>CM077446.1:24183168-24510668 GCA_039654765.1 Mylopharyngodon piceus
CATTTTCCCATCATATAATGCAGCTCAAATTAATGGTTATGGTTGAATACGGATCGACAGAGCATAAATCTACTTCCAGTGGTGCTGATATATAGATTTGTGTGTTGCTGATAAAGCAGAATGGTGTCATAGATCTTGAACACCATTAAGCAGATTTCTCAACACTTACTGGTCAGTTTACCATCAGGTGTTCACTTACCTTTGAGTCACGGCCCAGTGGTTGCAGGGGAGAGTCACGAGAAGAGTTAAATGATAAATAGCATGACATGAGAGATACAGTATTGGCTAACAAGGGTTTGTGTGTGTGTACCTGTTACAGCGATGATCGATCACACAGATTTTTCATCTTAAATAGATGGAGTGTGTAACATGTGTTTTGTGGAGCACAACATGAACAGAACCCAGGGGAAAGTGCAGTCATATATCACAATAGCAGAGCAGTTCAGGGATCTCAAATAAATGCTGCTGTCACGAGTTTACTGACAGAGAAACATATGCGTCCACGCTGCGCCTGACTAGTTCTGAATTTGCCCCATCACAGACGGCGTTGTGAATAATGAAAGAGAACATACAGAAAGCCTTGCTAAAATAGCACAGAGCATTTGTACGTAGATCCTACTGGGGAAAAAAAAAAAGGTCTGGTTAGCTGTTCCATGGGTTTGTTTGCTGGTTTTATAGAGGATTTGGGATTTGGATGGTGACTGACCAGCTAAACCACCTGAACACCGGCTTGGCCAGGTTGGGACACCATATAGACCAACTTAAACCTGCTAAAGGCTGGTTCAAACCTTTTTTTTTTCTGCAGGGGATCATATAACATGCCTTTTTTTAAGTATCCTTAATTGTTAACACTTTGAGAAATGCATGAATTTATGCTGCCTTAAGTCTTCATGGGATTTATTTCTTTCTTTTCACTTCCTGATGAAAAAAAAAAGGGAAGATTTAAGGTGTATTTAAGGTGCGAAGAAAAAATATGTTACTACTTTTTACTTTATGATTACATCACACATCATTTTTAGAGTTATTAAACTGAAAAAAAAAAATGGTAGAAAAGTGAACATGAAAACAAAGAGTACATTTCTAAGAACCTGGCACATGTACTGTATATGTTTATAAGATTTTTCGGTAACACTTTATATTGTGTTGATGTTGTATTGCAAAACACTGCTGCTATTGAGGTTGGATACGGGTAAGTTTAGGGACAGGTTTGGTGTTATGGGTAGGTTTAAAGGGTTAGTTCACCCAAAAATGAAAATAATGTCATTTATTACTCACCCTCATGTCGTTGTACACCCGTAAGACCTTTGTTTATCTTCAGAACACAAATTAAGTTATTTTTGATGAAATCTGATGGCTCAGTGAGGCCTCTATAGACAGCAATGTCATTGAACTTTTCAAGATCCAGAAAGGTACTAAAAACATATTTAAAACAGTTCATGTGAGTTCAGTGGTTCAATCTTCATATTATAAAGCGACGAGAAAACTTTTTGTGCACCAAAAAAACAAAACTTTTCAACGATATCTAGTGATGGCCGATTTCAAAACACTGCTTCAAATCTTTTGTTTCGAATCAGTGATTCGGATCACGTGTCAAAATGCCAAACTGCTGAAATCACGTGACTTTGGCGCTCCGTGTCACTGATTCGAAACACAAGAGCCATCGGATTTCATTAAAAATAACTTAATTTGTGTTCCGAAGATGAACGAAGGATTACGGGTGTGGAACGACATGAGGGTGAGTAATAAATTACATCATTTTCATTTTTGGGTGAACTAACCCTTTAAGGGTGGGTTAAAGGATTAGTGCACTTTCAAATGAAAATTACCCCAAGCTTTACTCACACTCAAGCCATCCTAGGTGTATATGACTTTCTTCTTTCTGACGAACACAATCAGAGTTATATTAAAGGGGTGGTTGATTATGAGTTTAGTTAGTGTATAACGTTGCTGTTAGAGCATAAACAACATCTGCAAAGTTACGATGCTCAAAGTTCAATGCAAAGGGAGATATTTTCTTTTAAAGAAATCTGTTTAACGACTACAACAAACGGCTGGTAGGGACTACAACAAGCTTCTTCCCGGGTTAGTGACATCACTAACCCTAAAATTTACATAAACCCTGCCCCTGAGAACACGCAACAAAGGGGGTGAGGCCATGTTATTGCAATACAGTACGTAACACAAATACAATAGCATGTCATAAAAGCAAGATGACAACGTGACAAGTTATAACCGTAATTCAACTAAACTATATCTGTTCTATCTTCATGCAGCATATATTCTCTGGCTCTGTAGGATCTTACAACAGTTCCCACACGAGCGATTTATAGATTATCATGACAGAATATGCTAATCAATGACTTTAAGATAGTTAACTCCACATCAGCTACATAAATTTATCCACTAACCATCCTGTTGCATTCTACATGTTGTCACCAGTGTTAATTTTGGCAGCCATTTTTGATTTAGTCTTAGTCTTTATCTTTAGACGAAAATTCTCCTTAGTCTTAGTCACATTTTAGTCATTTTAGTCTTTCATATTTTAGTCTAGTTTTAGTCGACGAAAAGTCATCACATTTTTGTCAAGTCTTAGTCATTACTTTTAGTCAAACTACAGTTACCAACATTAATTTTGATAGCTATTTTATATGTAGCCTTTAGACAAAAGTCATAATTTTTCTCTTTAGACCAATTCATTTAAGCTTATGAAAAATTTGAATCAAGGTAACAGGCTGTATTGACATTGCACTCTTAGAAGTAGCACTTGTGCAATTGTACATATCCCTTTTCAGTGGTTCTCAAACTTTTTAAAGTGTCGTACCCCCTGAGGGATTTAACATCCTTCTGCGTACCCTCTCTTTTCCACTTACTGCAGTTACACCTTTTCCATTAAGGGACAATATTTGCCTTCTTAAATCCATTTTTCCAGTGCATTTTTTACCTTTATAAATACCTTTGTAAAATAAATAATGCCTTAAAATTTAAAAAAAAAAATTAAATAAATACAATGATGATAAAAACGAAGTGATACTTTTAAATATTACATTAAAACCGCCAGTAGGTGGCGGTAAGTCACTGTTTCTATGAGTGAATCATCGAGTCATTCATTCTTTCAGTATCAAAGCAAGCGGCTGTATTTATGAATGGATCATTGAATCATTGACGATTCGTTCAAAGACAGATTTGTTCACGAAACAGCTTGTGTGCTGCTCTGCTGTGGCTTTCGTTGCAAAATAGAGCAAAAATACTGACAATACTGTTTAAAATGTACATCACTTAATATTACCCTTTTGTTTGTTGAACTGTTGTATAAAATCAATATTCGGGATACAGGGGCGCCGCTAAGGGGGGAAAAGTTAGGACGGTTCTAAGGGCCCACGCACTTTTGGGGCCCCCAGAGATCGGTTTTATTAGTAGTAACAGTCAGTGCTCGAAGTGGGCCGGTGCGCAGTACCCCGGCACTTCTCGCGCACCGGCACTTCTCACATGTTGCCGGTACTCTGAACGCCCACACCGAAACGTAGAATCATCAGGCTATTAATTCATTGTATAGGCTACATCGCGCGTTCGGAGCTTGACTGACTGAAGCCCAATTGTTTAATTTTGCATGAGTGGCGCGCGAATCACTGTAGGCGCGTTCACCAGCGCGCTCCAAAAGTGTTAAAAATTGTACGAGCCGTTCCTATGCGACGCTGATGATAAAATGTGCGACCCATTTGGATTCTATTGAGAATAGTAAAACGCTACGGAGAAAGTCTAACATGATCTAAAACAGCCACTAAAATGACAAAATGAAAAGAGGGGAAAATATCATCCTACAAGCTCTTTAAACTCATGAAGACCATATTTACTAGAATTTATCACGTTCTATTGTATTTATTTATCTTAATTTTGACTAGTTGTAGAATTTATAATAGATAATCTGTTAAGGGAATAGATTTTTCACTAAAGATTTATATTACAGCTGTGGCATGTTGTAGCTATAGTTTCTAAACTGTGTTGCTATTTTTCATAACAAATGCTATAAAAAGAAAGAAAGAAAAAATTGTCTTACCTGTAATTATATCCTTATTGTAACAAATGCTATAGTTAACAATTACAAGAACTATGTTATTTTAAGGCCGAGTACAAAGTAGAAAGAGCTTTAAAATATGTATCTTCTTTAATTTTTGACTAAACAATTGATTTGGTATAAGAATGTATGAATATGCATATTTGATTACTGTACTGTATTTTTCTATTACATTTACATTTGCATAATAAATCATCTGCTAGTGCTATAGCCATGGAAGGTCTCTGACTAAATACTGATACCTAGAGGTCAAAAGCAATAGCAAAAGTAATAGGTCATTATTATTAAATTGCAGACAAAGATTTTGGATATCTAGGTTGACTTGTATGTTTGCGGAATGGGTGCGTAGGGGCCTCAACCTCATATTCTTTCATAGGGCCCAAAATTGCTAGCGGCGCCCCTGTCGGGATATTATATATTATATTAGGGCAATATTCTTGCTGGTATAATATGATCAACATTAAAAACAGTAACTCACAGATGTTTTTGTATCGAAGAGAGTTTTAATCTTAAATCTACATGCAGTCTGTGTCTATATTTGTTCTTCATGCTAGTAGTGCTAAATCCCCACTTTTACAAAGGTAACGTTATATTGTCGAGAACAGCACTAATGTAGCGCGATGCTGGCTTGTGTGGGTGCAGTCAGTTTTGACCGCGAAAGATGGGGTAATTTGATTGAATGTCGTGTATATACGACATTTTACCTGCTAGAAATACATGTTCAGTTTTCATGTTATTTTAAGGTGGAGTAGAATAAAATGAACGGCAAGACTCAATCGGCAGTAAAGACCGACTGAATGACACTTTAATTTAAGTAGAAAATCTCAAATGAAGATCGCTGAACTCCAGCTTACTTGTCTGTGTTTTCAGATCATCCGCGCTTCTTCCTCAGTGAAGACTAGAGAGAGCGCGTGTGCGTGGTTGCCAGATAGCAAAGATTAAGTAAAACATGTTCTATTAACAAAAAAGCTCTGATTGGGGGTTTAAATTCTGGAAATCTGGCAACCGTAAGCGTGACCGCTCGTAAAAACAGTCTGTAATGTTTTGTCTCCTTTATTCGACAAAAACAAAAAGTGATTTCAAAAGAGTGATTTTGGTAAAGTTTTTAGTCTTTTAGCCAAATTTCAGTATCGTCTTTTTTCGTCAACTATATTGCATGTGTTGTTTTAGTCACGTTATCGTTAAATGACATTGGTGTCTTCTCTCATCGTCTCATCTTAGTCACGGAAAAAAAGGTCGTCAACGAACATTTTTCGTCATAGTTTTCGTTAACGAAATTAACACTGGTTGTCACTTCTTCTTGAGTCTCCCCATCATTGGGGCTGCTAACGCGAGCTCTTGAAACTCTGCCCTCTTCTTGAGAGCAGCAGCTTATTTGCATTTAAAGGGACACACAAAAACGGAGCGTTTTTGCTCACCCTCAAAAAGTGACAAATTTAACATGCTATAAAAAATGATCTGTGGGGTATTATCAGCTAAAACTTCCCATACACACTCTGGGGACATCAGAGACTTATTTTACATCTTGTAAAAGTGGCATTATATGATCCCTTTAATAAATATCCTGACACATCTAAGCTTTATAATGGTAGTGAGTACCAACGAGTATAAAGGTCAAGAAAGTGCATCCATCCAAAGCAAAACATACTCCACATGGCTCCAGGGGGTTAATAAAGGCCTTCTGAAGCGAAGCGAAGCATTTGTGTAAGAAAAATATCCATATTTAACAAATTATAAAGTAAAATATCTAGCTTCTTCTCTTCTTAAGTTGAAAACGGAAGGCGGTCTGGGAAGAGTTGGTATAATAGCGGTTGGTCCCGTTCACTGCCATTATAAAGCTTAGATGCGTCAGGATATTTATTAATATAACTCTGATTGTGTTCATCAGAAAGAAGAAGGTCAAGTACACTTAGGATGGCCTGAGGGTGAGTAAAGCTTGGGCTAATTTTCATTTGAAAGTGAACTAATCCTTTAAGGTATAAGGGAAGCTCTACAGTGTCATGATAGATGCAATTACAGAAATTAATTACAGATGTAATTACATGCGTGTATTTTTCAAATAAATACAATGTAAAATGTACACAATAATGTATTTAAATGTTAGTGCAGTTAAATGCACTTAATATAAAGTGGGACCCATTTTTCCTTTTAATTTTCTTGTCATTGGTCCTGATAAATACAACACTGGTGGTGTTCATGTGCACTCATATAAAATCATTCGGACATGACTTGAAGGCTACACACACTGTATTACTGCATTTCTGAGGCAAAATATTTTCAGGTGGCAGATTTGCTACTGATTCTGGGAATGAGACAAAGTACCCTCTGGACAGTGTCCCACAGCTCTAACTGCCCTCTGTACTGTCAGCATTTGATTGGTTAAGCCATGTGGCAGCCAATGAGGCATAACCCCCGAGCTCCAGCGCTGTCAGATACTGTCACATAATGTCACGGGCTGCTTATAATGTGCGTATTTGTGTGTGTCTGTGTTCCAAATGCACAGATAATTATGCGGCTGCAATACTCCATGTTGTGTGGTAATTGCCTCTCAAGGTGGCGGTGGACATCGACCACTCTTTAATTATCTGTTTGTGTGACAGCTGCTTCCACAAGTGACACTCAGAGACACAAAGGTGCGCCGAGCGCCAGACGCACTGGTCTGTTCTCTGTCGCAGAACTGCACAGTCACTCAGGGCTTTGGGCTGACAATTTTCCCTGCAGGAAAAAAAGGAACAGGTGGTGAAAGAGAGTCAATATATGGAGAAATGACCTAAGTAGTTTGTATTGTGGTGTAGTGTTTATATTAGAGAATGAGAGAAGTGGATGGCAAAGGTGAAACTTCAATGTCCTCTGATGCCATAAAACAGCTTTTAAGAGTAGTACATTGAAATCCTGTGTTTATTATACACACAAGAAGTTCTTTGGATTCATAAACCTGAAGTCCCTCTCACTGGAAGAGAAAAATCCATCATTGGTTCTCACATTTATCACCAAGGAGGTAAATTTGAATGTGTGAAGATTGAGAGATATCATATGGCTGTAAGTCTAGCAGATTCATGATTTATTATCAATTTAATATTAAATGTCGAATTCAGAAATCAAATAATTAAATAAATGAAAACATATGGGGCAGCAAGCCAAATTAGTCACTATTGGCCACTGGGATTTCTCCTGGTGTGCCCAATGGCCAATCCGGGCCTGGTGACCTGCTTTATTTCATGAATAATAGGGTCTGTCTGGATCACAAAATGCATTTTGTAAATGAAATATTCATTTTGTGAATTTAATATGTGATTTCATGCATTAATATGAATACCAAGAGGAATGTACCAAAATATTTCTCAAAAGAAATATACATTTCGTGATACAGATCCTTTCATCATTAAAATAGGCTCCCCTTAAAAGAGACCAACAGTAAACTCAGATTTAAGAGCAGAGAAAAAAGTCAGAATTTCGAGATATACACTCAAATTGCAAGATAAAAAGTCAGAATTGCGAGTTATAAGCTCGCGATTTTGAGAAAAAAACACAATTTTGAGAAAAAAATCAAAATTGTAAGAGAAACTCCAAAAAATGTTAACTCAAAATTTTGAGGAATAAAGTCAGAATTGCAGGATGTTAACTCAGAATTCCAAAAAAAGTAAGAATCGCGAAATGTTAACTAAATATTTAGAGATACAAAGTCAGAACTACAAGATGTTAACTCAAAATTGTGGTATATAAACTCAGAATTGCAAAAAAAAAAAAAAAAGTCAGAATTTCGAGATATACACTCAAATTGCGAGTTATAAGCTCATGATTATAAAAAAGTTAACTCTTTATCTTGAAATGTTAACTCAAAATAAAGTCAGAATTGCAGGATGTTAACTCAGAATTTCAAAATAGTCAGAATCGCGAAATGTTAACTAAACAGTTTGAAATACTAAGTCAGAATCGCAAAATGTTAACTCAAAAAATTTAAGAAATAATGTCAGAATTGCAAGATGTTAACTCAAAACTGTGAGATATAAACTCAGAATTGCAAAAAATAGTCAGAATTGTGTTTTATAAACTCGCAATTCTGAGAAAGTCTGAATTGTAAGATATAAATTCACACTTCTGTCTTTAACTCAAGAGATGTTATCTCAAAATTGTGACAAATAAAGTTGCAGTTACCCCCCTTTTTTTTCTGTGGCAGAAACAGGTTTCCAGACAATATCGAAGGCTAATTATGTAAAAGGATAAAAGTTGCTAACAACTTGATACATAAGGATGACAAAAAATGTCCAGTTCGTCAAGTACATAAACTCATGTTCTTATGTCAGCAACTTCACATTTGAGGTATGAAAATGTGTAATTTATTCTAAAAATCCATTGAAAACTCATATGGGAATCCATGGCTTGAAAATGCTAATTCTGTTATGGGTTTTAGCATGCAAACCGAACAGCTCTTTTGAGTATTGAGTGATTTCGAGAGGCTTTAGAAGCGGTTTCAAAACATGAAAATGAGAAGGGAGAAATAATGGATGTGGGCCAGATGCACACAGCGGGAAATAAACTGGTGATTAAAGGAATGTGGAGGAGTTTGAGGAAGATCATAAAGAATGGTTGTCTTTCAAAACCTAGTGGGCTGCCTAACTAAACAGTGTTTTTGGGCATCATAGCCAGGTTTCAAGTGCATCAATCATGTTAAGCTAGTGGGCTAAGCAGTTAGCTTGCTAAGTGAAGGCTAACTGAAACACACAGGAAGGGGAGTGTTTAATTTAATCTTACGTAGCTTCAGTCAAATATTATTATGTGTGATATATATGTCCTGCTTAGGACACGGTGTCACTACAAAAAATAATTTTCATATGTAGATGTAGCCCACTGTATTCTGGTTGATTCAGTCAGGATAAATAATTCATTTGAGTTGTATTAATTTAACTCACCAAGGCAGCTCACTTGGTTTTAAAAGGGTGAAAAAGACAAAGGTTGGCAATAATAAAGACAATAGGTAAACATGTATGAGATATAGTTAAGCTAAAAGAAATATTTTCACTCATGCCATGTGTACTTTTTGACCGTGGGCCTGCTGACGTGAATCAGCTTCCTAGTGTGACCAGGAGAAGCTTGAGGTATTCAGACACACAGCTCAGAGGAACCTCATGAATAAAATAGCATGCCGACTAACTCCTCTCCATCTCAGCCTGCACTGCACTGGTGCGAAGAGATTCTGCTCAGCAGGAGCGGACAGAACACCTGTGGATGTGAGAGAGAGATGGGAGTACCGGTGCACTGCAGGATGGGTAAAATCTCTGATGGTGAAGGCAATTAGATCAACTTTTGTGAGTGTGAGAATAAGCTGTATTAAATCAAAGCATTCATCAAAACAGAAAATAGTGCTATAATATGGGGCATTAGCAGTGTTTCATTTGTTAACAAAGCAGTGTTTTTAAACACATATGCATGCATCGTTCTCACTTTCATGCACAGAATATTTTTCTGAAATATCTATTTTAATTGAATATGACTATTTAACTGAAAATCACCTTTTTGAAGTGAGCAACAAACAAACAAAATGAACAAACAATAATGAACAAATGAAACGTTACTGAAAAAGAATTTGAGTGAATGATTCAATAATTCACTCAAATTTATGGTCAAATTGTTTTTAATGGTTTCCTCAAAAAATATTAAGCAGCACAACTTTTTTTTTTTTAAGAATTTTTTTCTTGAGCAGCAAATCAGCATATTAGAATGATTTCTGAAGGATCATGTGACACTGATAATGCTGTGCCATCATTGGAATAAATTACATTTTAAAATATATTCAAATAGAAAACTGTAAAAATATATGTTATTTATATTATAATATTTATATTGATCATAAAAACTGTAATAATATTTGTCACGACTGGTTGCAGGAAGGGAGAGAAGAAGCAGGATCTATTTGCAGCAGTCACTTTTATTTACATAAGACAACAAACACTGGAGACCAGGAGAGAGCAGGAAATAAAGCAACCCAACATAATACAGATGAGAACCATGAACTGAAACAAACAGGGATTAAATACAGGCCCGTCGCCAAGGGGGGTCATTGATGAAACAACGTGCCCCCCTAATCGTATGGTCATTCAGCAAATTTACGATTGAGAGCAAAAACCTTATTTCTGTGGATTTGGCTATTCCATAACAAAGCATCTTGTTTACGTGTTTTTTGCAGCGTTGAGCAATATAGCCAATCACAAACATATCTGTTGATTTCTTGAACACAATGACCAATCAGAGGTGTTTAAGTTAGCATTGGCGTTTTGAGTGGTGCTAATACTCTCTCATTATAACAAACAATTACAATACATTTATACATTTATAAATGACAATCAATCAGAGACCCGCTGCCTTCAACTATTTTAATGGTGAGTGTACACTCAAAGTCTTTGTTACACATCAATATGCTACAGATGTACATATTATATTGCTATTTGGTATGTATTGTTTTTATCATTGTGTTGTCGGAGGAATTGAAAAGCTTTTGTGCCTTGTGTTTACAAAGTATATAGGCATAATGCAAAAGGGTTTGCTGTAGTTTGTAGGATGGACTATCTTGTTTTTTGGTGTCAATATAGAACTTGGTCTATTTCAGTAATAATACTAGGATTTGTTTTGGTGAAAGTTTGTTTCTCAGATCATAAAAACGTATGCCTTTGAAAACAAAATAATGTTCTGGCAACAGCACTGATTAAATACACAGAACATAACAAGATGATTAACTAGACACATGTGTAGCACATGAGGGCAAATCAAAAACCATGACATCAAACAAGGGAAAACTCAAACCAAGACAAAACAGGGAAAAACACAGATGAAACCTGGCATTTACACCCCTCCCCAGTAGGCGCCTCCTTGCGGCATAAACAAAAACATCACCAAAGTGGAGGGGAGTGGGTTACCAAAAACTCTGTGGGTGGGAAGGAGGGCTAAACTGGCCGGAGGGATGGAGGGACAGGGTGATGCTGCAGAACCGGAGTGCCAAGGTGGAGCCAGGAGATCCATGGACCAAGGCGAAGCTGGGGCTTGGGAAACCTGAGGCCACACCATGTGAGGTGTGAGGACAACAGAGCCACCAAAGAGATGGAGGAGCCTGGTGGACCCATAAGACTAGAGGAACCAGGTGTAGCCACAGGCCTGGAAGTCCAAGGTGGAGCCAGGGGGACAATGGACCAAGATAGCGATGGTGGGACGAGGGAGCCATAAGGATGGCCAGCCACGGTGGAGCCGAGGGAACGAGGAGCCAAAGTGGATCCGATGAATTGCAGGTCCGAGGTGGAGTCTTTGACCCAGAAGGCCGAGGTGGAGGCGGGTGATCCGAGGGCCAAGTCCAAGCTGGAAGCCGGGAAGCCTGAGGTGGATCCTATGAGTTAGACCAGTGGTTCCCAACCTTTTGTCCATGAAGCCCCCCCCTCCATACATATAAGAAACCCTGAGTTTTTGCTTAAAACAAGCTGAATTATCTGCCAATGGGGTAAGAAAATAATCTTGTTTCTGTTTGGGACAGTAACAAGAAACATGATTTCAAACAGAAACAAGATTATTTTTCTTATCCCATTGGCAGATAATTTAACTTGTTTTAAACAAAAACTCACTTCATTTTGATTTTATTTTCCAGAAAACAAGAAAAAAATATCTTATGCCATTTTACTTATCTAGTAAAAGCATCTTGATTTAAGAATTCTTGGATATTTAGACTGGAAACAAGACAAAATACTAAATAAGAAAAGCATTTTTACAGTGTAGAGTTTCCTTGGTTACCTCTAAACAAAGCAGCACCAGCGCTGCACTTATATAAACACTACTTTAATAGGCATCATACGGAGTTAAGATTAAAAGAAAATGTCTTCGAAACTTTTGTGAAGTAAGTCAGTTCCTTCAGAAATGCATTCATATAAGCCCCCACCCCAATTTAATGTGTAGAATTGTCTTCCAATATTCTGAGCATCGCAGCAGTGAGCTTGCTCTGCCCGGTACAGTATTTTCTCTGCTTTTCTCTTTGCATCCGTCTTCAGCGTGTCCCGTCTCTGGCCTCTGTTAACGTCCACACAAATTACATTTTGGGAAATGATTGCAATGGATTTTGTGTGCAAGTCCGGGACAAAAAATGGAACTAGCCGGTTCTGATTGATGGTCGGTAGTCCGGTACATCTCTTCTACTGGCAACCCTTCACCTGAAGCTCTAATGAGGAGAACACGCTCCCGTGTTTGGGAAAGAAGAGAAGAGAGTGGAAAAATTCTGGATTTTTTTTAATAAAGTAATTTGAACCATACACACGTTTTCACTGCATTATTGTATACACACCAACTGCTGCTGACTTTTCATTTTTGCCGCAGCTCTCACAGCTGACGTGAACAAGCTCGCGTCTTTTGCGTCATAAAAATGTGATCGGTTTATGTGATCGGCAAGCTGAGAGACCACGTATATAATCAAAAAAAAGTAATTGACAACATTTTCGGATAAGTGGCCGATCATTTGGAGCATTCCTAGAAAGCATTCCCCCCGCCCATCTTTGGCACTGGCTCAGGCTTTGCGTTCATGGCGGGCATAGGCTCTAGCACTTGGTCCGTGGCGGGCATGGGCTCTGTTTCTGGGTCCATGGCGGGCATGGCGAGGGAATGGATGGGCTCTGAAAGGTGAGTGGGGACTGGTTTGGGTGCAGTGTGTTTGGGACCGTCACAGTGAAAAAGCACCCAGTCCACATACTCTCAAAGCACTCCTCAAGGACCATCTTCAGGGTTTTCGTCTGGGCATTCGAGTCCCGTCTGGAAAAACAGATCTAAGAAACTCCATGTGTGGTCCTCAAGGGAGCGATCCCCCTGTGAGAGGAGGAGGATCTGTACTACTGCTGGATCCATCAAATTGGGTCGGTTCTTCTGTCTCGGCTGGTTGCAGGAAGGGAGAGTATAAGCAGGATATATTTGCAACAGTCACTTACAAAAGACCAAAACAAAAAACACACTGGAGACCATGAAAGAGCAGGAGATAAAGCAACCCAACATAATACAGACAAGAACCAACCATGAGTTGAAACAAACAGGGATTAAAGCACATGAGGCTAAATCAAAAACCATGACAACAAACAAGGGAAAACTCAAACTAAGACAAAACAGGGAAAACACAGATGGAACCTGACAATTGTAATTTCAGTCAAATAAATGCAGCCTTGGCGAGCACAAAAGAGACTTCAAAAACCTTTTTTTTTTTTTTTTAATGTTTTTAAACACTAAACTTTTGAATAGTAGTGTACATTTATATTTAAGATTTATGTTTAGATTTAACATTTAGATGCATATTTATTTTTAAAAAATATATTTAACATGCTTCACTTTGCATTTGCATGACCATACCATAATTGTTTCAATCAACTGTGAAAGAGAAACTTCACATATGAGAAATCTTTATTTTTAAAACTTTATTCCAAAACACACACATACATCTGTCTTTGCCACACCATGTCTTGTATAATCATGTTTCTAGCAGGTCATTACATAACCAATGCTCATTTCCCTCATTTTTGCATAACGAGATTTAAAAGAAACCCATTGTATGTCTGGAGAGAAAAAATGCTAGTGTGTCAGGATGCAGGAATCAGCAGAACACTCTGGAAAACCATCTTTCATTCTCAGAGAATTCCAGCCTGTCAGTCCCACATAAACACTTTTAACCTGGATGGACAGAATTGATTTGTGTCACGTGGCCAGATTTCCGTCAGGTTTGAGTACATTGTGCAAAAGCACTGAACAATGACTGGTGTCATGAACATCAAAAAATAACTCTTGAGATTGTAACTGCTTTGTGAAAATGAGATTTTACTGTAACTCAGGCCCTGTTCTCTGAACACAGTCATTCGAGCCTCCTAAACAAACATGCTACTGATTCACAGTGAAGTTAAGTGTTGGAGCGTTCAGGATTCATCAGCACTAATGGCAAAATCACAAAATGGAAAGAATTCCAGTACATTCTCTCCACAAAAGGTCCTTTATCATACTAGAGGAAATATAGTAAATACTTAACATGCCTTCTTGCGTTCTTGGTGATAACAAACCTCATTACTCAAAGGCTAGTTCACACAGCCAGGAACATTACAAACATTTAAAACTGACTTTTGAATTTAGTATGTTGGGAAACACAACTGCAATGTTCATACTGACCCAACAAACACCAATATGGTTAAACACACTGATCCAGTGAAACTCAACAACTATTTGGTTTTCTCTTCAATCTACTGCTTCGCCATCACAATATTCCACCTGAAAAAGAAAACTGACTATACTTGCAGTGTTACGAATTGCGTCATCTTGGAACGCAACACCAAATTGAGCTAGAATCTAGAAGCATTTGATTGCGGACCTAAAGATTGCGATTGTAAGGTAGCTGCTTTAAAAATAGTCTCTAACAGGTCTAGCCATGCAGACGTGTGGCAGCGCTTTACATTATTGCTTTGTAAATGAGGACAACTGGGACTTCTACAAGTGACAATAATCTAGACATATACTGTAACTCCTAGAGTAAAGGTATATTCATATTCTGATTATTTGTATATTAGGAGAAAACCTGAACATCTACATTGTGTGCAAGATTTCAAAATGACACTGAAATAAAAAATATAACTTAGTGCATTCATGAAGGTAACAGCAGGAACAACATAGGAAGCAATTGAACATCCTGAGAAGGAAAGAAAAATGATGGTTGGTTTTTAAGTGTGCACATCTGATATAATTAACATTCAAAGTTCATTTTTAAACAAACTGTCATTAATATCCAGTTTCAGATCATGTAGTCATTGTTTTCGTTAGTGTGACCGTCCCTTTAGCCTGTTGTGTAGAAGTCAGGAACGGGAAAATGTTGGATAATCAAACTTCATGCCCTATTCTACATCTAATTCTCTTTCTTACATCTGCAAATGGAATGATACAATCTATCGTGAGAGGTAGGAGGAGGAATTGTCTGTTCCCACACTTGTAGAATCGGGATTTATTCAGCACTGCATCTACGTCCATTTTGAGTGAGTAATGCTGGGTCAAAAGAGCTGGGCTGTCAGACATCTAAACACTTTAAACCTCAGGGAATCACGAGGTTTGCTTCTTTAACGTCATCTGAGATCACTGTTCAAGTTCAGATTTGGATTTGAGATTAACTTCTTGAGAGGTCTTGATCCAATCCATATCCTTACTCTTGTCTGACAGAGCTCTGCTTGATGCGCTAGGTTTTGTAGAGATGAGACTTGAGGTGAGACTTGAATCTTATCACTATATTACAGTTTTAGTGTCAGACTTTGTCCTTTTGAGTCTTTGAAACCCCATCCAGTTTTGCATAAAAAGATGGTCCTGTCTGTTAAATTGGTGTGGAGTTAACAGTCTCCTCCACAGCTCCACCGCCAGGCAGATTCTCTCTCTCTCTCTCTCTCTCTCTCTCTCTCTTTGACAGTCTGTAGCAGGAACCAGGCCTCTTGTATCTGCCGGGAAGACGAGAGAGCTGCCAAAAGG
This sequence comes from Mylopharyngodon piceus, assembly GCA_039654765.1. Lineage (NCBI taxonomy): Eukaryota > Metazoa > Chordata > Actinopteri > Cypriniformes > Xenocyprididae > Mylopharyngodon > Mylopharyngodon piceus. Next base: position 24,198,740 of record CM077446.1, read on the forward strand.
ATAGTGAGCTAAGAAATGTTGCCGAAGGAAGCTGTAAAAAGAGAAAAGACACCAGAGAATGAAAACGAGCATAAATTATTCATGTGATTGCAGGAAATACATGCAGAGAAGGGATGTGCATCACAGAACCTCTGTTGTCAGACATTTACTCACTATCTCTGGCTTTACCTTCTTATCTAAAAGATCCCTCTGGACCTCCATGTTCTCCCTTCTAATGTGCATCTTATGAGGGAGATATTCAGACCCTTAAAAACACCATATATAACCATGTATCGTGTGCACATTTCAGTTGTGAAGGCTGTTACTAAAGGTACACTCTTAAAAATAAAGGTTCCAAAAGCTAGTTTTCATTGTGATGCCATAGAAGAACCTTTCAGTGAACAGTTCTTAAAAGAACATTTTTTTTCTTAGTGTGAAGAACATTTTAATAATCTAAAGAACCTTTTTCCACTACCTTTTGTGCAATGGAAAGATTCTATGGATGTTAAAGGTTCTTCATGGAACCATTGATGCCAATAAAGAAACTTTATTTTAAGATGCCTTCATTTGTCCACAATCCTAAGGCAGCATGTATCAAAGTGTCAAACATCTATTTCATTTAATATCAGAAAGTACAGGAAAAAAAAATGTTAAATCTAATTTAACAAACTACTTTAATATTTGTGTGTGCAATATTTTAGGCTATTTAAAGTCTCTTAAAAGGATAGTTCACCTAAAAATGAAAATTCTGTCATTTACTCACCCTGATGTCATTCCAAACCTGTATGACTTTCTTTCATTTGCAAAACATAAAAGATGTTCTGAAGATTTTTTTTTGTCCATACAATTGAAGTCAATGGTAACCAAAACCACTTGGTTACCAACATTCTTCAAAATATCTTCTATGTTTCACAGAAAAAAAGAAAGTCATGCCGGTTTGGAACGATATGAGGGCTCACTTGGCAGGCAGCCATTTTATATGAAGACAATAGGCCATACAAAACAGTGATGAGAGAAACTGAGGTTTTTGACACTTTGAATCAATTGAACCAATTGCTCTGTAGCGTTTAAGACACATACCAGTTAAAACCGCTTGACACTGGTTAAAGGGTTTACCTTGAGATCAAAGGCCTCTAGCGTCAAACCACTAACATTTCGATGACTTAAAGGGTTAGTTCACCCAAAAATGAAATTTATGTCATTAATTACTCACCCTCATGTCATTCCACACCCATAAGACCTTTGTTCATCTACAAAATAAGATATTTTTGATGAAATCCAAGAGGTTTCTGATCCCCCATAGAAAGCAATGAAAGTACCACACTCAAGGTCCAGAAAAGTAGTAATGACATCGTTAAAATAGTCCATGTGACTACAGTGGTTCAACCTTAATGTTATGAAGTGACGAGAATATTTTGTGCGCAAAAACAAAACAAAAATAACTACTTTATTCAAGAATTTTTTCTCTACCCTTTCAGTCTCCTACTCTGTTTACATTGTAGACACAATGCAAACAACGCTTCCAGGTTCTACGTCAGAACGCCGACTCAGTATGAATGTGGTAATTGCTTTCTATGGGGGATCAGAAACCTCTTGGATTTCATCAAAAATATCTTAATTTGTGTTCTGAAGATGAATACAGGTCTTACGGGTGTGGAATGACATGAGGGTAATTATTGACAGAAATTTCATTTTTGGGTGAACTAACACTTTAGTGAAGCCTGATTTGCTGAAATTATGGGATTTGCCCAATTTGATTCCACCAATTCGAAAAATCATTTAAAAATGCTTTAGAAACCAAAAAATCTTAACATTCAGGGTTTTGTTTCCCATACAACAACGTAACAATGTCGCTGGTTAACCTGGATAGTACGATGCATCGTTGAACAAATCAATTAGCTAGTCATGACTGTTTCCCGAAACTGTATTGTCGCAAACCTGTCGTTCAGCCACGTTGGTGAATTATGTCACGCAGATGGTGGAGTAATAACTTCTAAAATGAATCCGTTTGAGATCGAATTAATGCTAGATTTTTTTTGCTATAAATTACGGACATGACATCTGAGGACTAGTTATCATTTTTCTCAGTTATTTTGCTTTATTTCCAGATTCAATCATAGGCTCGTTCTTACAGACAAGAGCACGTACACACATGCACACTCTTCAAAAACATTGCTTAAAGGGTTAGTAATTAATGAAAATTATGTCATTAATTACTCACCCTCATGTTGTTCCACACCCGTAAGACCTGTATTCATCTTCGGAAAACAAATTAAGATATTTTTGATAAAATCCGATGGCTCAGTAAGGCCTGCATCGCCAGCAATAACACTTCCTTTTTCAATGCCCAGAAAGCTACTAAAAACATATTTAAAACAGTTCATGTGACTACAGTGGTTCAACCTTAATATTATAAAGCGACTAGAATACTTTTTGTGCGCCAAAAATAACAAAATAGCGACTTTATTCAACAATATCTAGTGATGGGCGATTTCAAAACACTGCTTCATGAAGCTTCGAATCTTTTGTTTCGAATCAGTGGTTCAGAGCGTGTATCAAACTGCCAGAGTCACGTGAACTATTGAAGTTTCAAAACACTTATGATGTAACAAAGCCTCGTTTACTGAAATCATGGGATTTTGGCGCTTCGAAGCTTCGAAGCTTCATGAAGCAGTGTTTTGAAATTATCCATCACTAGATATTGTTGAATAAAGTCGTTATTTTGTTTTTTTTTTGGCGCACAAAAAGTATTCTCGTCGCTTTATAATATTAAGGTTGAACCACTGTAGTCACATGAACTGTTTTAAATATGTTTTTAGTAGATTTCTGTGCATTGAAAAAGGAAGTGTTATTGCTGGCGATGCAGGCCTCACCGAGGCATCGGATTTTATCAAAAATATCTTAATTTGTGTTCTGAAGATGAACGAAAGTCTTACGGGTGTGGAATGACATGAGGGTGAGTAATTAATGACAGAATTTTCATTTTTGGGTGAACTAACCCTTTAAAATCTCTTGACAACTAAAAGGTGTAAATGACATTTGTATATATTCCAAATAAAAGATATAGATTGTACTTAATGTCAGCTTGCTTATTTTGCTCAAGATAATGATTTATTAAGTCCATATGTCATAAAAACAAGAAACTATGCTTCTAACCACAGCTCGAGAGCTGTCGTTCCAACCACACAAGTTTGCGAAGCAGTTTACGAATGTTCGTTTGAACGATGGTTTCGGGAAAAACCAAATCATTGAACTATGTTAGTAATGACGGAACTTGCAATGTTAGTTGGCTAACGATGCTTTTGGAAAAACGCACCCCAGATGTGTAGCAAGCCATCAATCATACTCAAAGTGCTGCGGAGACAGACTGCCCAGATGTTGTTTGAGTGGAGGTTGTCTTGCAGTAGCAATTAACATAACTCTCAAGAACATCATAGTTTGCTATATTTCTTAGCTGTCACCAGCAGAGAGTGTTATCTGAGTAAAATGCAGGAAGGATCTTTTCATCAAGGGCAGAAACAAAAAGGACTAGACAAAATGAGATCATATCAGAATACATTATAACTGTAGCAGCCGGCTGTCTACTGGAAACACTGCTTGATTTATTTATTTATTTATTTTTCTGCAATACAATCAGTTTGTAGGGATTGTGAAAAAAAATGCTGATTGCAATTTAGAGACGTGTTTCTTCCGGCCTGGGCAATCAATGATAGTCTTGTTCAATCTGATGAGAAAGAACATATGAAAATGAAAGTTAAAAAAATATAAAAGTATGATGGAACGAACAATTCAAGTCACTGAACAATGGACAATCAGAGACAAATGCATCTGAGGAAAGGAACAGGTGGCACGGCTTGTGCTGCCATGACATCAAATGACAAAGCTGCTGAAAGTCAGAATGATTGGTGAATGTGTGTTATCTGCAGCACAGTCTCTGATGAAGACACCTGATTACTGACGTCCATCTATGAATAACATTTAGAATGAAAAGAGAAAGAGACCAGACAAAGGGAGGAGGGGAAGAGTTAAGATACCATCCCACTACTTCAAAACAACTCGATTTCAGTAGAAAAGTAGTTTTTTCAGTAGTTAAGAAAGTAAGTAAATAATAATAAAATAATAATTAAGAAAATAAATCTGAAAAGCTATTTGCTGATACACACCAAACTTTTGATCAGTAGTGTGTTTGTGTGTGTGTGCGTATATATATATATATATATATATATACACAGTATATATGAAGAGTTCATTTGCAAAAACAGATAACTCCATTTTTATTAATTCACAAATCATGTTTTTTTTTTTTTTATTGTGCATTCCAAGTAATATCAATCAAACTGCAGTTGGGTTGTTTTGATTAAGTAATAATAACTCCAGAAAATACAGGTAACTTACAAAATTAAAGTTCATTGGAAGTTCATTTTTTTTATTTATTAAAAGTTTGTTTCTTAGCAAAAGCAGATAACTCCAATAGTCGTTTTTTGGCAAAAGCAGATAACTCCACATTTCATGTTTCAAAGTTAAACAAAACCAAGTAATTGCTTTGTAATTGCATTTAAAACACACTCAAACACACATGTGCCCACACACACACACACACAAACGCAAAAGGACAACCAAGGGTTCAGCATGTAAGACATGTATGGTGTACAAGGACTTGCAGGAGTCGACATTATAAATCCTCGATCACTTTTAGTCAGCTTTGACGGAACTCTCCTCAGCTAACTTTTTGAAGTGACTAGAAGCCTTGTCACCTGACCTGAATACTGCGCGCTGATTCGCTAAAACGGACTTATCGGTTTCTGTACACAAACAACAAAGGCACTTGTCGGTTTCTGCTGTAAAGCGTGAACTCGCGATGCCTTGACAGTGGACAAAACTGGCTTTTCTGACAAAACGCATGTAGGGTTCAGAACGTGCTATATGTGGAGAATAACGCACCACAGTCATTTTTTTTAAAAGTGGCGTTTATCGGTTTTTGCAAATGAACTCTTCGTATATATATATAGTGATTTTCCAAAGTTACAAGCCATTCAGCATTTTCTCACTGGACACAATTTACCTTGGGGAAAAACTGCTATAAAGATATGTTTAATATTATCTCATAATTTGGCAGCAGGTATATTAGGCTGCTGTCACTTTAAGACTTGACGCACAGATCCATTATACTGTTACACGTGCGTTTTCTTTCTCAATTGTTTACGTTCACTTAAAACATAACTGACTTGTTTACGTGAATACTCACCAAAACTAGCATTTTGACATTATTTTGTGTGTTGACTGTTTAAGTGCAATAAGCAGTGAAAAATAGCTACATTTAGTACTGAGAGACGGCTTTATGTGCACGCACTTTAGGTGTGAGCACAAAATCTGCGGGAATGGGTAAAATTATGCGCAATACGCGCAATCCCACACCGAAATTCAAGCCCTGTAACACCAACAATATTCATCTAGAGCAAATGAAACAAGTGAGTGAGGGGAGGCGGGTTTGTGTGTCAGCACAAGTATTGGAAGCGTTTCAGATATTTCAGTATCGATATTTTTGACAACACTAAATTGCACTTAGTTTATTATTTCCGATGCCTTTTTAAAAGACAACAATTGAAAAATGTATATATTATATATAAAATTCAACCCGCCAAAGTGGGTGGAGGAGTGACTGCGTTACACGCCACTGCTGAAATCCACAAGCATTTGGCGGGTTGGCGGTGTGTGTGTGTGTGTGTGTGTGTGTGTAGGTGTGTTCTTGTATATATGGGTATTACAACGTAAACATGGTTTATGAGGACACTTCCTGTGTCCTCATAAACCAAATGGTTTAAAAAAACATACTAAACGGTGTTTCTTTAAAACTCAAAAAATGCAAACAGTTTACTGCTACAGTAAGATCATGCTACTACACATCCTGATTAAATAGACATTTTCCCATGCTTTTCTTTCTAAAAATACCCAAATCTCCTGGAAGTTTCTTTTCATTTTCCACATAGATAATGAATGGGTAACTATGGTGTTACGGTCTCGTTCTGTTTTGGTTTCATTAGCTGGGTTTCCATCCAAACGTGAAGCGAATCTTTTCAAAGTTCGCAAAAAAAGAAAGAAAAACGAATGCGAATTAGGTGCGTTTCCATCAAGTTGTTCGAGCGAATGATGGTGGTATGGTAACCAAGTAACCAACAGTAAATAATACAATGTGACCGAGCGTTCGTGAAAGCTTCGCCTAAACACTTGATGCATATGAAAACAATAAACAAGAGCCGTCTGAACTCTTCTCGACTTTATTAAGCGTCACACACATGTGAGAGGACAACAACGAAAAACCCGCAACACTCCATCTGCCACTTTTGAAGTCTTTTTTTATTACCACACATGGGGTCAATGAAAGGAGAGGCTTAACCTTTAGAAAATGTCAAACCAAAACTTGTGACATACCTAAATACTTTGAAAGATGCTATTTTATAGCAATAAACATTAAATAAACATTAATATTAAATAGACAAAACATAAAATTTATTTAAAAAATGAAATAAATAATACTTAAAATTACACATTATATTTATATTAGGTAACACTATATTTTACTGTGTCCTTGTTACACGTTACATGTAGTTACTGTAATAATAACTATAAATTACGCATAATTACACATTACATGCAACTAACCTTATAGTAAGTAGTTAATTATTATTACTTAATACTTAAATGTATAATTACACTGAAAAATGACACTTTATAAAATGTATTTTATATATTTAAACGCTGTGCTGTAGAAAGAGTCCAAATGATGTTAATTATTGGGTGCCACAATTTTAAGGAATGTTAAATTTAATATTTTGAAATGACACAGGGTTTTGGTTTCTTTTTAAAAAAGAAAGAAACATGGTGCAAAATGTGCATTGAGAAGCTTGTTGAGACAGATGTTTGGAAGGGCCTCAGGATGCTCTCCTGATGGAAACAGGCATATGGAAGAGACAAGCTGATTACGCTAGCGGATGTCTCAGGGAGTTTGTGTGGGTCGCTCTCCTCTAAATGAAGCTGAGTCTCGGAGACTTCCCATCGGGTTCACAGCGTCAGCTACATCAACATTTAATTGGTTTGTTGAAGACTTATCATTTCACTGAGCATCATGAAATCCATCTTGTTTAACCATAAATAATTTTACATTTCCTATTTGGTTTGATATGTCTTCAAAGTAGTACAATGACTTTTCCCAAATCTTCATTTCCTGGTATGAAATGAAATATTAAAGCCTTTCAATTTTACAGTACTCCTAAATGGCACACAAGCAAAGTGCATTACAAAGCAGCTAAAAAATTCACGGAATCATCATGCATTAATTTGTACGAAACCTTTTCAGGAAAAACGTCTATGCAAGATTAGTGTTTAAATACACATGAGGAGCCCCGAAGCAGCGAGTGACATCTCAAACACCACAATGAGACAAAAAAAAGGACCATGCAACTGATTTGTTTTGTTAACGGGAACAAATGATTGCATTGTTTGCTATGATGAAGCAGTGGATCACAGGTTTTTCTCTTGTTTGAGATGTTTAAAGGCTAATACAGTTGGACGACTGGGTGGTAATTTGGAGAAGAGGTAATAAGGTTGGGTGTTTCAATAGAAACAGCAATTATAGTTTTGGGAGAATCCTTCTCGCTCTCTGCTAAATTGCTTCGGTGTGAGGAAGGGAGGCGAGGGATGAAGAGGGCAGAATTACTTGGCCGTACTTGGAACCAAAAGAACAAAGCAATTTAGAAGAGTACAGAGGCAACATTTCAGAGGATAAATACCAGATAGCAATTGGACTGAAAGGTCAATCTAAGCCTCCGAATCACTCATGTGAACGTTATGAGCTTTAACAGAGAGAGTCCAGTCCAGAAGTCCTCTGATGAGCTTCATATTGATTGATAATAAACAATGCTAAATTATTGGACATGGGACAGAAAGCTATTACCCCTACTGATATATATCGTACCATGGTACATTGATATATAGATACTTTGGACTTTGATGAATGATAGCACTTTTGCTCAAGGCATAAAAGGAGCTGTTTTGTTAGTGGAGACCCAGGTTCAGGACATATAAGGTCTTTTTACACTGCGCTTAACCCAGGGTTATCGTCGTTCTAAACACCGCTTTTAACCCTGGGTAAAGGAGCGTTTTACACTTGTAATTTAGAAGCGGGGTTAGCACCGCTTTTTACCCGGGGTTATGAAACCCTGCTCTGGAGCAGGGTTAGCACTGCAGTGTTAACCCCGCATTGCGGTGCCAAACTTGTACAGTGTGAAACGATGCGGTGTTAGAATGTTACAGCTAGACGCTTAGCAACAGACAACTAATTGCGTACTCATATTTGCCTGCTTTGGACAGTCATGGAAACACTGCGCATTGTATATAAACAGTAAATTCTGCGTTTGAGAGGAAAAATTTCAAATACTAACAGAAAACGTGACTATTTGAGTTAAGAAGAGACCGTTTCATTCTTATCTTTATAGTCTGAAATGTCCATTCAGTATAAACTCAATAGTACAGTCGGCAATACGAGGATGCGCAATGCTAGAGCTTTTATGTAAACAGGTCAAGTGCTGCATTTATCCAGTCAATGACACTGACACCGTAAATATGCAAAATAAGAACGTCAACCCAGGGTTTAGGAATGTACAATGTGAAACGTCAGCTTATGAATACCCAGGATAATTCTTAACCCTGGGTAAATTATGAGCAGTGCGAAACGTGAAGCAAGATAACCCAGGATTCTGCTTACCCAGGGTTTAGAATGACCCAGGGTTAACTAGTTCAAGTGTGAAAAGCCCTATAAAGAACCAATTCCCTCAAATCACGGTCACCGTGATTCTGCCAAGTAAGACATGTTCCTGGAACAACATCTATTGTTGATCCTGGAACAACATTCCTGTCCAAAAACAGTCCTAACCCTAACCCTACCAATAATTTATCCAACACAGGCTCATTGGAAAAACATACCTGTGTCAACATTTTTGCAAAACGCAAAATACTTACCAATACGTATATATCACTGCAGTTTCTAACAGAAATAAAAACTAGAGGCAGTAAAACAGCAAGCACTTTGAATCATTTTCACACACAATCATGATTACAGGGCCAGATTATGGATTAATAAAGACTTGTTTTCACACGACTCCTTGCATAATCATGTTATGGCCTTAAAACACTTTTTACCAACACTTTTTACCATACCATAGTGTATGCTCCATATGTTCAGTTTTACTGATGTAACAAGCTTGCTCGGTAGCTTAGCTGGTACAGAATTGTACTTGTGATGCGAAGACATCGGGTACGAATCCCGTGAAAGACGAGTCATGATAAAAGAGCTCAAAGTCAAGAGTTCAAAATCAAGCTAAAATGCCATGGTTACGGTTGCGTTTTTATGTCACGTTTGCTTTTGTTAACACTATCGGGTAAGTTTAGGGTTTAGTGTAGGTGTACGTTATTAAACGTGATGGAGCATTAAGCTTTTAGCGCCACTCACCAGACATTTCAATTCAGAACTGCGATGATACGTACATACAAACTTCAACGTAATAAAAAATTGCCATATTCATGTTCATCTGTTCCAGAAAAAACTAAACACACTTTTAGCGCCACTCACTGGACATTTTACTTTGAAACTGCTGCGAAACGTGCATGATGCAATGTGTTTTGCGTTTTGCAAAAATGTTGACACAGGTATTTTTTTTCTAATGAGTCTGGGCTGAATTTATCCCTAAAATCAGAGAGAAATGATATCACTGTAAATCAGAATAAGTTGGCAAAACTAAAAAAAAAAAAAAAAAAAAAAAAAAAAAAAAATGGGGTTATCAGTTACATCAAATTTTTAAGTTAAAAAATTCAAAGATTAAGTTAGTTTCAGGTAAATTTAAGTTAGTCTAAATGAAAAGAAATAAGTTCATATAACTCAAAACGAAACAATTCAGATTACTTAAAATGTGTCAGTCTTGTGAACTCAAAAGAAAAAGAAAGTTCTAAATACTCATAAAAGTTAATTTGATTGAACTAATTTGTTTAATTTGAGTTTAACCTACTCAAACCAACTAATTATTTTGAGCATTAGGGTTTATAAGAATGGTATAGAAGCCTCTAACCCTTGATGAAAGCCTAAACTTGACATTAACTAAAAAACTATCCCTCAAACTGATTGGAATGTTGTTCCAGGATCAACAAGGATGTTGATCCAGGAACATGTTCTACTTGGAAATCACATTAACCCTCTCACTCCACTTTCCTGCTAAATCTCCACTGTCCCAGTAAAGGAAAAAAGCTACATAAAATAGCTGCCAAAAAAAAAAAAAAAAAATCTAATCAGGACATATTTTATCATATTTTCATATATTTTGTTTACATAGAGTTATGTGAGGCTTGATTTTAGAACAGTGATGTTTCACTTTGGGCTGGGCTTTTAAATCTGCCCACTAACAATATCCCTTTAATTCCCAAGTTAAACAGAAGCACTTAGGCTACGTTCAGACTGTCAGTCCAAATCCAATTTTTGTGCATATCTGATTAAAATCTGATCAAATTTAGCAAGTGTGAATGGCCAAAAATCACATGAAATGCGATTTCATCCGTTTCGAGCTACATTCATATATGGTTTGAAATCCTATTCAAATCGCATTGGTAGCACTTTATTTTACAGTCCTATTCCCCATGTACTTACTATGTACTTATGATAGTAATTGTAATAACTGGGTAATAACTAGGTACTAACCCTGAACCTACCTCTAAACCTAACCTTAACCCATGTACTTACCTTATATTACCAGTACTTTCTTAGGCAAGTAAACTGTAAGTACATGTAAGTGCACATACTGTAAAATAAAGTGCAACCATCGCATTTATGGAAATCTGTTTCAGTCTGACAGCTTTGATCGGATTTCGCATGGTTTATGCAATTTTCTCACGGCACGTAAAACGTAAATGTCAGACGTTTTTATAGGAAACATGCTGAAAGTCGCTGCAGAAACAAGGTTGTGTTGTTGCAAAGTGCTGGACAAGCAGAAAATGACAATATAATGGAGACATGTTTTGAGACCGGCGGAGACGACGACACCGAATAAAGCGGCTCATACCAGCCATGTTTCTGCTGCTGCCTCATTATAACACAGTAGTCCAGCGTCGGCGGCTACACATTGTCATGTTGTAAATAAAACAACATCTGTATTGCAAACCCCTACATGCTGCGGTTGTTATTGTTTTTGGCGTATGCCTACCAATGGAACGTCATTGCGATGGAAACCAATGCTGATATTCTGGAAAACGAAAGAGGGGCATGGACACACAAATTGGATGTGACACAGTGTGGACGTCAATAATTTTAGATCAGATTCCAAGATTCCAGATTTGGAATGACAGTCTGAACATAGCCAAAACCTTCTTCATCACCATGCTCAACACCAAAAACACTTGCCTCTTCGGTTCGTTTACATGAACATTATCCAAAACGTAGATCAAGACCCTTCTATGGTCAGAGCGGTTGTCTAATTTTTAACCCAATCAATATTTCATATTTTCATTCATGCCCACTGAATCAAATATGACAGGCTGCTACAGACGGCCTCTCTTCAGACATCCACTGGAAACCCTGTTGGCTGAGAGACGCGTCTAAGAATAAACTCACACAAGCTGTGTCCTCCAGCCATGCCAGCCCAACAGTCCCCAGGAGCCAGATTTAACTCACTCTGACAGGTGATGTCAACTATCAGAAACAAACTAATCAGCTTTGGCGGGACTTCTATTTGACCGTCCTCCTCTCACGAACACCCTTCACCTGTTTGAACCCTCACACAAGTCCTCTGTTTGAACCTCAGGTGAGGATTTTTCCATTGGGTGGCTCAATTAGATTCCTTTATCATAGCACGGAGGCTAGGACTTGGTGAACTGTTAAATTAAATTTGCCCCTAAGCTGTTGGTAGAATTCCCTGACACAGCATTTAAGTGGTCTCTAATTCCCTCTCCTTGTTAATGTGGGGGTACACTGGGGTTTGACACTTGCTGAGGCGGGAGTTCTGAGGACGTGTCTTGCTCCGAGGAGACCCTGATACTTTGTGTCTTCAAATCCGGGTTGTCCTTTGAAACTTTGAAAGTTGTATTTAAGTGAGCTTCAAAAGAAGAGAAATTTAGAGCTTTTGTATCCCAAAAAGACTTTCATCCCAAAAGACTTAATCCCAATTAAATGTGGATATATGTTATATTGGTAACACTTTTCACTACGGTTCCATTTGTTAACATTAGTTAACTACATTGAACTAATGAAGAAAAAATACTTTTAAAGCATTTCTTAATGTTAATTTCATCATTTACTAATACATTATTAAAATCAAAAGTTGTATCTGTTCATATTATTTAATGGACCTGAGCTAACATTGTATTTTTAATAACTAATGTTAACACAGTTTAATAAATACTGTAACAAATATATTGCTCATGGTTATTTAATGTTAGTTAAAGGGATAGTTCATCCAAAAATGAAAATTCTGTCATCATTTACTCACCCTCAGGTTGTTCCAAACTTGTATACATTTTTTTGTTATGTTGAACACAAAGGAAGATGTTTTAAAGAATGTGGGAAACTGAACAGTTTTGGGGCACCATTGACTTCCATAGTATTTTTTTTTCCTACTATGGAAGTCAATGGTGCCCCAAAGCGGCCTGGTTACAAACTTTCTTCAAAATATCTTCCTTTGTGTTCAACAGAACAAAGACATTTTTACAGGTTTGGAACAACTTGAGGGTGAGTAAATGATGACAAAATTTTCATTTTTGGGTGAACTATCCCTTTAATGCATAATGTTAACTAACGGGATATTATACAACAGTGATTTCTGGTCTTCGAAATTTGATTGGCTGATATATTATATTATTGTAATGCTGTGTGCTCAGGCAGATGAGGACGAAGACGAATTAAGTTCAAACACAGTTTAATATAATAATCCAAACAGGAATCAGAACAGACAACAGGATACACACACATAACTAACTACGAGACCGGACAAAAAACAACAGAAAGGCAGGAACTTAAGTAGTGCAGATAACAAGGTGCTAAATGATACACAGCTGACAAATGTGAACTCATAATGACGGTGACCATGGAGACGGAAAACAGGCGGGAACACAAACAAAGGAACGTGACAAATGAAAACAAAACTGAAAGTCCATGAAAACTGAAACTAACGTGACAATTATATTATATAAATAATATATTATAGTATATTATATTATATTTAGGGCTGTCAAGCGATTACATTTTTTTAAACTAATTAATTGCACAATGTGGTGATTAATTAATCGCACATCAAATTTGGCTGAGAAATTTCCCCCAAAAAATAATTTAAAGTCATTATTGTGTTAAATAAGAAAATAAGCATCAAATAGACTATAAAAAGTAGCTTTAGGAAAAAAAATATTTGATTTGATTCAACATAGAATTTATTACACAAACTTTTAGGCTTCAATGGCCATGAAAGTGAAGGAATGATGACAGAATTTTCATTTTTTGGTTTTCATACACCTTTAATAGGTTTTTTAATATGGAAATATGTTTTTTTATGTTGTTGTTGTTGTTTTGTTTTTTTTTAAATGAAATGATACTCTAAATAAGGATTCATTCAGGAATCATTGGTTCACCCGCTTGATTCGCTCAAAACACGGATTCATTCAGAAACGAAGAACCGCTGTGTGTTGCTCAGATATGCACAACAGTGCTCCTTTTGCTTTATAGGTGAATTTTCATTGGCAAAATTGAGCAAAAACAGACAATAGTGTGTCTAAAATACACAATGTTAACTTCTTATTTATCGAACTGTTGTATAAAATCAATATCACATTTGCACTCATGCTATTCGGGACAAAAACATCACTCTTGAGTTGTTGCCCTGCTTCATGTTCATCACCAATCAACAACATTAAATTAACACGTTAAATCAACAGGCCTAATTATATTATATTTGACTGTCTGTTAATTAATTAATTACTTTAAAAAACCCTAAGTAGTATGTAAAATTAAATTAAATTATAAAATATTAATGTATTGCATTGCACAAAAAAAATATATAAATATTTATAAAAAAATTAAAATGGTTTAATTTTAAAAAAGTTAAGTCTAATGCAATCTTTTTGCCAATATATATATATATATATATATATATACACTACCAGTCAAAAGTTTGGAAACATTACTATTTTTAATGTTTTTGAACGAAGTCTCTTATGCTCATTAAGGCTGCATTTATTTCATAATAAATACAGAAAAAACAATAATATTGTGAAATATTATTACAATTTAAAAATAATGGTTTTCTTTTTTAATATACTTTAAAATATAATTTATTTCTGTGATGCAAAGCTGAATTTTCAGCATCATTACTCCAGTCTTCAGTGTCACATGATCCTTCAGCAATCATTCTAATATGCTGATTTGATACTCAGTTATTATCAACGTTGAAAACAGTTGTGTTGCTTAATATTTTTTTGGAACCTGTGATACTTTTTTCAGGATTCATTGATGAATAAAAGGTTAAAAAGAACAGCATTTATTCAAAATATAAATCTTTTCTAACAATATAAATCTTTACTATCACTTTTTATCAATTTAACACATCCGTGCTGAATAAAAGTATTAATTTCTTTCAGAAAAAAGAAAGAAAAAAAATTACTGACCCCAAACTTTTGAACGGTAGTGTATATTGTTACAAAAGATTTCTATTTTAAATAAATGCTGATATTGTTTAACTTTTTATTCATCAAAGAATCCTGAAAAAGTATCAAAGGTTATAAAATAATATTAAGCAGCACAACTGTTTCCAACATTGATAATAAATCAGCATATTACAATGATTTCTGAAGGATCATGTGACACTGAAGACTGGAGTAATGATGCTGACAATTCAGCTTTGCATCACAGAAATAAATTATATTTTAAAGTATATTAAAAAAGAAAACCATTATTTTTAAATTGTAATAATATTTCACAATATTATTGTTTTTTCTGTATTTATTATGAAATAAATGCAGCCTTAATGAGCATAAGAGACTTCGTTCAGAAACATTAAAAACAGTAATGTTTCCAAACTTTTGACTGGTAGTGTATATGTATGTTTATATAAATCTGTCATGAAAATGACAGCCACTGTGTATAAATGATTATATTTCAACAACGAATTGGAGTAAAAACATAACTTTATAATTAGATTTACAATTAAGACACTGCCTTATGTGCAGCTTACATGTTTTCATACAATTTGTTATTTGAGTGTTGATTATTATATCTACAAATAAACAGCAATTGAATTTAGGCTAATAGTTTGGACTCTGTTGTTAACCTTTAATATTATAGTATTGTTCAAGTAAGGGCTCCCTATATAGTTTACAGCATTAGCAGACATAATTGTTTTTATCCTTAAGAAACTTTTAGTTATAAATTTAATTTATTTAAAGACAGAGACAATTTGTTCAATAAACCACTGTTTAATAAAACAGCTTCATGCAACCTTTGAATCTCTGTCTCACATGGGCCATCCTTGTCAACTGCAATAATATTGGTTAAGTTCTGTATGTTTCAGGTGTTGGACTCTCACCTCTGCTGAGAAGCTGTAGGTTGCGCACTTCCTCTCTGACCTGTAGCTGTAGGACCTGCTGCAGGACTTCCTGTCTCAGTGTTTCTTGGATTATACCCATCCTCTCCAGCTTCTCTCCATTCAACCGCAACAGGGCACGACCTGAAAAAGTGTGTGAAGCAAAGGATAAATGACAGTTTAAAAAGTCAGTGCAAGCTTTGTAAAATAGCTAGATGGAACAGAAAAGGATTATATCTGGAGAAAATTTGATCAATAGTATGGAATTGGTTTACATTTCTTTAAATCCTCCCAGAAGCCATCAAATTAATGCCACAAGTCATGCCAACAGAACAAGCCAACCCATGAAAAAGTCCTACAGCTTTCTGAATATGAAACCAGTAACCAGAGATGTAATAAGACTTTCACCTTCCTGCAGTACAGTTTTAGCTCTGCTGCTTCTAAGACACCTCATTTTGCCCAATATATAATTTGTGGATAAAGCAATTCCAGAACATATTATTAGTTCTGTGAAAAAAAATCATCCAAGGTGGTGGATGAAGAGAATGTTGACTATCAAAAAAACGCATATACTCTGTATGCTCAACTCACACATGAGCCATGAATTTTTTTGCACTAATTAGTTTGTCAAAAAGGTGACCAAATAGATGAGTCGAAACAACAACAACAACAAAATACTGGAGACACAACAGCAATAGACGCCTGAGTTGACACGCTTGTGTGAGGGGGTTAAGAAATACAACTCTACTTTAAACACATTATTTTTTTAAGGTTTAAAGACATTTTTTTATCACTCATAACTTCTGAATAGAAATAGCACAGATACACTAAGTATTCACACCAAAACTTAAAGGGTTAGTTCACCCAAAATTGAAAATTCTGTCATTAATTACTCACCCTCATGTCGTTCCACACCTGTAAGACCTTTGTTCATCTTCAGAACACAAATTAAGATATTTTTGATAAAATCCGATGGCTCAGTGAGGCCTCCATTGCCAGCAAGACAATTAACACTTTCAAATGCCCAGAAAGCTACTAAAGACATATTTAAAACAGTTCATGTGACTACAGTGGTTCAACCTTAATGTTATGAAGCGACGAGAATACTTTTTGTGCACCAAAAAACAAAATAACGACTTTATTCAACAATATCTAGTGATGGATGATTTCAAAACACTGCTTCATGAAGCTTCGAAGCTTTATGAATCTTTTGTTTCGAATCAGTGGTTCGAAGCGTGTATCAAACTGCCAAAGTCATGTGATTTCAGTAAACGAGGCTTCGTTACGTCATAAGTGTTTCGAAACGTTTCGAAATTTCAATGGTTCACGTGACTTTGGCAGTTTGATACACGCTCCGAACCACTGATTCGAAACAAAAGATTAGTAAAGCTTTGAAGCTTCATGAAGCAGTGTTTTGAAATCGCCCATCACTAGATATTGTTGAATAAAGTCGTTATTTTGTTTTTTTGGCGCACAAAAAGTATTCTAGTCGCTTCATAACATTAAGGTTGAACCATTGTAGTCACATGAACTTTTTAAATATGTCTTTAGTAGCTTTCTGGGCATTTGAAAGTGTTAATTATCTTGCTGGCAATGGAGGCCTCACTGAGCCATCAGATTTTATCAAAAATATCTTAAAAGGTTGAAACCCTTTTGGTATAGTTTCGGCTTAAGTTTCATTTCAGTTAGTATGCTACCTTAGATGCTACCTTAGAAGTCAGCTGCCTATGTAAGCAGTAGACAGCTTACTAGTTTTGCAACAGAGAGTTTATTTATATCAGCAGTCAGACAGACTGACGGCGTAAAGCCTGCTCACGTACCTCACTGTACTGTCACTGTCAGAGCCTCGTCCTTCAAAAAACATCACAAAGCAGGAGAATTTATTGTCATTTGCCCCGAATGCGCTCGCTCTAATTAAGCGCATAAATCATCTTGTTCTCTCTTACAATATAATCATCCATCCTCATTCTCACCTGGCAAGTACACAGACACTCCCTCACAAGAACGCCAGACATAGAGTTTACGTAACGAGAGTCTATTTTAGGCCTCATTAATGAATGTGTTCAATTTCCGCACATATTGCTTTGTGTAATGATTACTAATGAAGTCGGTTTATGTAAGGCTGATTTTGTGACCTTGGATGAGCTTATTGATTTGGGTGGTGTGTGTCCAGGAACATGGGCGCTGGACAGCTATTCCCCTCCGCAAATTAAACATAATGACCTTAATAACAGCTGGCTGTGGCTATTTCTCTGATGATGTAGTGGAATTGGAGAGATGAGTGCAGTGTGGTTTGGGGGTTCAGAGACTGGATAGCGATGATTACAGTTTTATAGATCATTTACAGAACTTCAAGAGCTGTCCCTTGAGAAAAACCACTACCTGGCATTTAATTACTTTCTCATAAGTGAAATTCGGTTACAGAAACTTTATAAATTCAGACACGTGAACAAAATGACTCATCTCGGTTAGTCAGTGGTTAGAGGCAGAATGGTTGACTTCTTTCAAGTCATAGCTTTCTTTCCTTCGTTGACATATTTCCAATTTAAACAGGAATTTTAGTAGGGCCTCAGTAGATACTGGGCAACCCAGGCTATTGTAATTAAAAAACATGCCTCTACCTACATTTTTTGCAAAACTCCAAAAATGTACCTGTACATACAGTACAATTCACTCCAGTTTCCAGCTGAAATTAACACTAGTGACAGTAAAACACCAAAAACTTTTATTCCTTTCCATGCAAATTGTGATTACAGGGGCAGATTATCGATTGATAAAGACTTAAAAGGGGTCATGAATTGAGAAATCAACTTTTCCTTGAGCTTTAGACATATAACATCATACTACAATAATATCCTGTAAAGCCGCGTTTCCACTGAAATTACCCGGAACAATTTGTCCCAGGAACTTTTTTCCCCCAGACCTATTGCTGTCTGCCAGTGGCGTGCACAGACCTCCGCGAGGGCAGGGGATTCTTCTCCCGCGGTAGAAATCGCGTTCCGGGGGGGAGAAATTGGAACGCAAAGAGCACTTTCACTTTCGCGATCAACCTCGGAAAGACGTCAATAAAACAGCTTGTAAACAATGTCACGTAACGTCACATTTACCTCAGAAAAACATATTCAGTGACCATAAACTCATTAGTCAGCTAGAAAAGTGTACTCTAGAAAGCAACATTCTGATAAATACAGCTATGCACCATTACATATTATAATTTTTAATGTTCTTCAATATTTAATGCATGTTTGAATAAATCAGTTATGACAGCCGCGATTTAAATGTTTATATTAAAAAAAAAAAACCGAATTGGAGTAGAAATATGATTATGTAATTCTAAACTTTATTTATAATGAAAACATATCATTGAGTGTAATTTAAGTGTTTGTATTTAATTTAACCTTCAATATTATTATAGTAGTACCAACTGACATAACGTGTAGTTTACAGCATTAGTTGATAATTTTTTTCCTCTAGAAAATTTGCCATGTACTGTACTGATATACTACATTGACAAATAATCGATATCGAATCGAATCGAATCGAATCGCAAGCATGTGAATAGTAATCGAATCGAATCGTGAAAATTGTGTCAATACCCAGCCCTAATAAACGCAACACGGACCAAAGACATGTAAACGAACCAAAAACAGGAAGATGAGACCCTAAAAAGGGTCTCGTCATAGTCGCGAGTTTGCCCATCACAGGCATCAGACGCACGTCTCCACGCAGCAGATCGTTTGTGTGTGTGACGGAGGGATTCCCGCCGCTGTTTTGACTCCTTTACACATTTTATAAGCTCTTCACGAGTTCCCAGCTGGCCAAAATACCATCATATGCAGGCTACACACATACAACGAGCGCATTTACCTCAGCACACAGCATTGTTTTGGATGTTCGGTAAGTTCCGTCTCAAAACAGGCAATACGTCATAAAATCCGACCAATCAGGTTGTGAATGTATCCCTATGCCTTTAGGTTCGGTATCTTTTGGTTCGGTGATAAAATTGCCAATCTAAACGCTAACCGGACCAGGACTAAATGTTTTTTTTTTTCTTTTTTGGTCCAGACCAAATGAACCAAACAAACCGAACTACAAGTGTCAAAGCCTGAACCTCATCGTCAGTCCATCGGTCATATTTTTTAAAATCCATTGTTAATTCGAATAGCAAACAACTCTTACTGCACGTACCGCAACAGACTTTAAAAAATGATGGTTGAAATAAAATGCTGCGTGGAGTCAACCAATCAGCATGTTCAGCATCCAAGTCCCACCCCTGAAAGTTCCGGAACTTTGAAAAAGTACTACCTCGCGAGCAGGTACTTTCTGAGGGGAAATTTTTTACCCGGAACTTCATTTAGACCCTGGTCCCTGCGGTTGAAACACACCGAGTACCACCCCAAAGTTCCTAGTTCCTGGGGAAAGGTCCTGCGGTGGAAACGCAGCTTAAGTTTCAGAACTGAAAGGTTCCTTGTTAGTCCA
Source organism: Mylopharyngodon piceus (assembly GCA_039654765.1). NCBI lineage: Eukaryota > Metazoa > Chordata > Actinopteri > Cypriniformes > Xenocyprididae > Mylopharyngodon > Mylopharyngodon piceus. The sequence continues at coordinate 24,218,800 of CM077446.1, forward strand.
AAAACAGCTTTTATTTAAACCAAGCCCAGATTACAACTTGTTGTGGAATGTGCCACTTTATTACATCATAGATAGGTGAAATACCGCCTCTGCAGAAGATGATCAACGCCTACTTCTACATCGTTACCACTGATTCACGCATGACAGGTAGTAGGTAAATAATGCTGCCTTCACGTGCTATCGTAAATTTGATAATTCCCACTTCTGAAGTCGTGATTATGAGTTCATCGCAATGAAGTGGGAGGGCGTTCATGTGCAATTTTTACCTAGGAAACTCATATTTACGATAATTCAGAGAGCACGTGAAGGCAGCATAACAGACATGACGCTGGATCGAGCAACTAAGCGATAAACTTGCCTTTGAAGAGTGCAAAATGTTGTGCAGTGCCAGGTTGTGTAAAAACACAGTAGCTGCATTGGATTTACAGAGAGCCTGAAGTTAAAAAAAAATGATGCTGTGCCTTCTATATCAGATCCGACAAGAACGCCACAGAACACTTGTGTGAGTAAAGTTTTTACTGTGTCACTATTGCTTTGTTACAGATTGTTTGATATTGTCAGTAACTCAAACCAGTGACTAAATGGTCAACTTCACATTGTTTCTCTTAGTAGGATGAAAATAATCTGTTATTTAAACTGTCATTAAATTATATATAGAAAACAATCAAAGAACTCTCCCTTTACAATCACTGGAGCTGTCAATCAAACAGACTCTCGCCAAAACTCCCATTAGAATCAACGAATCTCTTATTTACATTATTGTGTTTGCACTGTTAGTTATGATGAAAGCATTCGTTAATGTGCAGAAATCGAGTTACAATGACGAGATCACTGCATTCATGCGCTCAACAATGCTCATCACTGCAACCTTTCATGCCACAATCTCAATATAATGCTATAATCAACACTTTTCACGATTAGTAAACCTTGAGAACTGTATTAGTAAAAATGTGCTAAAAGTTTTCAAGAGTTCCACATATAATACTTAACTATTTTCATATGCAAAGATGTTAGCCAATCACAGCAGGCACGCCCCTTAAAACAGTGTTCAAATTAGAGGGCTAAAATCCCTCTGAAAGTAGGAAAAATGCCTTTTATTACTAAATTATGACCATTTTTGATGTAAAAATTAGGGCTGGGCGGTATATTATTATAGTTTGTACGATATACCGATATATTTTTAATATACGATACGGAATGAGGCGATACCGTTTATATCGATATACAGTAGTTTTATACGAGCGCATCTGAAAAACAGCGGTGGACGTCGCAGAGTGCTGCTGCGGGGGAAATGCATAATACAATTTGGCTTAAACATGAGACATGCTTAATATTAAAGGCTTTAAAAATAACTCGCAAGATTAAGATATAGTTAACACGTAGGCCTATCGTTTAAAGCGGCTTGCCCCGTCAGATGCTCTGACAGATTCATGTGCTTACATTTGCGCTGTTTAATGCTTTTGTGATGTGGTGTTTTTCTAAGCGCATAACTTACATTTCACAGGTATATTCTCCATCTGTAAATGTTAGAAAGTCATACAAATATTTCCATTTTGCTGTCAGGAGTGGACGAGCCTTCTGCTAGCGAATTTCATTCTCCTCTAAACTTCATAGACTTCCGTGGACGAGCGCCGCCGCGCGCATTCGCGCCAAACAGACGGAGCTCAATAGAATGGGATCGCCATAATTCTGACTAAAATATACATTTTGATAAAATGTTTGTTGTTGAACAATAAATGTGCCATATGCCCATATGCAGAATTTGAAACCTACAAGTAAGTGAATTTTTATGATAGCAGTATATATATATATATATATATATATATATATATATATATATATATATATATAGAGCTAATTAGTCTGTGCTTTTGTTTTTTTTTTGTTTTTTTAATTTTTAGTCTAGTGAATTTAACTTCTGCTTTAAAAAGCATTATTTTTAGATTGTAATGTTACAATGTTAGAATGTAAAGTAACTTTCTCTTTTTTGCACATACTGTAGGCCTGTTAGTGTGCCAGACTATATGGTTACATTCACTATATTTGTATTGATAGCTTTCAATATAAACACTGTTTGTAGGACAACATTAGGCAGGATGTTAAATTAAGATTTTTAAAAAGTAAATACAGATTTTTTTTTTTTTCTAAATCCAAATAGAAAAATGTAGAAAATACCGAGATATATACCGTATATCGCCATTTAGCCAAAAAATACTGAGATATGACTTTTTGGCCATATCGCCCAGCCCTAGTAAAAATCATACTAACATTATAAGGGCACCCCAGGAAACATTATAAAATAATAAAATAATGCAATTCATGACCCCTTTAAGGCCCGTTCACACCAAGAACGATAACGTTAAAGATAATGATAAAGATATAGTTCTAAATATAAAAGAATAGCACTGTCCACACCACAGCTATAATGATAATGATATAGAGAAACGATATCACTGGGATCACTTTCAGAATGATTTTTTTTTTCCAGCTGATGAACGAAAAAAAAAAAAAAACACTGACAGCCAATCAAAATCTGTTCGAATTTAAGGAATTGTCTTGCTTCCTTTGAAGTTGCAGTGAAAAAGACTAGGCCTTGTTTTTATTCCACTACATTGACGTCGTCAGCTAAATTCACTGTTAGAATAGATCGATTGCACTAACTATTCACTCGAAACATAGCATGCTGAGGACATCTGCTGGTTAAAGCCATGTAAATGCAACAAGAACAGCAAAAACGTTGTATTCACTTTGAAAGAGCAGCACATGAGCTTAGAATAAACAGACCGTTATCGTCACCCTCCATAACGCAGTCGCTATTTACATCTCTTACCGTCTGTAAACTCTTGCGTTACCAAGGCAAGAACTGATGCATTTGTACTATATTCCAAAAAGCTCTGTTATCAGTCCCACAGTGGAAAATGAAACAATATCTATACCGGCTGAGCCTGATCGGCATGGAATGGAATGGTTAAGCAACGAGAACGATTTGGCCTGACGGTGGAAAAGCGGCTTTTGTTAATATTATCGTGTAGGTTAAGGCTGGCCACACAATTGAAGATTTTAAGCCCAATTTGCAACCTCCAACGATCTGGGGATGTGGCCCGATTCGAGGATTCTCACAAATGACTTTTTGTCCAAAAAATCCTCAGTTGTGTGGTGTCATTATTAAGATTATTTTACTTCTCCCGATCACATCGGAGCCCATACGATCCCAAATCGTAAATATCAAACATGATTGATCGGGCTGCCTCTGACGTGATACCCACGATAGTCAACGAGAGTGAGCAAGCTTCACCAACGGGATGTTGTGTGCTTCTTTAGCTGAAACTTGGCAGCCACAAACATGCCACGAAAGTGGAGTATTGAGAAAGAAGATCCCATATTCTTTTTTCTCCTTTTTTTTTTTTCTCTCACGCCAAGAGAAACAGCTGACAACGTCGATCATAATCCATTTGTTTTTCTTCTCAAGTCACGTTTGATCTTGTGAGTATCTGTGAGATCTTGTCTCACTGTGAAAATGTTACTACAATTTTAACTAGCAGATGTCCTCAGCATGCTATGTTTCGAGTGAATAGTTATTGTAATCGATCTATTCTAACAGTGAATTTAGCTGATGAAGTCAATATAGTGGAATAAAAACGTCCTTTTCACTGCAACTTCAAAGGAAGCTAAACAATGTTGTCGAAACTAGCACTGGATACCTGAGGTAATTTTATGTTACACACTGTTTGCTAGCCTAGCATAATGACCTCATCGTTAATACTTCTCACCATTTATTCTGAGGGTATGACTGATTGTTTTCCATATATCCATTTTCTTTAAAGTATCCTTGAAAAGGGGGTTTGACTTGTCAAAAAGTGGTAGCTTTTTCTGGACCTCGGCGGTTAACTTTTCCGCAATATCGTCTGCCATTTTAATGCGCAAGAGATTAAATTCGAATGGACTCCCAACGATATCGTTTCTCTATATCGTTATTGTTATAGCTGTGGTGTGGACACTACTATTTTTTATATTTAGAACAATTTTTAGAACTATATCTTTATCGTTATCTTTATAGTTATCGTTCTTGGTGTGAACGGGCCTTTAGTGTATGTTATTTTCAAATGTGATCAAAAGTGCCACTCACTGGACTTTACATTTCCGGACTGTAACGATACGTACATTAATCCACATATTAAAACATTGCCATTGCCACATTCATCTGTTATGAATAAAACTGAACATGCTTTTCATGCCACTCACTGGACATTTTGCTTTGAAAGTGTCGCAAAATGTGTAAGCAGCAACATAATATCATTTTGCAGAAATGTCGCCACAGGCACATTTTTCCAATGAGCCTGGGTTGTATTCGGCCCTGTTGCCATCACAATCAAAGATGCTCTCCACACAGCAAGTGCAGAATGATGCTACAACTGTGAGCCAGACTCGTGGGTTACACCATCACAATCTAGTTGTGCTGTGTCGCATCACACTACGCAGCACGCTTCCAGTGTACAGATGCTGCAAACATCTGTGCCCAGATGCCCAAGGCATGCCAATGTCATTATCCGACCTTGGTCAGGACATAATGAAAGGCTCGTCTCTTTTACGTCACAGCCACAGTGATGCAAGACACTTTCAAAATTAGTATATAGTAGATAGTAGATATAGTAGATAGGGGTGTGACACAAGACAAGACACAAGATTGAGTTCCTGAGACGAGATTTTTACACAGTATTTTTAAGAAATCCTCAATGACGAAATATATGTCTAGAAAAATAGTCTGCAGGTGCATTTGAAATGGTTTAACTAATCATCTTGTAATGAATGTCATTTCAGTTCTCCTTTATGAGAATGAATTATCATATGTAGTAAAAGACAACAATACTCAAGCACAGTAAAAGGTTTTGCCACAAACTCAACTGACTGGCTTCTCTCCTGTATGATTTCATTTGAGTCTCTTCAGACCTTAGAACTGTACATGATTTATGAGCTTCTACAACTTTTGACCTCCTAACTGAACTCCTTTCCAAAAATTGATCATAGAAATAAAAACAGTATAAATAAAAATGAATAACACAGTTTCCTCTTAGTCTTATTAAGTGCAAACAATACTGTAAGTGCAACTATAATCAAAGTACTTTCTCAATATTTAAAGTGCAAATAGAGACCAAATTTTTCTTCAAGCATGATACAGAGCTAAGAGATGGTTACAACTACACAGCCCATAGCTTTCATATTGGGAAATATTTGCATGCATCAGGGAGGCGTTTCAAAATGCGGGGTATTGAAATCGCGTTTGAATGCGCGTTCGCGTTTTACTTTCGCTTTCAATTTCACGACCGCGTGTACTCTGTGAATAGGGAGCAGCAGTGCTGAGCGCACATTCTGTGAGATCAGACATTTGTCAGACACTTTTAGGCTCTGTTGCGCAATGAATCCTCCGCCACGGTCTTGCCAGTCACTTACTTTCGTCACATGATCAGTGAATTCTGATTCCCGCTGAACTACGCACAACCCTGCTGCTCATTAGTGATGGGAAGTTCGGTTCTTTTCCGCAACCGGTTCTTTCAGACAGTTCGTTTCAATAAACCAGTTGAAAAAAACGGTTCAACGGTTCTTTTACGCTCTGACGTAATGATGTTATTCGCGATAACGTAATGACGTCATCTATCGCGGGCCGGGATGAAAAAACACTTAACACATTCAAATATATAAAGTCAGTAATCATAACATCAGTAAACTAAAACATCATTATAATCTGAAACGTTTCTTACAATTTAGTTTTGCATCTAAAGCATCCAAACACATATACAGGCAGTGATGTGCAAACAAGGAAGTTTTACAGTTATAAAGTGAATAAATTAGTCTTCATCAGCGCAGAAACCATGATCCACTACTATACATAATCCATTACGAATTATTTGTAATTAAATAAACTTACGTTTCGCCAGATTGGCCCCTCATTCAAGTCCTCTTATAGCATCAGTTGTCCTACTAGTTCGGTTCAGACGCCAGTGCTGTGACAGTTATTACTGTTCTGTAGCTTCAGATCACACGCTGAATCACGCATGCGCAGTATCATCAGCTCATCGGTTCTCAAATCGGACATGTCCGAAAGAAGCGGTTCTCGGTTGTGTACTGGTGATCCAAAAACTGTTGCAACCGATTCTACTCGAGAACGAGATTGAGATTCGAGAACCGCGAGAGCGATTCAAAAGGAGTCACTTGTTTGCTCTCGCTGTAGTTTGATTACGTCAATTTTTATCTTTATATTACCTTGTTTAGAAATTAAATAAGCTGTCCATGGATTATTTATGAAACAAATAAATGTTTAGTTTGATAGTTTTACACACAATTAATTGTTTTCAATCTTTAAAAAAAATTAACATGAAAGCACAACTGCACAACTTTTACTGTAATGCTTTTTAAACAACATTAATATAGAAAAAGAGATTTGTAGAACTATTTCTGAACATTAGATAGTTTGATCTGTGGACAAAATATTTGTTCATGTTGCATGTAGTTTCTGGTATGTAGCCTGCCCTACAGTATATATTTTGTATGCTATTAATCTGTTATGGTCTATTTGGAAAAGCACAATAAACTTTTTGTATTTTGAATTAAGTCATAAACATATTTCCAGTATGTTTTATGTTATCAGACTTTCCGATGTTCAACAAAACTTGACTAACGTGCTTTTCGTTCTCTTGAAAAGTTACACGCATGCGCAGTATCATCAGCTCATCGGTTCTCACATAGGACATGTCCGAAAGAAGCGGTTCGCGGTTGTGTACTGATGATCCGAAAACCGTTACAACCGATTCTTGACTCGAGAACGAGAACGGTGACAGGTCGTGTATGTTCGTTCGTGTACGCCGCTGCTGCTCGTGCTCATCATCATCAGTTCTCTCTTTACAGCAGGTTAAGTCAGTGTACTGTTGGAGTAACTGAATAACTCTGGGATGTTGGTTTATTTCGAGTCAGAGGGAGTGTCAGGCACGTCAAAAAGTGAGTAACTTTAGTAATTTGTGGATTAGTGCTGGAGAACTGTTTCGAACGATTCAGTCCGATTTGGTGAACTGGTTCGACCGGTTCACTAAAAAGAACCGGTTCAAAAGAACGATTCGTTTGCGAACTGGACATCACTACTGCTCATGTTGGATGAGCTGGATGGAATTGAAGCGACCGTTATCCAACTGAATTAAATGGTTTTAATTTCTATGAAAATCAAAACGACAGTGGAGGCGTAATGTAAATAGCATAGTCTATCCTAATTTCACCCTCACACTCCTTCATGGCAATATCACGAGACTTTTCACCTCGACGAGGGATCTCGTCACACCCCTAGTAATAGATGAAGTGAGCATTTTGCGCACATTGATTGTGACTTGCTACTTGATATTGACTTGCTACTTGCTATTGCAAATCAAAGGTAGTTAGTTTTCATAATTTAGAAGGGAACATTCTCATTCTAAACAATATTTTAAAGTGTAAATCTGCTAGTTTATTTTTATACATTTTAGGAGTACACTACAAATGATCTCAAAACTAATAGACACTGACTAAAAGCTTTCTTGACTAAAAGCAATTTCGATTTTATTGGGTCTTTAATGTGATTTGCTGTACAGTGGAAGAGATCAGCTGCAAAACTGAAGCTATTTTACAGAAATATTAAAGAGATACAGGAGCGGGCAGTGTGAGAGGACACCTGTGTGTGTGTGTGTGTGTGTGTGTGTGTGTGTGTGTGTGTGTGCGTGTATGTTTGAACAATAAAGAACAAAGCCCTTAACTTGAATCGCAAGGTGAATTACAAACAGAGAGAGAAAGAGAGGGATGGCAAAAACAAAGAGAGGCCTGGAACACTATACTGAAATGGCCCATCCTCAGCATATTACAGTAAATCACTGCAATTCACAGGACACCACTTTATTAAGCTCTGTCTCTTGCCTCTTAATGTATGATATACAGTAGGAATCTTCACCTATAATATCCAGAGAGCTTCAACGGGAAAATAGGAAGTGTTTTTTCCATTTTGGAAAGGTGATTTTTAAAGTAAATATCTGTACAATTGTGAAAGAACATATTTGCATGCTATTAAATTGTGGTAGCTCAAACTAAATTAATGTGTTGGGATTTCCTTAACTTGTGATGGGGTTGAACAATTCATAATAAGATTCCTACAGCTCTGCACCTCTCTCTGTTATAAAGGTGTTCTGCTCACCCTGTTATCTACTATGTGATTTATGGATATGTCATGCTTGACAAATCAAGTGACGAATGAAGAAACGACAAATTATGAATATTAAATGAGAGTAGAACTGGACAAATCAACTCAAAAGTTGTGATGTCACATTTTCTGGAGGTAAATAAGTGGTGTGATGAGGGGCATCAAACTTCATAGACAGATACATCCAGTTTCTTTCTTTTTTTTTTCTTTCCATTATCAGTTGTTTTTATATGAATGTGACTGATCTAGTGTCAGCTGTACCACTTATACAGTTTATCATGACAAAGGTTTAAGAAATATTTTACAAAAAAAGATTATCACTACTTTATATTTTAATATGCATCTATTTATTATTATTTTCAAGAACTGCTGCATGACACCATATATTATTGCATGACACATCATATATTATTATATTTTATTTAAATAGTTTTGTTTCTTACTTTTTATCAGTAATGTACATTAGGGTGTTTTGTGTTACATTTTCTGTTATTTAATTAATGTTTATTGCATTATTTTAGTGTTGTGTGTTATCCTGATATTGTTTTGTGTTTGTGTGAGTATACAATTACTGGCCATATTTTATGGACAGGCCACTTGTGATTAGAAGATTCATCATGTGGCTTACATCAGTACATTTTCCCCCAGTTTCACAGACAAGGCTTAAGTCTAGCCCTTGACTAAAATGCATGTTTGAGCTGTTTTAACTGAAAGCAACCTAAACTGAAATATCTTAAAAGATGTAAAAAAAAAAAAAAAAAAAAAAGTTTTTTTTTTAAGGCACATTTATAAAAGCTACTTAAATGTCCTAATTGAACTAAGGCCTGTCTGTGAAACCAGGCATTTAAGTTTTTGACCGCAACCAAAACAACGTTCTTCCGCAAAATGCATGTAGTTTTGTTTTTTAACTGCTAGAGGGCCAAAAGTTACATAGTGTACCTTTAACATTACATAACTTAGCAAAATATACACTTAAGTTGTAAAATATATAGGCACCAATATGTAATCCTGTAATACAATACCTAAAACATTCATATTTTTATTTTTTTTTATTTTTTATTTTTTTTAAACGGTGAATTTCTGGCAACCACAGCTGCTGTTTTTTTTTTTTTTTTTACCAAATTAACAGGATATTTGAGTAGTAAAAATGCATATCTGTATAAAAACAGGCAGCACTACATTATACTGTATAAAAGACGTTATTCTTACGGACAGAATAGCGGGAGACACAGATTGCAAGCAGATGGAACGTTTATTGAGAAACAGCAGGTAAACACAGCAGAGGAGGTAAGTAAACGGTGGATGGATATTTAGATGAGGTGAGGATATAGCACTGATACTGTCCTTTTCTTACAGGTTCGAGGAATGGAGGTAGCGAGGATGACTGGAGACTTGATAGCAGGTGAACACTCACACACAGACGATGGGAACACAGAGACTGGAAAACACACTGGAGTATAACAGGTAGATAATGAAGTAGAGGGGAGTTCAACTTGATGAGTCCTTCGTGTGAACGAGACCGGACAACTGACAGAGGTGAGTGGAGTGGTTTTAAAGTCTGTGGTGATGAGGTGCTGGTGGGGAACAGGTGTGTGTGATCAGTACTCTGGTGAGGGAGTGTGCAGTGATTAGCTGATGGAGGAGCCTGGTGTGTCTGTGACAGAACCCCCCCCCCTCCACGGCCCGCTCCAGAGGGCCGAGAACCCCAACTTCGTGGTGGTCGTCCTCTTCCACGGGGAGCAGGTCGATCTGGGTGAATAGCATGGAAGGTGTCGAGAAGGGAAGGATCAAGGATGTCGTTTCTAGGTACCCATGAGTGCTCTTCGGGACTGTAACCCTCCCAGTCTACCAGGTATTCTAGTAGACCTCCACGGCGCCGGGAGTCCAAGATTTCGTTGACTTGGTACGCAGCAGGATGAGAGGAAGGGGGGGTTCCGCTGTCGCGCCAGGCTCTGTGGGAACAGAAACAGAAGGTTGGTGAGGTTTGAGGAGTGAAACATGGAAAGTAGGGTGAATCTTGTACTGTGGAGGTAGCTGGAGCTGATAAGTGACCGGGTTGATCTGCTTGCTGATGGTAAAGGGACCAATGAACCTGGGACTGAGCTTCTTGCAGGGCAGACGCATCCTGATGTCCCGGGTTGACAACCAGACCTTCTGACCTGGTTGATAGACTGGAGCTGTGGAGCATCTCAGGTCGGCTGTCATTCTGTGCCTGCGAAGAGCTCGTTGCAGCTGATGGTGGGCTGCGTCCCAGACCCTCTCGCTCACTCGGAACCAGTAGTCGATCGCTGGTACATCCGACGGTTCCCTTGACCAAGGGAAGAGAGGGGGTTGGTAACCGAGTACGCACTGGAAGGGAGTGAGTCCAGTAGTTGGTTGACGGAGGGAGTTTTGGGCGTACTCGGCCCAACCCAGGAACTGGTTCCAAGAGTTCTGGTGGCCGTGGCAGAAGGTACGTAAGAAACGATCGATCTCTTGGATCTTCCTCTCCGTCTGCCCATTCGACTGCGGGTGGTATCCAGACGAGAGGCTTACGGTCACACCTAGGAGGGCGAAGAAGGCTTTCCACACTCTTGAGGTGAACTGGGGTCCACGGTCAGACACAATGTCCTCTGGAATTCCATAGTATCTGAATATGTGGTTAAACATTAGTTCTGCAGTTTCCATGGCAGTAGGCAGTCCCTTGAGGGGAATCAGCCTACAGGATTTGGAGAATCTATCAATTACCACCAGGATACAGGTATTGTTGTCAGAGGCAGGTAGGTCGGTGATAAAATCCACCCCTAGGTGTGACCAGGGTCTGTTGGGAACGGGCAGAGGAAGTAGCTTGCCAGAAGGAAGATGACGTGGACTCTTGGAGATGGCACATTCTTGACATCCTTGTACGTACCTTCTCACATCCCTGGCCATGTTGGGCCACCAGAAGCGTTCTTTCAGCAGCGAGAGGGTTGTATTGGCCCCTGGGTTGCCAGTGCCCAGAGATGTGTGGGATGAATGGATGAGTGGAGTGCGCTGGATCCTGTTGACGTACCGCAAACCTGGAGGGCAGCCCGGCGGAGCGTTGGTAGAGGCATTGGAGGAGGGTAAGGGAGATTCAGACCAGTGAATGGGACTCACGATTATGTCTTCTGGAAGAATAGGTTCAGGTTCCTCATTGGCCTCATCTGAGGTGTAAAGACGGGATAAGGCGTCTGCCTTCATGTTCTTAGGTTCAGGACGATAGGAGATACTGAAGTGGAAACGTGTGAAGAACAGCGCCCAGCGAGCTTGACGGGGGTTTAATCTCTTAGCATCTCTTAAGTACTCCAAGTTCTTATGGTCAGTGAGTACAGTAAACGGATGTTTAGCCCCCTCCAACCAATGCCTCCACTCTTCCAGAGCCAGTTTGATGGCTAGGAGTTCTCTGTTGCCGATGTCGTAGTTCCTCTCCGCCGGGCTGAGTTTGCGGGAGAAGAAGGCACATGGATGGAGTCGGGCTGGATTCCCCTGCTGCTGCGAGAGCACCGCTCCTACTCCGGTGGTAGAGGCGTCTACCTCGACAATGAAGGGCTTTTCTGGATCGGGGTGAACGAGGAGCAGTGCGTTGGTGAAGGCTTCCTTGAGGGTGTTGAAGGCTTTGTGGGCCGCCGGTGGCCAGGACAGAGACTTGGGCTTGCCTTGGAGGAGGTTAGTCAGAGGATATGCGATGGAGCTGTAATTCTGGATGAATCTTCTATAGAAGTTTGCAAACCCTAGGAATCTTTGGAGTTCCTTGATCGTGGATGGAGTGGGCCAGTTCCTGATGGCGGCTACCTTCCCCTCGTCCATTTGGATACCACTGCTGCTGATCTCGTATCCAAGGAACTGTACTGAGGGTTGATGGAAGGAGCACTTTTCTGCTTTGAGGAATAGGTGGAACTCCCTCAGGCGTTTCAGGACCTCCGCAACGTGGTGGCGATGTTCGGCCATGCTCCGGGAGTATATCAGGATGTCGTCGATGTAGACCAGGACAAATCTATGGAGAAACTCCCGGAGCACCTCATGGATGAAATCCTGGAATACAGAGGGGGCATTGACCAGGCCATACGGCATAATGCAATACTCGTAGTGTCCAGTAGGGGTCACAAAGGCTGTCTTCCATTCGTCCCCCTCGCGTATCCGGATGAGGTTATATGCGCTGCGGAGGTCCAACTTGGTGAAGACAGTGGCACTATGAAGATGTTCCAGGGCTGCTGGGACGAGGGGAAGAGGGTAGCGGAACTTGACAGTTATACAATTGAGAGCCTGGTAATCTATGCATGGCCGCAAGCCTCCGTCCTTCTTGGCCACGAAGAAGAAGGTCGAAGCAGCAGGGGAAGTGGAAGGTCGGATGTAGCCCTGATGTAATGCTTCCTCGATGTACTCCTCCATGGCCTTCTGCTCAGGGATGGATAATGGGTAGATCTTTCCGCGGGGCACTGACTCACCCGGAAGCAGATCAATGGCACAGTCCCATGGCCGGTGTGGAGGCAGCTTGGAAGCTCTCTTCGGGCAAAAAACATCACTGAAGGTCCAGGAGATGATGGGATTGTGCTGCTCCAACCAGGGACGCTCTAGGATCACATCAGCGGTGGAATCCTCCAGAACCAGGAGATGTTGGTGTTCCACATGCAGTAGCCCAACCTGGAGTTTGACTGGACCGGCACATAATTGGACGCGTTTGCGGCTGAGTGGTTTGCCGGTTATGGAGTGGATCTGGTAAATGGACGGCGTGGTAGTGGTCTTGAGCTTGAGCTGGCGGCAGAGGGCACCAGAGATGAAGTTACCGGCTGACCCGGAGTCGAGGAGGGCATTAACTGGAATGGAAACATCGACAGCAGTAAGCATTACAATAGTAGTGAGTGGCTTCATTTTCTTGATGGAGGGAAGAATGGCACTCACCATGGGAGGAGGAGGACGAATGGGGCATGTTGAGATGACATGCCCGGGAGCACCACAATATAGACATAGACCCCAGGACAGCCGCCTCTGCCACTCAGCAAGTGTCAGACGATTATTCTCCAGTTGCATGGGTTCGTGGCCTGGTTCTGGAGGGCAGATGGACTCTGGCTGGCGGAGGGATGGTGAGTATGGTGGCTGGCCCAGGTGTTCTTCGAGACACGACTGCATACGAGTGGTGACTCGGATGGAGAGCTGGATGAATCGTATCCTCGTATGCAGCGAGATGCAGCCGTACCCTAGGTTCCAAACCCTGATAAGTGGTGATCAACGATTGCTCATTCCATCCGCTGGCAGTTGCGAGGGTCCTGAACTTGAGAGCATAATCATTAACAGACTTTGATCCTTGTTTCAAATGATAGAGTTGCTCACCCGCAGTAGAATCATTCGCTGGTCTGCCAAAAACCTCCTTGAAGTGAGTTATGAAACTGGTCAGCGACTGAGTAACAGGTCCCTTCTGTGACCAGATTGTTTCAGCCCATTGGAGTGCTCGTCCGTTTAATTGAGAGACGATGAAAGCAACCTTGGAATGATCGTCAGGGTACAGGTGCGAATGCATCTCCAGGACCAGCGAACACTGCAGGAGGAATCCGTTGCAATCCTCCGCCGAGCCAGAGAAGGGCGCCGGTTTGGCCATGGGACTGGCGTATACCAGTGGAGAAAGAGTGATGGCGGTGTTGACGGAGGTGATGGCTGGTATGGAAACTGGCGGGTTGGTGGTGAGTACACGGCGAAGGCCGTCTACTAGCTCTTGGAAGGGGTCCGTGGAACTCATGCTGTTCTCTCTTCTGTGTTGGTCCGGTCTTCTGTTACGGACAGAATAGCGGGAGACACAGATTGCAAGCAGATGGAACGTTTATTGAGAAACAGCAGGTAAACACAGCAGAGGAGGTAAGTAAACGGTGGATGGATATTTAGATGAGGTGAGGATATAACACTGATACTGTCCTTTTCTTACAGGTTCGAGGAATGGAGGTAGTGAGGATGACTGGAGACTGGATAGCAGGTGAACACACTCACACACAGACGATGGGAACATGGAGACTGGAAAACACACTGGAGTATAACAGGTAGGTAATGAAGTAGAGGGGAGTTCAACTTGATGAGTCCTTCGTGTGAATGAGACCGGACAACTGACAGAGGTGAGTGGAGTGGTTTTAAAGTCTGTGGTGATGAGGTGCTGGTGGGGAACAGGTGTGTGTGATCAGTACTCTGGTGAGGGAGTGCGCAGTGATTGGCTGATGGAGGAGCCTGGCGTGTCTGTGACAGTTATATGCAGGAAATAAATGCAGGTCCAATCCAGGAAGCATAAACAAAAGGGATTAGAATTGTATGCATTGTTATTTTCATTATATGACTTGTGTAGTTTGCTCATTTGTCAAAATAAAACCATCTAATTCAGAACAAATTCAGGACAAATTCATATTCTTCAAGCTAATATAACAACCTTTTCAAACCGCACTCTCCATACATCCATCTTCATGCTAAAAAGCATCAATTACTGAAGTATATCCTGTTGAGCCTGATGTATAGGCTGTTAAATAAATTGCTGGTGTATTTAACTACTAGGGGCTTATGGGTTATTATTGGACATGCCCCACTGACCCAACCTCCAGTTGCCCCTGGGGCTTTAGGGGACAGTCACGGGCCAACACTGACCCAGTTTCCAGCTCCGAGAATTCACACATCGCTGTGGGGATTGCATTCGCTTCCCAGTCACTCACAATAGGCTGAGAAGAACAATTAGAGCATGGGTGATGCTAACAGCATTACACAGGATAATGGAAACGTCCGTAACTAGCCAGAGGTGCTTCTTGAGGCTGATATTTGGACTTTTTTTCTAAGATGCACAGTATTTTTCATTGTGATATGGTGCTTTGATGCACAACATTGAGGTGCTTGCTTTATGAACCTCTATAACACACACACACACACACACACACACACCCACACACACACACGCTAATTCAATGCTTTTAAATTCAGCCCTCCAGAAACACTTTATCCAGAATTGCTGTTTGTCTGAGGCTTTTGTGTAGCAGCAGACAGCACAGGTGAACAGAGCAGAAATGAATTCCCTGCAGACAGGTTTAATGTGCTCCCAAATAACGCCCTGAAGATAGTGATAGAGGGTGCTGTCAAAAAAACAAGATGATGTGGAGTATAGAGGAAAAAGAAAAATGGTTTCAAACAGTTGGTCTTAGAAAGTATACATTGTTCTTTCAATTTATCTTACATTTATGACAAAAAAAACAAAACAAAAAAAAAGGGCAGATTTGAAAAGACATTTAGTTACTTCATGATATAAATATATCATCCATCCCAGCAAAATTGTGATTTGCTACTGGGTCAATGACAAATAAGTGTGTACATGAGAAAAAGAAAAGGAAAAACTTTAGTTTAAAACTAATGTGCCACATAAAATGTACACTTTAAAAACATACAGATTGAAGACTTCATAATTTTTCAAAACATTTAAATATATTTTGAGGTTTAAAATATATATATATATATATATATATTGGTTTACAAGGTGAACTAAGATTACTTTATCATAAAAAGTCAGATTTTCAGATATTTTAAGAAATGTATTGATCTTCATGAAGGTCTGGTTGTTTATTTATTAATTAATTCATTCGACCAATCATTTTATGTAACAAACATTAATGTAAGTAGTGCAGTATGTGCTGCAGATCATTTCAATAGTTCTATTTTACAGTTTAATTTACTATAGGTCCTTGATAACATTGCCCATATGTACACTTTTTTATGTATAAAAACTGGTTACGGTTTAGTTGATGACAATAATAAACTCATGTGAAAAAGAAAGTACACTCTTTTGAATTCTATGGTTTTACATATCAGGAATCATCTGGTCCTTGACAAGTCATAAAATTACGTAAATACAACCTCAGATGAACAACAACACATGGCATATTACACAGTGTCATGGTTTATTTAACAAAAACTAGGCCAAAATGGAGAAGCCACGTGTGACAAACTAAGGACACCCTTACTGTTAACATAGGAATTAAGAGGGTAAGTATCAGTCAGGCACTGTTAATCAAATGTCTTTGATTAAATGGTCATCAGAAAGTGTGAGCACTTCTATAAAAGCAGAAGTTTTGGCAGTTTGCTGGTCTGGAGGCTTCAGGTGTGTGTTAACACAATGCCAAGGAGGAAAGACATCAGCAATGATCTTAGAGAAGCAATTGTTGCTGCCATCAATCTAGGAAGGGTTATTAGGCCATTTCCAAACAATTTGAAGTCCATCATTCTATAGAGAGGAAGATTTTTCACAAATGGAAAACATTCAAGACAGCTACCAATGGCAATTTGGCCATTTCTAAGTACTGGGGGGACCTGTCTATGTGCACTGCTCAGAGAAACTGCAAAAAACCCAAGAGCTACATCTTAAGACTCTACAGGCCTCAGTTGGCATGTTAAATGTTAAAGTTCATGACAGTACAATTAGAAAAAACTGGACAAGCATGGCATGTTTGGAAGGGATGCCAGGAGAAAGCCTCTTCTCTCTAAAAAGAAAATGGCAGCATGGCTTAAGTTTGCAAAGTTGCATCTGAACAAACCACAAGACTTCTGGAACAATGTCCTTTGGACAGACGAGACCAAAGTGGAGATGTTTGGCCATAATGCACAGCGCCACATTTGGCATAAGCCAAACACAGCATATCAGCACAGTCACCTCATACTAACTGTCAAGCACGGTGCTGAGGGGTGATGATTTGGGCTTGTTTTGCAGCCACAGGACCTGGGCATCTTGCAGTCATTGAGTCGACCATAAACTCCACTGTATACCAAAGTATTTCAGTCAGAATGGCTGAAAAAGAAAAGAATCAAGATGTTGCAGTGGCCCAGTCAGAGTCCAGACCTCAACCCTATTGAAATGCTGTGGCAGGACCTTAAGAGAGCTGTGCATAAACAAATCTGCTAAAAGATTTATCATGTGTTTTTATCTGCTTAAAGCTGCAGTCCGTAATTCTTTGTTCAGTTAAAAATTATCCAAAATCAATTTTTGAGCAAGTACATAACCAGCCAGTGTTCAAAACTATCTCCTTACCTTAACCGGGAAATTCGAGCATGCAGCCGTCATTACGTCACGTCTGTTTACATAAAGAAGGAGTCCCAGCTAGTAGGCTATATCAAATGTGATGATGCTGCAGGTGATTGATTATTTATAGCCTTTTCTCACAGCAGCTGGAATAATTAAACTGTCCAAATGACAGTCATCAGTGACAACTGTAGATTCACCCAGAGTCAAAAGCAAAAGACTTTAGACTGTGGAGTGGCTACAGAAATTGAAATCTACAGGTAACGCTAATACACACTAAATACACATAGTCACGCAAAGCTGATGTTGTTAACATTAACAATTTGAGAACAAAGTATAACAATAATAATAATGTGCATGGTTTGACGTGATCCGAGCTAAGCGATCGTTAGATTTAATCACCATTGGTAGCGTGATTTATTGTAAAGCTTTGTTTCTCAGTTGGTCAGAACAAAAGTGGCAGACATGTTACTTACTTGTTCAGATGTCATTTTCCGGTGAAAATCCTTATTTTGGTCATACTTCCAAGACTACAATCTGTGATTCTGAAGTACCGTATCTACACCGATGTGGTGACTGACAGTAAACATTAGATTCATCGATGCCCAACCCACGTAAAGATGATAATTCCGCAAATAACTGCAATTGCAGGTTTCAAACAGAGATGGCGACAATGAGGCAAAACTTACGGACTGCAGCTTTAAAATTTATTTTGCCAACTTTTAGGAGTACACTAGTACACCAATGTATGGACACTTGTTTCTGCCACTAAATAAAAAATAAAAAAGCTAATTGAGATTTTTTTATCTCACAATTCTGACTTTTTTTTTCAGAACTGCAAGATATAACCTCTCAATTGCGAGTTATGAAGTCAGAATTGTGAGATAAAAAGTTGCAATTATCTTTTAAATTGTTTAGTTCCGTGGCGAAAAAAAGCTTCCATACCAATGACCTTATAGTTAACAGACACTGACTAACAGCTACAAAACTGCCATTTTGATTTCATGGGCTCTTTAATTCATTTTAAAAGGTGCAGTACTTACTAGAAATTAATGTGAATGCAGTGCAAGGCAATTCACACTTGCAGCTGTTAAACATCTGACTCAAAAGACCAATAACTATGTTGGAGCAGAAACACTCTGTGCCTGAAGCAAGTGACGGTCTTGTCTGACATGAGTCAGTGTTTTACAGTGTGTGTAACAGTGCTTCAAGCTACAGTGCCAATGACCCGGTGAAAATGACACACGCAAACACTCACTTAGAGACACACACACATCTTAGAAAGAGGCTTGATATATGAAGCAATAAATAATAGCGCAGATAATAGAATAAGGCCTCTAGCCGGCGTCGGCGCCCGGATGAATTACTTAAAGGGGCATTTGGAGGGGGCACAGATTTGTCACTACAACCTAACTAAATGTAATGCTGCTAAAATGAGTGCTTGTGCTCTACCGTCACTGTATGAAGGACAGGAAGATTCACAGCATGCATACACATAACCCTAAAAAAATATGAACGTTAGAAGCACCAGGAACTGCACAGAAAAAAAAAAAAAATACATAAAATACATAAAAATTTGCATAATACGACACTTTAAAATATCAGAAAATTTGACTTCTTTTATAACAAGTCAAGGTTAGCTCAGGTTGTCATGTCGCTATTTCATAATTTGTAAAAATAAATAAATAAACACATTTTTACCATGTAAAATGGATTTAAAAGCTTTTTTGAAAAAATGTGTTCACATATATATTAAATGATAAATTAAAATTTTTAGCTTCATTAAATTGAAACTTTTTTTTGGTATAAAAGTTTTTCAAAACCATATGAAACCAACATGAACACAGAGTAAATTTCTAAGAACTTACCGCATTTATTTTAAATTAGATTATTTTTCTTTATCATGGATATGTGTCATTGTCCCCAATACAAACCATCCAGCCATCAAATCTCTCCTAACTCACAACTCTTTACTGATTGGCTAGAAGACGTCACATGACTCATATGACATTGAATGGGGCATCTATGATTCAAACACTCCACTCACAGCATTTATACTGTCTGTGTGCCATCACAAATATTACAAATCCCACAAATAACAAAAGCTGTGAATGTCCACCTTTGGTAAATCCATTTAGACTCGGCTCCCTCTTCAACACTGCTAAATTTCCAGGAACAAATGTACGGATGGCAGTGTAAAATGATTTTATTACTTGGAAGCGCCGCTCCGGTGACCCCTAGATGGTGAGGCCTCATGGAAATTACTGTGATTTGACAAATAGCTTAACATTACGGTGTATAATTGTCCATTAGTGCAAGAACGCAGTGCACACGGCTCTGGGAGTTGGATGAGAGTGTGTTAGAGGATGTGGCCTGGCAAAGCTGTTCCTCAGAGAGACCAGAGTAAGGCTTTGCGGATCTATGATTATCCTCGGCAGCTTCATCAAAGAATTACTGGATAATCAGATTTAAAAATCATTTTGGATCATATTGATTAAGTTTATTGTCATTAACTAAAACTAACCAAAACCAAAACTAAAATCCTTACTTGAAATAAAATAAACGTTAACTGAAATACAAGAAAATAGAAAAACATTAAACTTATTTTACTTAAGCTTTTATACATATATCAGTGCTTCCCACACATAGACTTTACTTGGGCGGGCCGCCCAGGTATATTAACGGCCGCCCAAGTATATTTGGAGACACATTTATGCTTTTATTATTTTTATCCTCTTATACTTTTGTATCCGCCCAAGATAATGAAACCATCCGCGATCGATTAACTAGTGGAAAATCTCCCCTCGCCCTACGTGTTTCGTACCTGCTCGTTATGTGTGCGTCAGAACTGTTTACTTCCGCTGACATTCCCACGTGCGCTGCAGAGATGCGGTGGATATTTCACAAAGAGCGCTGCATGTTGCAAAGTCACAAGGCGGCGTTGTTGCGCATTCTACAGGCTCGCGCAACACCGCTTCAGACTGCTTCAAAGTGATTCTCAATCAATGAAAAGCGCAGATTTATGCCAAGCGATTGCTGATGAACTCAAGTTGATGAATTATTACAATGTCTACTTTATGGCCTTTATATAAAATGTTTTAGACGGTTGTAAGAATCTGAAGGATCAGCCCGCAATTGTGTAGACATTTCAAAATAAGAGTCCCGGTGTATTTCGGGCTTGTTTATAATTAAAAGTCACACGCTAAGTTTTTTTTTCTTTCTTTCTTTTTTTTTCTCTTTTTTCTGGGCATTATTGGTATTTTGGTTACACAAAAAAAATGTATTTAATTTGATTTCCATTTAATTCATAGTAAATTATTGTAGTCTCCCCCACAGGAAGAAAAGACTAAGAACATTATTTGACACGTATATTATTCATTATATAAATTTTACTAGTAAAATCTGTGTCCCATTCACTGAGAGAGACACTATATGACAGCAAGGAGAACATAGGAAAAGGAGAACCATTTAAATGCTGTAATTTTGCATAATTTACAATGCATAATAATGCATAATATTAGTATGTAATTAAATGTAATAGTATGCTATGTAATTAAAATTAATTTCAATAAATAAAAATACTATTAAAAATCACACATTATTTGTTTGTTACATGTAGTAGATCATTTTTGTGCCGTGGGTAATAGGAGGATTTTTCACCCGGCTACCACCGCAAGTATATTTCAAACCTGTGGGAAGCACTGCATATATATATATATATATTACCGGTCAAAACAGTACAGTATAGTATAGTGCAGTTAAAACAGTTAAAGTTAAGAAGTTGAGAAGTTGTAGTACTGTATTTATTACAATGTTTCAAATAAATCCTGTAGGATTTTGCAAGTAAGGTAAGGTCATGTGTGAGAGTGTCTTTATGTGGGTGCATGTAAGTGGGGGGCTTGAAAATATTTTTCTATACAAAAGGGGAAAAAACTGGCAGAAAAAGTTTGCAAACCACTGGTTTACCTTGAAGTACTAAAATAACTAAAAATAACTAAAGCTGACATAAAAATTTAAAAGACTTATATGGACATTTAAAAAAAATGAATAGAAATGACAAAAACATAAAACTACTTTAACTATGAAAACAAAATATAAACATAAAAACTGATTTTAAAAAAAATATTAATAAAAACTATAATAGTATATCAATGATACAAAAAAAATCCACTGATATCATTTCGCCAGTGGATCATTCAGGCAGATTTGTAAACCGGTTTAACGAACTAAATGAAGAGAACTGACTCAAAAGAGTAGCTATGTTTCCATCCAAAGCTGCAAATTTAACTTATGCAAAATTGGAATATCGCATAAAACATTTGCAAATAAAGCAGCATTTCCATCCCATGTGTTCAAGAGAACAAAATCGCCACTTTTTAGGAAACTGGCGCAAAATATCTATAATTAAAGGGGTCATGAACTGCATTGTTTTATTGTTTTATAATGTTTCCTGGGGTGCACTTATAATGTTAGTATGCTTTTTACATCCAAAATTGTCATAATTTAGAAATAAAAGGCATTTTTCCTACTATGATTTTAGCCCTCTTATTTGAACACTCTGTTTTATGGGGCGTGTCTGCTGTGAGACTTCAGTGTAAATGCCCACTGCTGTGATTGGCTAACATCTTTCCATTTGAAATAGCCAAGTATTACTCTCTCGAAAACTTTTAGCACATTTTTACTATTACAGCTCTCAAGGTTAACTAGAAGTAGGCGTTGATCTTCTACGGAGGCGGTGCTTGCTGCCCTTTGACGTCATAGATCCCCACTTTGAAAAACCTGTGGTTCACTGGGCCTGGTGTCAATAAAAGCTTTTTTGGACTAACAAGGAAGTTTTCAGTTCTGAAACTTACAGGATATTCTTATAGTATGATGACCTCTTATATGTCAAAAGCTCAAGGAAAATTTGATTTCTCAGTTCATCGCCCCTTTAAAATTGAAGTTGCTGCAACCGGAGAAGCCTCTGACTCTTTTTTTTGTACATCTTTACTTGCGCCTCTGAGCGCGCAGACAAAACGCAATAAATGCTGTCATGTAATCTTGCATTTGGATGAATGGTGTTTGAGAACACAATCGAATGAGACACTTCGGTATTTATACCAAATCATTTTGATTATTTTTTTGATGACTTTGGCTCTGGCATTTAAAAAAGAAACACAAAATTTGAGATGTTGTGCAGTGAAATTGGACCGCTGGTTAGTCCAGTTATCCAATCATATGATCTATTGAGGCAATGACACATGCCTTTTTTTTTTTTTTTTCCTCATCAAGGGATTTATTCAGTAAATGTGTTTCCATCGTAGTGTATGTGCATGTCTTTTTATCGGATAAAAAATTATCTGCCTCAATTGACCGCATACATTTTTTTTTCTGCGCACTTTTAGAATTTATGCGCATCTTGCCATTTCCATCCAACATTTTTTATGCAATATCTCAAAATTCACATAAAAATAGGTGGATGGAAAGAGCTCCCCTCACAAATTGGGCATTAACTATATCAAGACTATAAAATATCCTAAAGCAGTTTCCATGACATTTCCAAGTCTAAAAAACACAATTTTGAAATCCCCTGATACTGGATGTCCAGGTTATCCAAACGAGTGCTGTGTCATGAGGAGAGCTGTGCAGTACCTGTGATGGCGTGGTGAGAGAAGGCCTCCACGTAGGTCAGGTAGTTGTGGGGACAGTGTTTCTTCAGCCACTTACACACGTCCTGCTGTGTCCAAAGCACCACTGGTTTGCATAAGCTGGAGAGTGTTGGGCTGGTGTGGTACACAGTGAAGGCCTCTCCTGGCTGGATCTATGGAGTAGGGAAACATGTGTTTACATGCACGTTCTTAAACCGATTATGCTTAATAAGCCAACAACGCGTGTGGTCACGTAAATGCATTAAACCATTTTCCTTTATCGGCATAAGGTCATAAACAGCTTAAGAATAAACCAATCGACAGAGCTATATTTTTGCCCATTACCCGGGCATGTAAACACCTCAACCTGCGTTCTGTCGGCTTATTGAAGTGCGCATGTGTGATATGTGACAGGAAAGCATCCTTATACGGTAGATTTAAGTGCATCCAGCCATAGCGAGTTTTTTGGGCTAGGGGATGAGGAATACTGTATATCGCAAACTCCAACATTTTCTTGACCCAAGAAATATAAATAATGTGTTCTCATCTCGTGCAGCCAAAGGACAAGTGGTACAGTTGTAGAAACTTCAAATATGAGACGAGAATGAGTCTGTGCAAGTTTCTCGCGGACATTTTGAAATACTATGGGGGTCCCAATTTGTCACTATACCGGTAAATCGGGTTATTTCAATTAACTAATTAGTTCTTAGTGTATTGGTGTGCATGTAAACATGCTCAGTGTCACCATCTCCAAAGAAACCAATTTAACACTGGTGCAAAAATGCATAGTCCAAATGTTAACAAGAAAACACTCCCACCAGGCTTTAAAACTCAAAAAAAGTTTAAAATTGAATAAAATCTATCTTTAATGCTAGAAAACAACAGATGGATTAGTAGGCAAGAAGAATGTGAAAAATGGCTTGCTTTCATATCTTCAGGGTGTACTTACAGGGTTCTTTTTCTTTGAAAGCACTAATTAAAACAACTAGCGCTGCATGCTTCTGTGTAAACAGTGCTCTTCTAATTACACGCACACTTTGTTCTGACTGCCGCAATGAGCAGAAAGATTCATCAAAACACACTTTTATGGCTCTCTGCTGCAGATTCTTGCATAGGGAGAGCTGTAATAAAAACTTTTACTAGGATATATTACGCTTGTGTGAGAACATGATGAAATCCAGAGTAGCTTGTCTAAACTATGAGAGTAAACACTCACAGGGCCTCTCAGTTTACTGTTTGCTGTTTTATCATCTGATTGGTTTAATCATGACTACTATACTATAGTAAAAGTTACATTGTGTGAAAGACCTTGAAACGTCTTCTTTCTAAGGGCTGTCAAATTTAACATGCAAATGATGGAAATAACCTGAAATGAAAAAAAAAAAGAAAAAAAAATCTTTTTTGAAATTGTAATCTCAGTTGTCACTCTATTTCCCAATAAAATGTTTAAGATAATATTTAAATGCTTATGATCAAAGCTCTGTATGTGGCGGAAAAACAAATAATGCAATGCAATACAATGATGATTAAAATATGTAAATATAAACGTTCCTCAAAAGCCTGAAGGATCCTTTTGATACTAACATTTTAACATTTAAAAAAAAAAAAAAAAAAAAAAATATGGATAGTCAAATAAACCTAAGTTGCTTCAGTCCAGTAAGTGTTCGTCTTGAAATATTAATGACAATTAAATTGTCATTGTACTCTGAAAATGTAAAATGTATTCTTATGTTTACTTTATAAAAACCAGTAAAGATTTCACAGCTAAAACACACATGAACTACGACCTAAAGGGTGACGGTTTTTTTATTTTATTTTTATTTTTTTTTTTTTTTACAAAAGGTCTTTTACTTAAGCTACTAAAATAGTATAAACTATCAATAAGTAGATTTTGTGGAACCCGTTTTTCAGCAAAGTTTTGATTATGTTGATAATTTAGAGGCCTTATATGTGTGTATCAAATATGATACAGTATTTTATAACCATTTACAGAAAAGACCAACAGAGGACTGCTGCGACATTATTTGGTCACACTTTAGTTTAGGGTCCATTTCTTTCTATTAACTAACTATTATGACTTTTGCCTCAATAAACCCCTAGTTACTGGTAATTGTTAAGTATTGGGTAGGATTAAGGGATGTAGAATATGGTCATGCAGAATAAGGCATTAATATGTGCTTTATAAGTACTGATAAACAGCAAATATCAAGGTAATATGCATGCTAATAAGCAACTAGTTAATAGTGAGAACTGGACCCTAAACTAAAATGTTACCCATTATTTAATAGTTGACAAACTGAATATATTAAACTGAAAGCACTGAATTATTAAGGTGTTTGTCAAGTTTACTGTTGCTCTGTGAAATTTTGACATTTTAGAAATCCATGCGATCAGGAGTTTTGCTTGAGGGTGAAAAAGTTTCCCATGCAAATTTCACAAGAGTTTGCCACATTGACTAACAGAAAGCTGCTTGGTTTGAAAGTACAGAAACAACTTCTGTGTGAGCAGTGCTTCATACTTCTCTACATTATTGAAAACATACCCAAACATGAACCAAAATTTCGCAATTGTAAACACACCTGTAGTGTAGACCACTATCATCCCTTCAAGAAGTGAGTGTATATTTCAAATAAAAGGACTATGGTCAGTCAGAATGATGGCAACTCTTGTAGCAAAGGAAGTATTTGTTGTCAAGAGCTGCAGGTCACACATTAATCAACACCTAATGACAAAGGCCCATTTTCACTCATACAGAAAGAGACAGGTATTGACTTCGGTAGCAGACAAAACAGGCAAAAAAGATAGTGAAAAAAGATACTGATCAGACATAAACATCATTATATTTTTGGAAAAAGTGAAAACCGTCACAGAAAGGGACTGAAGTATGGCTGAACATACAGGAGCGCACCTGTGGAAAAGCCTGAAAACATGATTCAGTGTGAGAAAAAACAATGTAAAACACAGAGAAGAAGCAAATGAAAGAACAGCATAGGAATAGCAAGGATTCAAATGACAGAATATAATATAAAAGAGAAAAAGAGAAGTCATTTAATCCTCTGCATATTATTTCTCTGTGTGTAATAGAAGTCATATTTCTGCTGGTAGGTACTTTCCGTGAACAGGGCACAAAATAGAGCATGAATCTCTTAAAGGGAGAGTTCACTCAAAAAAAAAAAAAAAAGGAAAAAAAAGAAAAAAGTCTGTCATCATTAAAACCCTCATGTTGTTCCAAACCTGTTTCCAAAACTTTCTTTCTTCTATGGAACACAAAAGAAGATATTTTTTTATTTTTTTGCCCATATAGTTGAAGTCAATGGGCTCCAATGTTGTTTGATTTAAAATAGAAGAAAGAAAGTCATACAGATTTGAAATGACATGAGGGTGAGTAAGTGAATGACATATGACTCATATTTCAGTGAACTGTTCCTTTAAATGAACATCAAAATTAAAAAACCCTAAAAATTATAATAAATGTATAAAATTTTAAGCAATAAATACAATAAAAAAGCAAAACACAAGTACTATAACAGGGTTGCAAATGTAGCTAAAAATTATTTAAACTTTCAATCAGTAGCGGGTAGCTAGTTTGAGACTAAATGTTCGTTCTCAGTTACTGATAAACATATTTCACAAAAACAAAAACAAAAAAGAAAAAAGAAAAGAAAAAAAATGATTCATTCTTACAATAACATGGGGAATAGGGTTGAACAGTTGAGCCATATGTGTGTACTCTGCAAAAAATGATGTTCTTCTTCAGTGTTTTGTTCTTGTTTTCCAGTACAAATATCTAAACATTCTTAAAGGGATAGTTCTATCTTAAAGGGATAGAACTATCCCTTTAAATCAAGATATATTTAATGGAGATACAAAATGACTTAAGATATTAAGTATTGTTTTCTTATTGTGAGTTTTTGCTTAAAACAAGAAAAAATGTCTGCCAATGGCAGAAAAATAATCTTGTTTTCCCTTAAGTTGATTTTTCTGACCCCACTGGCAGATATTTTTTCTTGTTTTAAGCTTAAACTCACTTTATTTTGATCCATTTTTCATCTTATATTATGTAAAATAAATGTATCTTGATTTCAGAATGTTTAGATAATTAGATACTGAAAAACAAGACAAAAATACTGAAAAAGAAAATCACTTTTGCAGTGTAAAATCTGAAATAAGATCATTTACTTGATTTACACAGACATTTACTATTGTGCCTTCATTCTAGGTTAAATTGTACTATATGCAGTTTATATAGCATATCTAATAGTTCTCACAGATTTGTGCCTTTAATGTTTACAAAAATAGTAACCAAAGTGTACCATATTTATGGAAAGTGCTGGGAAATGAGAATGAGGATGAGTCAGAAGCAAAGAGGATCTGGTGAGTGCCGCTTCACCATCAACGCCTCCTCCTCCCTCTCCTCCATCCTCCGCTCCCTCTTTCCTAGCCATCCATCACCCTCTATCTCTCCCAGGCCAGCCTCTGGGCATTAAACAGCCACCCTTGAACCCATGAGACCTGATTCTGTCCAGCCTGAAACATATAGTCATTAATAATACACAGGGGATTGAACCTGTGAGGAGAGGGGTGGCCCAAACTGGGCGGCCATTTTGTGAGATGAGTCTGAATGCTTCTGGCTGATGTATGATTAGAAAAATAGACATGTTTTCCTTAGTGGAAGTGTGTATAGTACATATGTATATAGTAAATACATTCTATTCATCAAAGAATCCTGAAAAATATTAAGCAGCACAAGTGTTTTCAACATTGATAATAAAATGTTTCTTGAGCAGGATCATGCGACACTGAAGACTGGAGTAATGCTGCTGAAAATTCAGCTTTGGATTACAGTTATTTTAAATTGTAATAATATTTCACAATAATACTGTACTGTATTTTGATCAAATAAATGCAGTCTCAGTAAGCATAAGAGATTTCTTTCAAAAAAATCTATTATTATGAGCGTATATAATATCATTGTTGTAAATATTTGGTTTAACACGCAGGGGTCAGCGGTCGCGCCAGCGATACCACCTCGGTTTTTTTCTAACCAGTGCGAAAGAGACTCAAAATACTCTGTCAATTGTGGACATACAAATAAGAGTTATACATTATTAAAAACTGTGGAATTTATTTGTGTACACTCACAGTAAAACCAAAATGTTGTGCTTTTTGCAAAATAAAGAAAACTAACATGATGCTTTCGAGCCGCAGTCTCTTTCTCAAATGAAGTCTATTCTGATAGTTGTTAGAAAATGAACTGTAACTTAGTGAATACATATTACACAAACATGAGACATATGTCTAAAGAAACGTTGAAATGTCAGGTTTTAAATCATGTAAGTCAAATCGAAAACAAATATTCGCTGTTTATGTAATCTGTTTGAAAATGAGTCGTTTGCGAGTCAGCTCGTTATCCGCTAATGCGGCCACGCCCACAGAGAGCGCGCAGCATTCAAATACAAATTCTGAGGCGATTCATGCAACAGAGTCAACGCCTGCATCAGCTTGAAAAAATGCATCAAGCAGGTACCATACAGGTACCAAAATACTATCCCTTAATGCCTGACATTTTGTCACCATCTTTTTTAAAGGACATTTATAGTGTATGGACTACTTTTATGGTCATTTGTTGTCATTTTTTTTACAGCTTGACAGGTTTAGAATGATAAAAGGGTGAACTATTTCTTTAAGGTAAATGATCGTATCAAGTTCTACTGTGGGAGTTTATGAAGTGTAGTCTGTACAGCTCTACTGAGTGTATCGAGTTCTGCTGGCATATTATTTCATGCCTTTTTACTTCATATTTCCTCTAGGGCTCATGTTCTGAACCTCTATTATAAATTCTTAATCATTGTGATTAATATGTATAGATTATTGAATTAACATCATCCGAGTCTCATTTCAGTTTCCCCTCAAAATGTCTCAGTTGGCCACAGAATCCATTTGTATGTTTCTTCATCCTCTTTCCTTTTACTTTTTCCAGCTGTCCTCTAAGTCTCCTTCATTCATTCTAAATATCTCTCTCTTCTTCTTCCTTTATTGTCCATTTCTTTCTGTCTGTCTGGTTCTGTCTCTGTGTCCCTTTATTCTCCCGTTGGCATATGTTCTTCATGTCCTGGCAGCGCATCTAAGATTTCACCCACTGGAGCTGAATCAGGGATTACACTTAAAGGCATTGACGGGTGACGTCTCTTTAATATTCTGCCTGCTCCTTCTGTTTTAGAGATCGTTTTGCTCTTACAACCTCAGATACAATCAGAGATCAAAATGAGTTAGCCGGCTCAGTCTGAGGCACACAGTGAGTCTGTTAGCATGTAAATAGGTGATGTCACACTGACCTTGTTGTGCTGCTTGTTTTTTGACTTAAACATGAGATTCTGCTTGTGTTTCCAAGTAAATCCACTGCTTTCTGTCTAATGTTTTCCTGACTGTCTCCGGTTCGTTTCAGTTTAGTTCAATTTATTTCAGTTCAGTATAAGTCAATATAGTTAATAAGGATAAGTTTGTATAAGTTCAATTTAGTTCCATTCAGTATAATTTAGTCGTTAAATAAATTCAGTTCATTTCTGTTCAGGTCAGTTCAGTATAATTTAGCTTAACTGAATTCAGATCAATTAATTTCTATTCAGGTCAAAACAGTCCAATAGTTCAGTATAATTTATTTTATTTCAGTTTAGCTTATTTCAGTTCACTTCATTTCTATTTAGTTCAGTACATGGCAGATTAAATCATAAGTAATTTTAGTTCATTTTAGTTCAGTTCAGTAAAAGTTATTTTACTGTAGTTCAATTCTTTTCTATTTAGCTGAGTTCAGAATCATTTAGTTCAGTTCATTTTAATCCATTTCTATTCAGGCCAGTTCAATAAAATTCAGTTCAGTTTAGTGTAAATTTTCAACTTCAAATAAATTCATTCCTAATCAGGTCAAGTCAGTTCAGTTCAGTTTAGTTTGTTTAGCTTAATTGAATTAATCAGTTCAATTCAAATCAGTTCAGTTGAATAGTTGATACAGTATTAGATTTACAGAATTTGTTTTTTTTTGTTTTTTTACCTTTGTTACCCTTTCAGTGCAGTTCAGTGTGCGTTTATAGTTCAATTTAGCTCAGTTCATCATAATTTTGTTTACTGAACAATTAGTTGAGTTCATTTCTGTTCAGGTCAGTTTGGTATAATTTATTTCAATTCAGTTCATTTCACTTCAGTTCAATTCTATTCAGTTCAGTACATGTCAGGTCATAAGTAAGTTCAGTTCATTTGAGTTCAGTTCAGTATAATTTATTTTACTGTAGTTCAATACATTTCTATTTAGCTATAATTTAATTCAATCCATTTCTATTCAGGTCAGTTCAATGCAGTTAAGTGGACTTTTTTGTGTACAATTAAGTTAAACTCACATCAACTCAAATCAATTTATTCCTAATCAGGTCAAACAAGCTAAACTGAACTGAATTCATCAGTTCAACTCAAATCAGTTCAGTTGAGTAGTTGATACACTAGATTTACAGTAAAGTTAGTTCATTTTAGTTCAGTTCAGTATCATTTATTTTACTGTAGTTAGTATTAGTTCAGTTTAGTTCTATTCAGCTGAGTTCAGAATAATTTAGTTCAGTTCATTTCAATGCATTTCTATGAATCATTTCTAACAAATCAAATAATTCCTAATCTGGTCAAGGCGGTTCCGTTTGTTTGACTGAATTTAATTTATCAGTTCAATTCATATCAGTTCACCCATTGATAGTGAATTTCTCAGTTTTTACCTGCATCTATCATTAGACGTATATTATTACAGTTATTTAATGTAAACTATTGTTTTTATGGTTAGAAAAGGTAATTTGCCGCCACATTGTACATATCTGGAACATGTTATCAAGTTCAGTGGTATTCTTACCCCGGGCCCTGGTTAATTTCTGAGCTTACATCAAGTAAATTAGCACTCTACTCATAATATTTATTTATTTATTTATCCATCCATCCATCCATCCTTTCAATCTGTGTTGCTCTTCTGGTCATTCATCTGTCTGGTTATGTTGTCCTTCAACACAAACATAATCTTTCTTATAAATAGGTACACCTCCACTCCCGCTTGTCTCTCCATCTCTCTTACATCCTCCAATCCCACAATCCTTTGCACCAGGACAGCTTACATGCATAAGAACTCAATGATCCCTCTCAGCCTGGTGACAACTGACTGATATGAGACTTCAGATGTGGGTCTGCATTCATTATGTGGTTCCAAACTGTCACCACAACATCTGTTCACATATACAGGGTGAGAAAACCAACCAATTCAGAATTATCTTTCTCATTTTTATTGGAATTCGTTCATTCATCTGAGATTAACTGAGAACTGCATGCTGATGTGAAAAAGATTGAGCTATTCAGCCTAATTAAGGCAGGTTGGCCAAGTTTGCTGATTTTGGTAATCTGTGTGCTTTTCGAAATTGTTTTGTGCCGCTGATGGGGTCGGTAACCTTCACAGTAATGAGGAAACTAAACAAATCTGGAGGCCAATCTCCTCTGGCTGTCAACCTCAGGTAGCCTCATCACAGCTCTCCTTTAATGGACTAAACTCACTGCATGCTAAACAACATCTGTATGTGCTCTGTCTGGCATTGTTCCCGTGAAGGAATCAGACAGTTTACTTCTTTTCCTCTTCCCATTAATCCCGTATTTAGTCTGTCTTTCTCACTCTCTCATCCTTTTCATCTCTAATATTACATGCATATAAGACTTGGACACTAACAGAAATTCAACTGTACTTCAAAGTCATACATTCTCACAGTACAAGCAGTCAGAAGCTATTCAAGTTCAATGAAAGTTGGCAATTTCTGGCAGCATGGCCGACAGCAACCTACGGAACCCTTAAAGGACATGGCGTAACTTTTGGCCTTCAGGCTAATGACGCATGTGTGTTATTTCCCATGAAATTCATCCAGAAAGATCTAAACTATAAATCATTATTATAGGTTTATTAAAGTGTACTATATTTGGTAAAGCAAAGATATGGTTTGGAAGATTTAGTATAAATAATATTATTATTAATAATATTGTGTATTTTTTATTTTAAAAAAGGTACATGGCATAGCTTTAAAAAATGATGCATGAAAAAATGAAACAGAAATTGTTAGCATTCTAAGTGAGTTTGATTCATGCAACAATATTCAAGTGCTGTGCCATACAGAATTTTTATTTTAAGATGCAAGAAAATTGATTACTAAAAATATCTTATTTTGTGTGTTAATATGTTCCATTTGTGATCATACATTCAAAAGCTGTGGCCAGTAGTACAGATAAAAATGTTCATCCAGCAGTAGGAACACCCACTAAAATCAAATTTAAAAATCTGAATCAGACTAAAATCAGATTTAACTGCCCTCACTAAAGGCATCATTTATCTGTATGCATTGTCTGAGTACACTGAGAAAATGTAGGTGTAGATTTACTTGTGTAGATTTTCTGAAATTGCTAGTAAATTTCACAAATATTTACAACGATATGGCAAGCAATATGTTAAATTAAACTTGAATTTAAAAAAAAAAAAATTTCTACGGTGGCCGAGAGAGCTCAATGCACTGCAACTGAAGAAAACACATGCAAATAGAAAAAACACCAGCAAATTAAGAAAACATCTTCATCAGTTTGACAATGTGCTGCAAATACTCAAAATGCAACCAAATACAGAAATGTGCTGCAAATAGCATTTATTTTGACATGGTTTTAACCATTAATTAAGTATTACAGAATTTATTTTTGTGAACGTTGAACATTATTTTGTTACATTTGTGAAAGTCAGCCAACTTATATAATATTTCACAGTTAATTGTGTATTTCGTCAGATTATTTAAGCTAATAATATCCAAAAGGCTAAGGAATCATATGATCAGGATTTTAAAATAAATGAAAAACTCACCTTTCAGGTCATTGACAACACCACTGACAAGTAGACATTGAACAATAAGCATATCCCAGCCAGGTTCATCACTTGTTGGGGTCCCCTTGAAACATTTCAATTGTGGTCTGTGCTATTTGCAGTGCATTTGGTTGCATTGTGAGTATTTGAAGCGCGTTTCAGAACTTGGTTGAGTTGTGAGTACTTGAAGTGCATTTCTGTATTTGGTTGCATTGTGAGTATTTGCAGCACATTTCTGTATTAGGTTGTGTTGTGAGTATTTGCAGCACATTTTTGTATTTGGTTGAGTTGTGAGTATTTGCAGCACATTTCTGTATTTGGTTGAGTTGTGAGTATTTGCAGCGCGTTTCTGTATTTGGTTGAGTTGTGAGTATTTGCTGCGCGCTTCTGTATTTGGTTGTGTTGTGAGTATTTGCAGCGCGTTTTTGTATTTGGTTGAGTTGTGAGTATTTGCAGCATGTTTCTGTATTTGGTTGAGTTGTGAGTATTTGCTACGTGCTTCTGTATTTGGTTGTGTTGTGAATATTTGCAGCACGTTTCTGTATTTGGTTGAGTTGTGAGTATTTGCTACGTGCTTCTGTATTTGGTTGTGTTGTGAATATTTGCAGCACGTTTCTGTATTTGGCTGAGTTGTGAGTATTTGCACCGTGTTTCTGTATTTAGTTGAGTTGTGAGTATTTGCAGCGTGTTTCTGTATTTGGTTGCGTTGTGAGTATTTGAAGCGCATTTCTGTATTTGGCTGAGTTGTGAGTATTTGCACCGTGTTTCTGTATTTGGTTGAGTTGTGAGTATTTGCAGCACGTTTCTGTATTTGGTTGCGTTGTGAGTATTTGAAGCGCATTTCTGTATTTGGTTAAGTTGTGAGTATTTGCAGCACGTTTTTGTATTTGGTTGCATTGTGAGTATTTGCAGCGCATTTCTGTATTCGGTTGAGTTGTGAGTATTTGCAGCACGTTTCTGTATTTGGTTGCATTGTGAGTATTGGTAACACTTTATTTTAGGGTCTTTTAACTAGTTACTTATTAGCATGCATATTACTAGAATATTGGCTATTTATTAGTACTTATTAAGCACATATTAATGCCTTATTCTACATGACCTTATTCTACATTCTTAATCCTACCCAATACCTAAACTTAACAACTACTTTACTAACTATTAATAAGCAGTAAATTAGAAGTTTATTGAGGGAAAAGTCGTAGTTAATAGTTTATATATGTTCCCTATACTAAAGTGTTACCTGAGTATTTGCAGCGCATTTCTGTATTTGGTTGAGTTGTGAGTATTTGCAGCGCACTTCTGTATTTGGTTGTGTTGTGAGTATTTGCAGCGCGCTTCTGTATTTGGTTGTGTTGTGAGTATTTGCTGCGCGCTTCTGTATTTGGTTGTGTTGTGAGTATTTGCAGTGCATTTCTGTATTTGGTTGTGTTGTGAGTATTTGCAGCACGTTTCTGTATTTGGTTGCATTGTGAGTATTTGCAGCGCATTTCTGTATTTGGTTGAGTTGTGAGTATTTGCAGCGCGCTTCTGTATTTGGTTGTGTTGTGAGTATTTGCTGTGCATTTCTGTATTTGGTTGTGTTGTGAGTATTTGCAGCACGTTTCTGTATTTGATTGCATTGTGAGTATTTGCAGCATGTTTATGTATTTGGTTGTGTTGTATTTGCTGTGCGCTTCTGTATTTGGTTGTGTTGTGAGTATTTGCAGCATGTTTCTGTATTTGGTTGTGTTGTGAGTATTTGCTGCGCGCTTCTGTATTTGGTTGTGTTGTGAGTATTTGCAGCATGTTTCTGTATTTGGTTGTGTTGTGAGTATTTGCTGCGCGCTTCTGTATTTGGTTGTGTTGTGAGTATTTGCAGTGCGTTTCTGTATTTGGTTGCGTTGTGAGTATTTGCAGCGCATTTCTGTATTTGGTTGAGTTGTGAGTATTTGCAGCGTGCTTCTGTATTTGGTTGTGTTGTGAGTATTTGCAGCACGTTTCTGTATTTGGTTGCATTGTGAGTTTTTGCAGCGCATTTCTGTATTTGGTTGTGTTGTATTTGCTGAGCGTTTCTGTATTTGGTTGCATTGTGAGTATTTGCAGCACATATGTTGTCAAAATGATGAAGATGTTTTCTTAATTTGTTTAATTTAATTTATTTTTTCTATTTGCATGTGTTTTCTTCAGTTGCAGCGTGTTGAGGTCTCTCGGCCACCATAATTTTCCTATAAAAAGTACTTTGTTTTTTAACTTAGAAAAATCATTTTATACAGTGCAATGTTAGCACTGAATCATTGCCGCTGAATGTAGTACAAAACATACAGAGCAACCAGTGTGGTCCAACCGATTGTCAAACAAATGACTCTTATGAGCTGGTTCCTTTCATGGAATTCACGAGTTTACACGTACATGAAATCAAAGTAAAGTAATTTGTATAGTAATTTATGCGTATTTGGTGTGCTGTCTGGGGGAGGGCTCCGAACCCATAGTACCCCCCTCCTTAACTGGGATAGAAACCAGCCAAGAGTGAGGTGATGGGGTGGTAGAGGGATGCTGTGAAACTTGTCGCGGGATAGTGGTGATAGACGGTTTATACCGGCTTCCTCTTGCACTGATTGGTTGATTACCTGAAAGTGCGCCTCCCGAATTTTGTTAAATAAAACTTCATTTAAACACATAAGCCACGTTTCCACCGAAATTACCCGGAACAAGTTGTCCCAGGAACTTTTTTCCCAGGAACTTTTTCCCCCCAGACCTATTGCTAGCTGCGTTTCCACAGTGGTCTAAAGTACCGTGAAGATAGTCCGGTGATGTAGGACTGCGCGCGACTTTCCAGTTCCCGCTGGATTTCGTCCTCCACATATAAGCTTAATAAACCCTGAACCTCATTGTCAGTCCATCGGTCGTATTTTTTAAACTCCATTGTTAATTCGAATAGCAAACAACTCTTACTGCACGCACCGCAACAGACTTTAGAAAAACGATGGTTGAAATAAAATGCTGCGTGGAGTCAACCAATCAAAATGCTGCGTGAACTCAACCAATCAGCATGTTCAGTGCCCAAGTCCCACCCCCGAAAGTTCCAGAACTTTGAAAATGTACTACCTCGTGAGCAGGTACTTTCAGAGGGGGAATTTTTTACCCGGAACTTCATTTAGACCCTGGTTCCTGCGGTCGAAACACATTGAGTACAACCCCAAAGTTCCTAGATCCAGGGGAAAGTTCCTAGATCCAGGGGAAAGTTCCTGCGGTGGAAACGTGGCTATACGCTGAAAAAAAAAATGGTGCAGGATTTACTTTGAAACAATTTTCATTCAGAAATCGCTGGTAAATTTCACAAATATTTACAAAGAAACAGCAAGTAACACATCGAATTAAACCTGATATTTTGAAGTAAAAGACTGAAGTAATATTGTCTTACTCCAATAAACTTGTTTTATTTATTGATTTATTTACAACTTCAAAAAAATAAATAAATAAATAAAAAAAATGTAGTGTACTGCACAGCTCAAAACTTTGTTAGGCTTGTGGGACTGGTTATTCATATCACAACAAGTAGTTATATATATAATATATATATATAAATATATATAAAAACAAATGAAATGTTACAACATTTGTTTTAGGTTGTCATATAAAGTTAAGGACAATTATTTTGGCCTTTGCAAATATTATATTAAATTGATTTATTGTGTAAAATTTTCATCATTTGCCAATGAAGTTGCATTTCTTTTTTCAAAATATTTTTTCCTTAATGTGAGATTTTGCACTAAAATGCATTTTTACTTTTTTACCAAATCCTCACTCTTCTTCAGACAAGATCATTTTAACCAGCTTTGTTGAAAAAAAAACAAAGTCACTCCCCAAATTTTGAAATATCTTCTGAAGAATGTGTTTCTTAATGAGATGCAAAATGACAAAACAAGAAAATCTTGTAGGTAATTAAATAAACTGCTTGTGAAACCATTCTCGTACATAGTTCATTA
Source organism: Mylopharyngodon piceus (assembly GCA_039654765.1). Classification (NCBI taxonomy): domain Eukaryota; kingdom Metazoa; phylum Chordata; class Actinopteri; order Cypriniformes; family Xenocyprididae; genus Mylopharyngodon; species Mylopharyngodon piceus. Next base: position 24,255,533 of record CM077446.1, read on the forward strand.
GTCATGGTCATGGTCGTCCTAATTATTTCTATCCTTGACAATCTTGCCAACAGCAAACTGACACTTTTGCTCACCTTGAAATAACAAAAGTTTATTCCTAATCACTCCCTCACCAGTCTTCAGCCAAATACAGTAAATTAATGTTATCTTTAACACAAATCCCATCAGCAGAACTCATTTTCATGCCAGGACTGGCCACATGAGATAAGCCCTGTCAGAATAAGCCACAACATAACATCTTCCAAAGGACATCATTTTGTCGCTCTAACTGGACTCTACCCACAACCACTGCCAAGAGCAATCATGTGTAATGGAAGTTTAATCTAAGAATATGATCTGGTAATGATGGATTCATGACCACCAAGTATTTTCTATCACGGTGTCATAATGTCATTGGAGACTGGCCTTGTGGGACAGCCAATTAGACAGCAGGCCTGCTGCTGCGAGGCTCGCTTGACTTCTGCTATACGATTACACAACATTCTTCATAATACCAGGTTGTGTCTCACATGGCTGTAGGTGATATGATATAATAAGCACATATGAATTGTTAGCGCCCAGGATGTTTAATTTAGAACATCATGGGGGAAATATTTTGACAAAGAGCTCAAAATGAGTACAAACTGTCTTTAAATGCAAGTGTAATTACATATGGGAAGTAGAAGAAGTGTGAATATTTTCAGTGTTAACAATAACCCATCAGCAGTTCTTTAGCTTGCATTAGCATCAATGTTTTTGTGTACTTTTTAAGTTCCAATACCACAATAGTGTTAGAACAGGGATGGGCAATGTCAGTCCTGGAGGGCCACTGTCCCACAGAGTTTAACTCCAACCCTGATAAAACTCGCCTGTCTGTAGCCTTCTAGTAATCCTGAAGACATTAAGTAGCTTGTTCAGGTGTGTTTGATGTGGATCAGGTGAGTTTTAGAGAGCAGTCTACACAAGTTTTTTTATTATGTGTAGAGCAGTCTACACATAATAAATTCCCTTACATGGCCAACAAAATTACTAGTGTTTATGCTTGTTTTTTGTCTTTCTGTCTTCTGGCTTCAGACTTTCTGATTCTTCGATTGTACAGGTGATATTTCTGTTGTCTCTGCTGGTATAGAACGATAATATGTGTGTCCGTTGTTTAATTTTCGCTCTTGGCATCACCAAACAGCACTATGCTACATTCAGACATAGCTGCTGACATCTTGCACCAACTGTATGCACATCATCCCTTATTAATCATAAGTTTTCCCACTTATTACACAGCTACTGGCAAAATAAATAAATATGTGTACATAAAATATTGATTTGAGCTGCTACAATTGATAACGGAGACTCAAGATGTATTTCATATAAACCAAGAATCTGTGGTGTGATACAAGATACTATTAAAATAGTACAGGTTTTTGGTACCTGGATGGTCTGATATGCAGCACTGTCATGAATGACCATTAATATTAGAAAATATCAGATCGCTGAATGCTGGGATTGGCCAATCAGGGTCAGGCAGAGAGCTCAGTGATAACAAATGTAAAATATTTTCTCAGATTTTCACTGAAAATGTGAAATCAATAAGCAAACTATTTATAAGGTGATTTCCCTGAAAAGTGAAAACTGCGTCTCTGGCGCAACCAAAACTTTAGCCCTATTCGGACGGGACTAGTATTCTTGGACATTAGAGTAACTTGTGTTTCACAAGCATACTTTGTGATTTTAGTCCCATTTAAATCTGCCATGTCTGTGTTTTTCTCACACAATGTCATGAAAATTCCAGGGCAAATGATCCACTGTTTTTCAGCAAACTCAACAGTCCTCTGAGAAATCTGCGAAGACTGCCCATTTTAATATCAGTTTTGGGTAAGATACTTGTTTTTGTTTATTTTTCTGCTTATGTGGGTTTATTATAAACAGCCACTTCTATAAACTCATGTGAAGTTGATTTAAAAAGGGTTTTTATAATTAATTACAGTTATATCAATAAGTAATTCATTAAAAGACATATACCTCATATGTGATGTACTAAAGCACAGCAAATGACCTTCTGTAACACCCATGTCTAGTAAACACACACTCCCACCTCTAAAATAAACACGGAGATGTTAGTCCCGTCCGAGGCTGCGTTTCTCGACAGCATCGTGAGCTAAGTTGATCGTAGAGACCATTGGTGCCAATGGTTCGACGATCTATTTAAAGGATTAGTTCACTTCAGAATTAAAATTTCCTGATAATTTACTCACACTCATGTCATCCAAGATGTTTGTGTCTTTCTTTCTTCAGTCGAAAAGAAATGTAATTCAGTGATTACCCTGGTGAAGTCCACTATATGGAGAAAAATCCTGGAATGTTTTCCTCAAAAATGTTAATTCTTTTTGACTGAAGAAAGAAAGACAAAAAAATCTTGGATGACATGGGGGTGAGTAAATTATCAGAAAATTTTAATTCTGGAGTGAACTAATCCTTTAAGCAGCGGCTCCTTTAAGTTTTGTCAGTAAATGCCCACTTATGATTGGCTAACATCATTGCATAGGAAACAATGTCAATACCCACTCGCTATTGCATGTGAGTGTTTTGAAAACATTATCCATATAAAACCGTCATTTACAGACAAAGCATTATGAAATTATTGACATACGGTTTGTGATGCAGCTGCTGTCAGATCCAATACAGTTGACTGCTTTATGCTTTAACTCTCCTTTACAAAACAAATGCTCCGAACAAACATAAAATGCTCAGACGTGATCTATAACGGCATTAAAAATAAACCATCCAATTGTTTCTGACACTGAGATCCTTCTGAAGTCTGTAAAGAGATGCAAACGAGCTGTTTAAACTGGACGCGTCAAAAACGAGTGAAATCATTCACTCTTCCATTTGTTCTGTTGTCGACAGACTCAAGCACGTGGAGTAAGTCAGAAACTGAGTGTGCATCTGTATACTGTATCCAGTGTAGACAGTGTAAGTGATTATAATGGGTTCTGTTTTATTTTGATGCGATGCTTACATCCAGTGTAGGCAAATGCCACGCGTTAAGTGACTGAACTGGTCTATGGTGCGATGATGTATAACTATTCGTCTTGCTCTGGAGGCTGGCATATGCAAATGTATTTGCCTGTGTGGCATCACAGATCCCACAATATCAAAAAAAGCTGCAGAAACATGCAGTCAGATTGGTATGAACAGACTTTCAAAGGCACATGTGTGTTTAATATTATCCAGGATTTCTTTTTCATCCATCATAAAATATTGATGTCCTTCATTTCCAGCTCTGAAGGTCATGTAGAGGTTTTCTTGTTTACAGCTTTAGCTCCATGATATTTTATGTTTTCAGCTGCAGTTTGTAAACTTCTCCTCTGATCTATTCATCAGATTACCTTCTTTCTCACTGCACACCCAAACCTTCATAACAGGCTCATACTCTACCTGTCGTGATGAGGAAATAGCACCTCTGATGTCTGGATATTATAGCCTCTCATTATGAGAATCATTAGCTAAGAATCAGGCTGAAGTGTCTCATAATACGCATGGTTTTTCTATCAGCAGACACAAATGAGAGGCGTACTTGAAATTAATTAGTCCTCTTTGTATGCATCAACCTTGAGGGCCATAATTATTTTATAATAAAATATTTTCACCCTGATTTTAACTATCAGATTTGATTAGCGCGTCCTTTACGCTCTGTCTGTTATGTTGCGAATAATTGATTTGAATGGAGTAAATTGAAAAAATATCCTTTTGTAATGTCACCTTAAAACAAAAGCTTAGTGGAGTGGCTGACAGGAGAGTGTGATTTATTAATTTTTTTATTTGTTAAACATCTTTTTTTCTGGTTGACAGTGAACTGTGAGGAGATGTGTGTGTAAATGGAGCTGTGCTGCTGTTCTGAGAATCACTTTAAATAGAACAGATTTTATGCCTCTGTCCTGGTCTCAGGATTGGCTCAGATGAGCTCAGTATTGCATGAGCGCTGCTGGATGTGTGTGTGTGTGTGTGTGTGTGTGTGAATAGGAGAAGGTCACTGGCATGTATTCAAACACATACGCTCACAGTTAACTGTTGAAATTCAAGGTTATGGCAACTAGAATAAAGAGCAAACTTTAAACCGGGTTTTTAACACTTGAATTTAGGGCTGTGCGATATGACGATATATATCGTTACCACGAAATAAAATGTCTATCGTTAGAGATTTTGCTATATCATATATATCGTAGTATGTAAATATATTGCACTATTGACACTTCAGAGTGATGAAATGCCTCTCAGAAGGCGATCGCGAATTAGAGACGTGCTCGATGTTAAAGTGTATTAAGCACAATAAGTAGGGGTGGGCGATATACTCAGGGGCGCCGCTAAGGGGGGGAAAGTTAGGACGATTCTAAGGGCCCACGCACTTTTGATCTTGAGATCGGTTTTATTAGTAGTAACAGTCAGTGCTCGAAGTGGGCACTTCTCACATGTTGCTGGTACTCTGAACGCCCACACCGAAACACAGAATCATCAGACTATTAATTAATTGTATACATCGCGCGTTCGGAGCTTTTATAAACTGTACGAACTGAACGGATCAACTGTCTGCGCAATATGACTGTGACTGAAGCCCAATTGTTTAATTTTGCATAAGTGGCGCGCGAATCACCGTATGCGTGTTCACCAGCGCGCTCCAAAAGTGTTAAGATTTCCACGAGCCGTTTCTATGCGACGCTGATGGTAAAATGTGCAACCCATTTGGATTCTACGGAAAAAGTCGAACAGTCGATCTAAAACAGCCACTAAAAATGACTGATGAAAACATCATCCTGCAAGCATTTTAAACTTCTCATGATGACCACATTTACTAGAATTCATCACATTCTATTGTATTTATTGTGGCAAATTTTGACTAGTTGTAAAATTTATAATAGATAATCTGTTAAGGGAATAGATTTTTCACTAAAGATTTATATTACAGCTGTAGCATTTTGTAGCTATAGTTTCTAACTGTGTTGCTATTTTTCATAACAAATGCTATAAAAAGAAAGAAAGAAAAAATGGTCTTACCTGTAATTATACCCTTATTGTAACAAATGCTATAGTTGTAATTACAAGAACTATGTTACTTTAAAGGCCGAGTACAATTTAGAAAGAGCTTTAAAATATGGACCTTCTTGAATTTTTGACTAAACAGTTGGTTTTGTTTTAGAATGTATGAATATGAATATTTGATAACTGTACTGTATTTTTCTATTACATTTACATTTGCATAATAAATCATCTGCTAGTGCTAGCTACAGCCATGGGAGGTCTCTGACTAAATACTGATACCTAGTGGTCAAAAGCAATAGCAAAAGTAATAGGTCATTATTATTAAATTGCAGACAAAGATTTTGGATATCTAGGTTGACTTGTATGTTTGGTGCGGAATGGGTGCGGTAGGGGCCCCAACCTCATATTCTTTCATAGGGCCCAAAATTGCTAGCGGCGCCCCTGCTGGTAGACACGATTAGCCGGTAGAAATTTGTCAACTGGTAGAGATTTTGGACGCTCGTCTCTGTTGCGTGAGGTTGCTATGCTGCACGGTCACGAAAGCTTATAATTTGCATGAGTTTTTAAGCATTGTTTTAAACAAGTGGTTTTAAACCGTTTAAGTGCAATTAGTAGCGAAGGACAACTCATTTCAGCATATGCACGCGCTCTCTGAGAGACTGTTTCTCAGCACCATCTGAGAGACGCGCGACATGAAGCCGCTGCTCATAGAGCGCGCGAGGACTGAACTGAGTGCTTTTTGACACCTAATTGGGCTTGAAAGGTTAAATACACATACCTGTGTGCCAAAGTGACCACATATTTGCAAGTAAACAGAGCCATTTATGTCTTAAGTGAAGGTACAGTTGAGAAAGACAAGGCATCAGTTAATGGATCGGTGCAGTCAGTCTTAAAGGGACAGCATCCAAATTTACCTGCTATCATTATTAATGCTAATCAAACAACAAAAAAGAGAGAAAATCTCTCACTGCTTTCTTTTGTAACTTTAATAAGAATAAATGTATATTTAATTTCCACAGTAAAGACTATGCATTGTTTTTTATACCTTTGATTATTTTATACATTTTCTAGTGCTTGAAGTTTTTTCATGTAGGTCTATTTCGTCTGTCTTTGTTCTATTGTTCTTTGTTTTCTATGCTCTTTCCTTATCACAGTTTATTTGTCTTCAGTAAGCTTGAGAGTTTTTTAGGCTAGTATAAATTTTTTAAATTATATTAAAATTGATGATAATTATGAAATTTCAATGATATGGAAAATTTTGATTTCATAAAAATCTTATTTACAGCAAAAATAACTATATCGAGATATATCGTTATTAGGGCTGGGTAAAAAATATCAATTTCTCGATTTTAATCGATTCTCATTTTTACGAACCGATATTGATTCTTAAATCCCAAGAATCGATTAGTCTAGTCTGTTTCAGTTGATGAATGAACATAACATGTAGCGCGCCTCCCATCCAATAAATCTGAATAATTTTTGTGCTTTGTTACTTTTGAAATGAAGCAAGTCTCAGATTTCAAATGACGTCCATCTTATTATGAGATTCAAAAAATAAATACTTTGGTGCTGTTTAATGTGGCGTGACAGACTGCTGTAGCGCCTCAGTTAAAGAGAAGCGGCAGCGCAGAGCGCATGTGAACATCCTCTGCTCCACTTTAATACCAGTTACAGCGCAAAATAAACATGAATAAACATCTGAAGGTATGTTAAAAGATACAGTACAACTTACCGAAATCCATATCATGTCTCCTGTAATAGCTCAATCAGTGTTTCAATCTCGGAAAGACGTCAATATAACAGCTTGTAAACAATGTCATGTAACGTCACATTTACCTCAGAAAAACCATATTCAGTGACCATAAACTCATTAGTCAGCTAGAAAAATGAACTCTAGAGAGCAGCATTCTGATAAATATATGCACCGTTACATATTCATTATAATTTTTAATGTTCTTCAATATTTAATGCATGTTTGAATAAATCAGTTATGACAGCCACGATTTAAATGTTTATATTTCAAAAAAACGAATTGGAGTAGAAATATGATTTGAAATATGATGATCTAAACTTTATTTATTATAAAAAAACATCACTGGGTGTAATTTAAGTGTTTGTATATAAATAAGTTAATTTTAACCTACAATATTATAGTAATGTAGTACCAACTGACTCCCATGTGTAGTTTACAGCATTAGTTGAGAGATTTTTTTCCTCTAGAAAATTTGCCATGTACTGTATCTGATATACTACATCCAAAATAATCGATATTGAATCGAATCGAATCGAAATCAGAATTGAATCGAATTGCAAGCATGTGAATAGAAATCGAATCGAATCGTGAAAATTGTGTCAATACCCAGCCATAATCGTTATCGTGATATAAAATTACTCATATCGTGATAGAAGATTTTGGTCATATCGCCCAGCCCTACTTGAATTACAAATTGTGGGAGTTTTTCAGATTCTGTTTCTGCAGAATAGTTATCAAATGCTAACTAAGGTTTCATCGCACCCTCATTTCACTTAAAAAGGACCTATTATGCTTTTTGTTTTTTTAACATTTTCAACTCTCTTTAGTGTGTAATGTTGCTGTTTGAGCCTGAAAATTCACTCCAAAAGGGGTTATTCTCTATATCAGTTAGCACTGTTTCTGAACTCCCATTTCTAAAAGACGCTCAATGCAGTTGACCAATCACAACACAATGATCTAGCCAACCAATCAAAGCACATTGCACTTTTCAGAAGGAGGGGCTACATAGATACCTGAACTAAACTGAGTGTTATTGACAGACTGGGCTTGGTTTCTTAAAAGCATCGTAAGCCTAAAGACTTGAATACATGACTTTTAAAATGTGAACAGACTGTTATTGTATTTGTATTGTATTTTATTGCAATACTGGTAGATAGAGGACAGCTTCGGTTTCAGTAGTGGTGCATCATACACTACGGCATGTGTTCTGAAATCAGCTCAAAATGTCAAATATGTTTTGATATCCTCCGACTGGATGGAATCATAGTATGGATATAATCAAGATATTTGGAAGAATGTTTGTAACCAAACAGATCTCGCCCTCCATTGACTACCATAGTATTTATTTTTCCTACTATAGCAGTAAATGGGGGGCAAGATCTGTTTGGTTACAAACATTCTTCCAAATATCTTCCTTTGTGTACAGCAGAACAAAGAAATTCATATAGGTTTGGAACAACTTGAGGGGGAGTAAACGATGACAGAATTTTCATTTTTGGGTGAACTATCCCTTTAAGATGGTAGTGAGTTCTCATTAGTGACTTTCTCTCCTATGGGGAGTGTGACTGTGGTTGTGTACCTGTATTCCTTCTGTGCCGGGCTGCTGTAGCAGTTTGACGGTCCTTCTTGTCACCCTCTGCCCGCGTCCTTCATGCCAGGTGAGGTTGCCCCCGGCCTTGCGTGGCAGCTGATAGTTCAGCTGCTCTGCTGAGACTGTGTGCTCCAGCGCAGCCCGACAGAAGCTGAAGCTGGACGCAGCTGTGGAGGACAGATGAAGAGAGATGTTGAACACATCACACCATTTTACACAAGATCATTGTCATTGTTACAGGAAGCTCCATGAATTCATTATCATGTCAATCACAGGTCTTTGTGCCATAATAACAAAATAAGCAAATGGCAAAATTTTGTAATTTTATTAGTTTATTTGATGCATGTTGTGATTATTTGATTGAATTGTGCATAGTAGATTCCTATGGATTTCAGATTTCTTTCTTGTACAGTACTGTATAATGTTCTTCAGACAATCATGGATATCTCAGGTTTGGGTCTCTTATAAAGTGCGTTGAGCATGTAAAGCTCTCTGGTTTCACTCCATTTTCACACTGATGTAATTTCACGTTTTAAGTCAGCATAAAAATCTAATAACATAGAAAGAAAGATATAAGATGCTAACTTTTCCTGAGATTTGGATTAAGGGTCATATTAAAATACTTTCAACTTTAAACTCAAAGTCTTTTATGTGAAAGAAAAAATTTGAGGGTTTAACCACCTTTAAAATGTAGTGTTAAACCAGAAGCAATTAGGGGGAAAATATATTACTGTTGCATTATATTAACATTTTTTTTTTTAATATATTTTATACTAATATAATATAACTAATACTAACTATAACTCTGCCATTGCCGGTCCCAAGCCCGGATGTAAAAGGAGGAGGGTTGGGCGAAGGGCTAGCAATCCCTCCCTGTAAAAAAAATGACCTTGCTACAGAGACGCCAACAGGTATTTCAACTGACCTATCGGTTCTGGGAGAGGATGGATTTCATCTGGAGATGCTATGAAGCCGGGTAGTGAAACCCAGACACTGGAAGCTACCAGGCTATGAAGACCATCATTTCCACCAGGACCACCAACATCATCTGAACATGGAATGTACGCACCATGTTCGAATCTGGAAAGACAGCGCAAGTGGCAGCGGAGATGAGGAATTATAACATCAGCATCCTCGGCATCAGCGAGACCAGATGGATAGACTCCGGCCAGAAAAGGCTCGCAACAGGAGAATTACTGTTGTCCTCAGAACATCATGAAGAGAACGCGTCACACACCCAGGGAGTGACCTTCATGCTTTCCAAGACTGCACAGAGAGCACTCATTGGATGGGAGGCACATGGACCAAGACTCATCACTGCTTCATTTAGAACTAAGAAGAGAAGACTAAACATGAATATTATCCAGTGTTATGCCCCCACAAATGACAGTGAGGAAGATGATAAGGAAGACTTCTATAACAGATTGCAGACCATCATTGACAGTCACTCAGGAAGAGATATCACAATGGTAATGGGAGACTTCAATGCAAAGATCGAGTGAGACAACACGGGCTATGAGGAGGTCATGGGACGAGAGGGCCTGGGGGAGATGAAAGAAAATGGAGAGAGGTTTGCTGGCCTTTGCGCCGTAAGAAACCTAGTCATAGGAGGAAGCGTCTTCCCTCACAGATGAATACACAAGGCTACCTGGATATCACTGGACCTCTCTACCGAGAACCAGATTGACCATGTATGTATCACCAAGAAATTCAGGATGTCCCTCCAAGATGTCCATGTCAGACGAGGCACTGACGTTGCTTCGGACCACCATCTCCTTGTTGCCCGTGTAAAACTGAAACTTAGGGGAAATTGGACAGGGGATTCAGAGACAGAGATAGAGATTCAACACAGCGCTTCTGAGGGATTCAACCAAAGTGGAGGAGTTTAAAATGACACTCGCGAACAAATTTCAAGTCCTGCAAGAACAAATGGAAGATGATGAAGAAGAGGAAATGGTAGACAAGAAATGGAAGACGGTGAATGAGGCAATGAAGAAAACCTGCCAAGAAGTCGTGGGCCCACCAAAGTACAATCACAAGGAGTGGATCTCAGAAGACTAAAAATCACTAACATCATCAGGAACTCTTACGAGGGACTGACTTGTAGAGTGGTCCACAGTGGTCAACTCACAGACGCCTTCCTGGTACAAACAGGAGTGTGGCAGGGTTGTTTGTTGTCACCATTTTTGTTCCTGCTGGCCATCGACTGGGTCATGAAAACTTCCACAGAGGAAAAGCAAAACGGCATCCAGTGGATTCTATGGAACCAACTGGACAACCTCGACTTTGCGGACGACTTGGCCCTTCTCTCCCACACCCAGCAGCAGATGCAGGAAAAGACCAGCATCATGGCAGAAAACTCCACTCACCTTGGCCTCAACATCCACAAATGGAAGAGCAAGGTCCTGAAGGTCAACACCACCAACACATCACCCATCGTGCTGGAAGGGGAACCGCTAGAGAAGGTGTACGACTTCACATACCTTGGCGGCATCGTAAATAAACAGCGTGGAACCAACGCCGATGTGAAAGCGAGGATTGGCAAGGCCAGGACAGCTTTTCTCCAACTAAAGAATATCTGGAACTCAAGAGACTTGTCCATCAAAACAAAGGTCAGGGTGTTTAACACAAATGTGAAGTCAGTTCTGCTCTATGGCACTGAAACATGGAGGACCAATGTAACCACCACCAAAAAGATACAGCCATTTATCAACATATGTCTGTGGCGCATTCTCCAGATCAGATGGCCCAATACAATCAGCGACCAGGAACTCTGGCAGCGCACAAGCCAAAAACCAGCAGATGAAGAGATCATCCAATGTCGCTGGAGATGGTTAGGACACACTCTCCATAAACCGGCTTCCAACATCACTAGGCAAGCCTTGACATGGAACCCCCAAGGGAAAAGAAAGAGGGGCCGACCTCGAGCCTCGAGACCTGGACAGGCCGCACTTGGGGACAGCTGGAGAGACTGGCCCAAGACCGGGATTCCTGGAGAACCCTTGTCGGCGGCCTATGCCCCAGAAGGGGTAAATAGGCGTAAGTAAGTAAGTAATACTAACTATACTATACACTACCATTCAAAAGTTGGGGTCAGTGTAAGATTTTTTAATACTTTTATTCAGCAAGTACACATTAAATTGATCAAAAGTGACATACAAAAAAAAATCTATTTCAAATAAATATTGTTCTTATAATCAAATAATGCACTTTACACTATATGCAGACAAACACACACAGATATAACTAACTACTAAATTAGTCAAGTTTACTAAGCATATGTATAATTAAGGGGTGCGTGGCAACCCAAAATGCCTAATCAGCAAACTTGTGCTTGAAGTCCAGAAAAAGAGAAAAGTAGACATAAATTCATCCTCTAAGTGACCATAGAGGGCCAATCTTTAACCCCACCAGATACAGGAGACAGTTAAGATGTGTCGGGTCATGGACCCATTGAGCAGAAGCCCTTTTAGTTTGTGTGTGTGTGTGTGTGTGTGTGTGTGGGTGGGTGTGAATGAAAATGCAAATGAAGCACATCAGTATGTCAGTGTCTGTTTGTGATGCCACAACATAATTATCATATACAGGCTCTTCCATGCATACAAAGTATCAGCAGAAGACAAACCTACTGTGTCCAAGCTATCTACTGTGTAAAACTACTTACTTTTTTTAAAAAGAGTATTGAGAAGCAGTATGTACTATGCAGTATGCAACAGAAAACATTTCAAACAGTTGTATGCTTCATTCTTGTCACAAAACCTTATCACAAAAGTTATCATCTTGGGAAAAAAACAGTTAGTTTGCAGTGAGTAACTGAAATTTAAGTAAAAATATCTTCACTAACGAAGAAGTAATCTTAGTGAAAATAGAAGGTCAAGTATTCTGCTCATTTTGGCAAATATAGTAACAATGTTAAAAAAAAAAAAAATTCTGAAGTGTTGGAATATGTTTTACAAGAAAATGTACTTACTTGTCATCAAAATCATGTGACAATGCAACAAATCTTAAAGTCGCAATGAAACAGAAGTAGCGACAGACCTTTTGAGATGTACATCCATTTTGATTTAAAATTACGATTTAAATTTTTTTTTTAAAAAAACATATACATGGATGAGTCCTTGTTACAGTGTAATTATACATTTATGTACTGAGTAATATTAATTAACAACATACTTACTATTGGGTTAGGGTTTGGTTTAGGGTTAGTTGTATGCAGGGATGCCAACCCGCACCGCCAAACCACCAAATGCGGGTGGATTTTAGCAGTCCTACTAGCCACTTTGGCGTGTTGAATTTTATATACTTTTTTCACTTGTAGTATTTTAAAAAGGCATCGGAAGTAATAAACTAAGTGCAATGTAGTGTTGTCATTAATATAGATTTTTCGGTACATATTGATACTGAAATATCTGAAACGATTCCTATACTCACTTTCCTCAGAATAGATACACAATACCAGCTCCACTTTCTCACTCTCTCATCTCTTCGACAGCGAGTTGAAACACAAACCAGCCTCCCCTCATTCACTTGTTTCATTTGCTTCGGATGAATATTGTTGGTGTTACAGGGCTTGAATTTCGGCATGGGATTGCGCATATTGAGCATAATTTTACTCATTCCCGCAGATTTTGTGAGTTCTTTTTCACTGCTTTTTGCACTTAAACAGTCAAATACACACAAAATAATGTCAAAATGCTGGTCTTGGTGAGTATTCAAGTAAACACAGTCAGTTATGTTTTAAGTGAACGTAAACAGTTGAGAAAGTATATAGTACACATGTGTAATGGATCTGTGCATCAGGTCTTAAAGTGACAGCAGCCTAATATACCTGCTGCCAAATTATGAGATAATATTAAAAATATCTATATGGCAGTTTTTCCCCATGGTATCAATGTCAAAATTGTGGCCAGTGAAAATGCTGAGTGGCTAGTAACTTTAGCCCTGGTTGTATGTAATTATGCATAACTTATTGCTATTACTACAGTAAGTACATGAAACATATGTAACAAAGACATTGTAAAATACAGTGTTTCTGAAGTTGCTCAATAAAACTTTCATTCTATTTAAATAAAGCTTCATTCTGCAGAAATAGTACAAGTAGTATAGTAGTATGCTATTCCAAACATACTGTAGTTAATTCTCTCACTTTTCCCTTTCTGCCATTCACACTCCTGAGTTGCATTATCTAAAAACTGCAAATAAAAATAAAAACCTACAGATGTGCTTGTAAAGGTCATGTTTCTTTCTTTTTCTTTTTCTGACCTTCTTCTACTCCTGGCTAACTCTCTCTCTCTTTCTGTGTATCTACCTCTCCCAGTTGGCTTTCTTATGTAAGCCATTTTTCCAGCATAGCTAATGTGATTAGTGCTACGAGAACACTTGGCAAGTACAAAATATTTAATGAAGGATAAAAGATGATACCAGCGCATATCAGCACGTAAAGAGATTAAAAAACAAGAGTGCAAGTCAGTGAGGAAGAGAAAGAGGGAGCGAGAGATCAAAAGTGAGGAAAGACTGTAAATAATACATTAATGACTATTCACAAAAACTCGCAAAGGACTGAGGTAGCCCTACACAGTTAAGAAAAAGTTTTGTTTATCTGGTTAAGCTGGTCTCAAAGCTCTTTCCATAGAGCCCATTGTGTTTCAAACAGTGCTGTAGTCGCCGCTACCTCTGTGTTAACTGAAGTACTATAAGAGCAACTGTGGGAAAATGGAAACTCTGGGAAAACTGACTAGAAGATGCTGACAGCTAAAACAAAAGTGTTTCCACCTATCAAAACTATCCCAAAGGGCAGGTCAAGTTCATAGTGTAATCATGGGGTGATGGGAAAGAGGGATCGTGGAGCAGTTTGTCAGGGTTCAGTGATGCGTTTCCTGTGTCTGCTTTTCTCACTGTTCTCTCTCTCTCTCTCTCTCTCTCTCTCTCTCTCTCTTGGGCAGACAGGAAACGAAAGCTGCAGGCTTATTACTGCCAATCAAATTTGTGGGAGGCAAAAATTAGAGCTCTCTACACACTGAGACGGATAAGAAACACATCCCATCACTCAAAGAAAGGGGTGTGGTTAAAGACTGTACTGCATCTGTCAGTCATCCATTGGGGTGTGTGGCTAAGACTGATATTTTCTTTGGATATCCTGCAGAATCTGCCCATCTCTGTGTCAGCATTTCAATCAGAGAATATGAACTTCTACTTGGTATCCCAGAAGGAGACACTGGCTGCTTATGTCCCTACTAGGGATGGTAAGATTTACCGATTCACATCGGTGCATTGGTATAAAAGTTAACGATGTGATGCATCGATTTAAAAAGTGTGCATCGGATACATTTGTAGTTGGCATTTGTATCGCGATGCATTGGTTCTAACATAATTGCATCGGTAATAACCGATTTATTAATATATAATTATTAGTAGATGCGCAATACTTTTATTATTTAGAAAGTGACCAATACTTTGTGACAAATATTTTTAAATATAGATTGATTTCTTCTCTCTAAACTGTTTTCCAAGCGCGTTCTCTCATCACCACTGTGACTGCTGCTACGTGAATATAACGTATCACAACACTACGGAGACCGAGGCGTGTCAAGAACCATAGAATACAGATTAACATGGCACTACAAAGGCCTGTTTGTGAAAGGGTCATGTGTTAGAAGTCAGAAGGCATTAAGATCATTTATGATTTTCTGTCTGTCTGAACCAAAGAAATAAAAGCGAACTATCTGACTGTACCCATATTCAGGACCACGGACCGAATCGCGGAATCTATTCATAAAAACGGAGTTTACTGTAGGACGCGGAATGTCATGGAATTTGTCAAATTTTGGATGAATAAATCAAAAGTAGGGGGGTACACTTAAATCAAATTGCGATATGGACTAGTGTCTGTGAATATTAAACCGCAAGAAGACAAACTGAATATGAATCTTGCATGTTCTGCGTGTCTCTGGCGCAAACCTGCAAATATGTTTACTACACATCCTGAAGCACGCGTGACGCTCGCTGTGTTTTTTCCAGCATCTGCCATCTTACTATATGACGACATGAACACATAAACGTCATCTCCAGAGCTGCTCTGAGAGTCACTTCATGAGCATTTTACCGTTTAATTTGAGAAAAAACTATTGTCATATACACACAGAAACTTCAAGATCACAGCAACCCGTCAAAATAAAAGTTCGGTTTAACTTGTAACAGAAATATAGCATTATTACTATTGTAGTACTATGTACTATATGTATTACTATTGTACGTTATAATGTATTTCTTAATGACAATGTAATACTACTACAAGTACAGTAATTATTAAGACTTTATAATAAAGGAATAATCACACAAATTTACAGTAACAGTAAACTTTGTTTGCAAAAAAAAAAAAAAAAGAAAGGGTTTATTTAAATTTAATTTGTTTTATGCCTTCATTTGATTACCAGAAAAATTAAAATACACAGCACAGAATTTCTGGAAAAAAAAATCATTGGGCCCTATTATTGTAAACGAATTAAAGGTGCAATATGTAATATTTTCTGTCCGCTAGAGGTTGCTAGAGGCCTATTCAAAACAAAGGTGTAGTTTGATGACGCCAAGTTTGAGCACGGAATCTTGGGACATGTGGTCTTCACCTCAACGGCCGGTGGAAAAGAATTGGGATAGGACTCGGCAAGAAATCATGTTCATGGATGCGATTATTACTTTTAGAACTATATTTACTATTAGAACTTTTATTATGCCACAGTCGCCGGCGCTGCTTCCGCTTTTCCGGTCATGAGTATGAGGTAACGCAGCTCTGTTTATCATATTAGATACATTTGAGTGTGTTGAAAATGTTATAATGTTACTCTGTGCGTTCACTCGGTGGCTGCTATGAGACACTTGTTACACACTGCAGTAAGCTAGATCGATTTTAGAATATCATGTTAAATGCTGGATGGCTCGTGTTGATAAAAAGCATGCAATTAATTTTAAAACATATTGTATGATGGAGAAAATGCTGTATTACTGTTACTAAAAATAAAGCTGCATCTGATTATGCTATGTTAGCTACGTCACAAAACAGTGTTTTTCTCTGAGGCATGGTAAAGCATGGTACTCGCAAAAAATCAATAAAATTAGATTTAAACAATGTTTAGATTTAAACGTGTTGAGCTATATAACAATAATTCGCTTTTTCTGTCTATAAATACATCAAAACAGTTGTTCCCTTGCCTATTAAAACATGTAAATATTAAAGCGTCTTTGGGTAACGCGGGTATGACGCAATTGACAGGCGACTCCTCACACGTCCCGGAGCCTTAGTTAAAATTGCAGTTTTCTGACAACATGACGAATCTAGTACTAACATTCATACTACACACATTCATACTATCTAAAACATACAGCCCAGGCTCATTCGAAAAACGTACCCGTGTCAACATTTTTTCAAAACGCAAAATTCACTGCTAAAAGCGTGTTTAGTTTTTTCCGGAACAGATGAACGTGAATATGGCAACGTTTTATTACATTGGAGTTTGTACGTATCACCGCAGTTCTGAATTGACATGTCCAGTGAGTGGCGCTAAAAGCTTAATGCTCCATCACGTTTAATAACGTACACCTACAATAAACCCTAAACCTACCCGATAGTGTTAAAAAGCAAATGTGATAAAAACTACACATCTATAGACCGACCACATAATACGCATACGCATGATGTCACCATTTTCACAAATTCACATTTTTGTAGTTTACACAGACAATAACAGTATCATTTTCAAAAACTTGTACTTTGAAACCCGTTTTAAAAATGTGCATTTTCAGACCCCCAAAATACCATTGTCATGTAAATGAACGCCCAAAACGCATAAAAAGTTTTCAGTTTTTAGTTGAAAACGGTGTTGTGTAAACGGCCCCTCAACCAATGAATTCAGAAACGCATACTACTCTAAGCATTTTTACCATATCTTTCTATGGCAGAAAAGGTAAGAATAGTATGCTAGTACACGATTACGAATTCAGCACTTGTTTTAAACCAAAATGAATCAGTGTTTTTGAACTATTTGTTGAGTGATTGATTCAATGACTTATAAAGACAGTCCCTTGTCGACACCTACTGGCGCAACGATGTAACTTTAAGTAGTCACTAAAAAATTCTCACCATAATACACTCTCGTCCATTCACATTCAATGACCGGAATAATATAAGTATTTATAAATATATTATGAATATATAAATAACAAAATATGTTTCCTGGAATATGCAGTTTGTACTATAGGTTTGCACATACATGCAATACCAAGATCACAGTGCTGATTTGGCAAATCTTTACCAAGAAATAAGTCAGAGGAGGCATTCTCTGAACAACTGTTGACTTTGATACAATGACACTGTGTCTCTTTGTCTTTAAGACTAGGGTAGATAATGGTGTGCTGGTGGAGACAGTCTGGTGTAATATTAGGAAGCAAGAGGATTTCTGACCCTCACTCTGACTTGTCATTGGGCTTCAGAATGTGACATTGGCCAGAATTGATCTTCAATTAAGTGCTTAAGTACAGCGGTCTAACAGTGCTTGTTCATGTCAAAATGTTTGAAATGGCCAATCAAATCAAAGAAGGCATGGTTTACTGTTCACAGTAGTCGAGCCCAAGCAGTAATTCCGGCGCAGAGCCTTTTAATTCTTGAAGAATGCAAGGTCAGATGTAAGGAGCTGAATATGATGAGGATGAGTACAGCAATATTTACCAACTGTTTAAGATAAAAATGTTAAAAAGGGTGGTCTGGTTTCTGTCTAGTTTTAGGTCGGACAGGCCGGTTTTAAAATACCATGTCTGCCTACTGGCACAGCCTATTTTATACTTTATCCAATGGTATATAATTAATAAATAGTAGGGATGCACCGATACCATTTTTTAAGGACCGAGTACGAGTACTGATACTTTTTTTCTAGTACTCGCCGATACCGATACCGATGCCTATACATTTATTAATTTTTTTTTTCTCTCTCTCTCTCTCTTTCTCTTTTTTTTTTTTTTGGTGATGTTGCAGTTTTCCAAGCACAACACAGACTGATGAATGTAGGACAGCTTCTTTATTATTACTCTAATGAAAAAAGTAATAATTTTTATGTGCTTGTCACAAACTTAAAGAACAAAAAGTTCACAGTGTCCAATAACCTTCAAAGGGCATTACCAATATATATAATTGTTGTTATATAAAAAGAAATTTACAAACAAATTACAAACAATACAACAAATACTATAGAGATACAAATTAAATAAACTTGTTTTTCAGATACAGTAGGTTTATTTACCATGTATACATTTATTTAACATATTTTGTTGTTTTATTAACATAAATGACAAATATAGGCTATGGTCCCTTTAAGACCGAATCCATGGATACTGACACATATCCTGTTTTCACCCAAATGTTTACGTCCACTTAAGCCATAACCGACTGTATTTACGTGAGATACTCCACACGATGGACATTTTGACAACTATGTGTGCATTTGACCATTCAGGCGCATGGAGAACTGATCGCGCGCTGTCTGAGAGAACTGGGATCGCGCGCAAGAAAGAGAGCTCGCACGCGAGAGAGAGAGCGCTTCTGGTCTGTCATTCAGCGCGATCCCGCCTTCACTAATCGATAACGAATTGTGATTGAAAGCATGCAGTTCGCAATGTGTGTGTTGTCATCATTCATTTGAAGTATTTCCACTTCCTTGAGGCTGACATTGTTTCTGCTGCTGCCGCCGGTGTCTCTGTGCACGGAAAATTCTGTCGGTTACGTCACGTGAGGTATCGGTCTTTGGTATCGGGGGTATTTTTACGAGTATGAGTACAAGTACATGATCTTGGTATCGGGCCGATACCGATACTGGTATCGGTATTGGTGCATCCCTAATAAATAGTTATTAAATTAAAACATAGTCTAAGTTTAAGCTAATATTAAGAGACATAGCATTTATTTTAGACACAATATTGTCAATATTGACTGTTTTTGCTCCAAAATAGTTCCAGTAGAGAGTCACAGTATAACGTTTCGTCTCCGATCAACACAGTGGTTCTTGAATGATTCAGCATTTGTCAGCCAATCAGTTAATAATTCAATTACCCATTCATAAAGAGAGTCACTTGCTTTGTTCCTGAATGAATCCATTTTGAACAAATTGGTTGAATTAATGAATTAATGGATCAATGACTCATTCATTAAAACAGCGACTTGTTGCCACCTACTGGTGGTTTTAGTTTCATATTTTTTTCCAAAATTTCATATTTCTATATTCAATATTTTTTTTATTTAAAAGATTAATCTTCTTAGCATTATTGATATTAAATTGTCCCTGAATGGGAAAGAGCTGTGTAAAAATTCTTCAAAATTCTATTTGCAGTGTACATCAGGAAAGACTAGACAAATTATAGCAAAGAAGTATGGCAGTCATTTATAAATGTTAACGATAAGCACAAAAAAGACTTTTTATTTGAGTAAAAATTTTATATTTCTTTATTTTGTTATTTTTAATTGAGTAAGCGGTGTTAAAATTGCTCTACGCAAAATGAGCCGGTATGTTATCTGTGGTGTGTTGCGGGACAGCGGGCTGCTCTGTTGCAGAAAGTCCAGGGCCACTTTTTAGTCCCAATCTGTCCCTGAGGAAAGGTCAAATGTGGACAAAAGTCTGAATATTTGCATTAAATATTCTGGCAGGGAGATGTACAAAGCTCTTTGAGTGCTGATGCAAGGCACTAAACTGCTTAGATACATGTAATAGAAGACAAAGAAAGAGAGAGGGATGGAAACAGGAGTAAGGACAGTTAAGTAAATGCAAAGAGAGAGAGAGAGAGAGAGAGAGAGAGAGAGCTGTGATCCAATGGCAAATGCTTTCATCCCTGAAGAAAGAGTCACTCTCCTGCCTGATGTGATTGATGGAATGGCTTAGATCTTCTCCTGCCACCGCGGAAAAAGATTAATCATGAAAGTTTCCAAACTTCATTTGACATTTCCTTGCTTTTTTAAACAGTCATTAGCAAGCAATTACCCTGTGGTTTGGTGTGGCTTGTGGGAAGGTCATACTGAGTCATGGTAGATTACCACAGCACTTTTGGAAAAACTCATTCCTTCCTAAAGAAACTACTATACTCCTGAATAAACTTTCCCAGAGGCTCCAAGACTCCTTCACCTATCAACCAAGTTGTCATCTAAGGCACTTGCACTAACTTCATCCCTTCAAAAATGGCACTTACTTTCTGAAGTACTGTACAGAAAACTAAAAAAAAAATGAAACACATGAAACATGAACACATGAAAACAAATTATAAATTAATTACACTTACATTTGCATATTTTCTGCAGATATGCACTACTAGTAAAAGGGTATACACCTACTCATTCTTTATTATTGCTAATTTTATCATAAAATAATACTTTAATATTACTGGTTTATGTTTTTGAATAATAGTAAAGCCATTACAAGTATGAAATATCCAAATGGAAGTAAAATAAAATAAAATAAAATAAAGAAAGAAAGATTTATTATTATTATCAATGCTGCTTCATATGTTTGTGGAAACAGTAATACATTTTTTCAGGATTTTTTGATGAATATAATTTGATGAATTTTTGATGGCCATTTATTTGAAATAAAAATCTTTTGTAACATTACATTACATTACTGTCACTGATCAATCAAACGCATCCTTGCTGAATAAAAGAAAAAGAAATTAAAGAAAACGTTTAAATGGTATAGTGTGTCAATGTACCATGGTATTGCCATCTGATACCATCAGAAAAGGCATATACTCTATATTCTTAAAAAAACCTAACATACAAAGCAAGTATCTTTAAATTTAAACTTTTGCACCTTAAACTACACTTAACATGAAAATGTTAAATAAATATAGCCACAAGCTAATTGAAAACATATTTCTGAGATTACCTTTTCAATATATAAGTCTATTCCATATCAGCATGTCGTCCAGCTAGTGGGTGTTCAATCCATGGTTAGTATTTACCAAAGGGAAGTCCTGCAGGCACTATCTTGAACCCCAGAAATGAAGCATGAAATTATTCCATCTTGACCCAGCTCTAGAGAGCAATTCAATCATGTTGAGAAAAATACCGTAAAAATATAAAGTTGTTCTCAAAGAATGTGTTGTCGGGCTTCATCCATACAAACTAGCTTTAATACTTAGCAGGCAGGGTGAATAGTCTCATGTCTCATTTTTTCACTTCAAGACCTCTAAAGGAAACTCTTTTGCCCCACAAAAGCAAGAAGAAACAACTTCAGGTCCAACATGAGTTCAGTTTATGTAAACTGAACTCATGAGGGTAATTTAGTTTATGGCATATTCAGTGACCTGCTTTACTAAAATGAATCTCTCCACACTGCAAACAGTAAAACTGCTCCGACAGCCAGCAGTTCAACCTGGAATGGAGAAAGATTGACAGGGGAGAAGCATTAGGAATAAACAGGAGATCTCCCGCTGAAAAAACAAGTCTGAGACGGCCTCCATCAACAGAAAGAAACATCATTAAACAAGGAAAACAAACAACAGAGGAAAGGATTATTCACTATGGCATTGATTTACTGACCAAAAATGACACTCCTACGGAAGTTGGTTAATAGCAAGGAAAATAAATCTTCTATGCTGAGAAAGACAGATATTTATTCAGCTAGTTGTTAAGGTAAAGATCAGTGTAGGGAAAGCAACTTTGAAATTGTAGCTTGTTAGACTACAACTACATTGAAGCTATACTTAAAGGGAATTTTTTAGGGCTGCCCCCTAATAGTCGACTAATCATTAGTCGACTAGAAGAGGCTTAGTCGACCAAAATTTTATTAGTCAGTTAGTCGCAAGTCACGCAGTCCGTGAGGGACAGATCCTTAAGAGGGTCCTTGTAGTAATTACAGTATGTCGGGCAGGAAATCCAAACATTCGCCTATCATCCATCGACCTCAAATATGGCTTATCATTTTAAACATTTAAGTAGTAGCAACTTTACATGGTGAGGCAGCGTCATCAACTTTATCTTTGCAGAAGATGAAAACACTAGTTTATTAATAAATAATTAAAATGTCTCCTTGCTATTTTTGTTGCTTGTGCTTTGTGGCAAGCTTTATGCATGCGCTTGAGCGCAGAATAGGCTATATTACGCCTATATACAGTGCTCAGCGTAAATGAGTATCACCCCTTTGAAAAGTAACATTTTAAACAATATCTCAATGAACACAAAAACAATTTCTAAAATGTTGACAAGACTAAGTTTTATATAACATCTGTTTAACTTATAACATGAATGTAAGGTTAATAATATAACTTGGAGAACAATATTTTCAGTTTTACTCAAATTAGGGTGATGCAAAAATGAGTACACCCCACTTAAAGTCTCTGGAGCAAAGCTAAATTTTAGCTACAAATGTCTAATTTAACAAGAATTCAACCACAAGTGAGTCTAATTATTCATTACACAGGTGTCCAGCAGACAGTTGACTATAAAAGGGTGTTTAAACCCCTTCCCATTTCATGCTGTCAGCAATAGCACCACATGTCACAAGACCTGAAAAAGAAAATAATTTCTTTACACCAGAAAGGTGAAGGCTACAAGAAGATCAGCAAAGCTTTACTTATCAGTCAGAATACTGTAGCAAAAGTGGTACAAAAAAGATGGAACTACAACCATCTCACAGAGACGTCATCCACGGAAGTTAACACCTCGACAGGAGCGTCTTCTGATGAGAAGGGTTGAAGAAAATCGGCATGCAAGTTCACTGGAGTTATCTAAAGAAGTAGAAAGCCAAACTGGGGTGACTATTTCCCGTGACACAATACGGCGTACACTGCAGAGGAATGGCATGCATGGGTGCCGTCCATGAAAGAAGCCTCTCCTAAAGCCCAGGCACAAAAAAGCCCGCCTAGAGTTTGCCAGGGCCCATGCTGACAAAGATGAAGACTACTGGGACTCTATACTTTGGAGTGATGAGACCAAGATAAATGTTTTTGGAACTGATGGCTTCAAAACTGTATGGCGTCGCAAAGGTGAGGAATACAAAGAAAAATGCATGGTGCCTACAGTGAAACATGATGGTGGCAGTGTCCTTATGTGGGGCTGCATGAGTGCTGCTGGTGTCGGGGAGCTGCATTTCATTGATGGCATCATGAATTCACAGATGTACTGCTCTATACTGAAAGAGAAGATGCTACCATCACTCCGTGCCCTTGGTCGTCGTGCACTTTTCCAACATGACAATGATCCTAAACACACATCTAAGGCCACTGTTGGATTTCTGAAGAAGAACAGGGTGAAAGTGATTCAGTGGCTCATGATCTGAACCCAATCGAACACCTATGGGGAATTCTGAAGAGACAAGTTGAGCATCACTCTCCATCCAGCATCCAATCTCTAAAAGAGGTGAAAAAAGATAGATGTTGCAAAATGTCGCCAACTTGTTCATTCCATGCCTAGAAGACTTGGTGCTGTCATTAAAAATCATGGAGGCCATACAAAGTACTAGATGTAGTAGTTTTTGTTGTGGGGTGTACTCATTTTTGCATCACCCTAATTTGAGTAAAACTGAAAATTTTGTTCTCTAAGTTATATTATTAACCTTACTTTCATGTTATAAGTTAAACAGATGTTATATAAAACTTAGTCTTGTTAACATTTTGGAAATTGTTTTTGTGTTCATTGAGATATTGTTTAAAATGTTACTTTTCAAAGGGGGTGTACTCATTTACACTGAGCACTGTATATTAAACGCTTATGGTTTAGTATTCTCCTTAGTATATATTTAAGTAATTAAATTAATATAAACATGTGATTAGTCGACAAATGGCTAATAGTCGACTAGAAAAATCTTTAGTTGGGGGCAGCCATAGAATTTTTAAATATATTTCAATCGTGACAACTCTCAGAATGGTTTTTAGCATGTTATTGAATATGGCAATGTTAATGCATTAGGTCTTGGTGGACTAGATCTGCTACGTTGCTGCTGCTGCTACTGCAGAGCAAGTATGGACTTGCTACTGCTAATAGATACACAGACATGCTGATGTGAGCATGTAAGATATGCTGCTGCATAAATAGACATACATAAATCCTGTAGCAGATCTAGGCAGGTGGAGCTGGGGGAGGTGGAGGGGTTCAGAGGAACTCTGATAGCACGCTGCAGGACTAGCCTACAGCAAACAATGAACCAGACTATTTAAATGTTGAGAAAGCAATTTCATTGGCTGCAGGATCAGCAGAGGCCAATCAGCTTGTGCCATGTGGTAATGATGTGATCGCTTGCAGAATGCATGTAAAGGACCTATCAGCCTGCACCCTGTAAAGTTTCATGACTGAAATAGATATATATATACATATATAAATTAGTGAATACTCACTAATTTATATAACTCAACTTTATACAGTCGAACAGTTATACAGTTCCACCAAAATTACCCGGAACAATTTGTCCCAGGAACTTTTTTCCCCCAGACCTGTTGCTGTCTGCGTTTCCATCGCGGTCTAAAGTTACATGAAGATTTAGTCCGGTGACGTAGGACTGCGTGCGACTTTTCAGTTGGATTTCATCCTCTGCATATAAGCTTAATAAAGCCTGAACCTTGTTGTCTGTCCATTGGTCGTATTTTTTAAACTCCATTGTTGGTTCGAATAGCAAACACACACACCGCAACAGACTTTAGAAAATGGTGGTTGAAATAAAATGCTGCGTGGAGTCAACCAATCAGCATGAACTCAACCATGTCCCACCCCCGAAAATTCCTGAACTTTGAAAAAGTACTACCTAGTGAGCAGGGACTTTCTGAGGGGGAAATTTTTACCCAGAACTTCATTTAGACCCTGGTTCCTGCGGTCGAAACACACCAAGTACCACCCCAAAGTCCCTAGTTCCTGGGGAAAGTTCCTGTGGTGGAAATGCGGTTATAGTGATGAACTAAATATTCTGCTAAAAAAAAAGACCTAAAATATTAATCTGTAAATCTTCTTCAAATCTGTTCATTCACAATAACCATCTGAATGAACTGAATCAAAATTAATCTGTCTTTCAAATGCTACTGTCACGAAACTGCTCCTAGACACACAGGTTGAGAATACAAAAGCAGCTTTTCTTAGGGGTAATCCACAATCGTAATCCATATGACAGGCAAGGGTCGAAACTACAGGGAAAACAGTCCAAACATAAAACAAGGTCCAAGAGACAGGCAAACAGGGAAATACGGGAAACCAGGCACAAAGTCAAAACGCGGGTAAGCAGAGGGAGAGCTCTCAGAAATGCAGAGTGACACATACAAGACTTAGCAAAGAATGACTGAAAACACAGCGCTTATAAAAGACAAACACAAATAAGTAAATCATGCAGAGTGGAAGTAATGAGACCATAATGAGTCCAGGCAATTGGTTATAGGAAGTGTAGTTCATGGTGGGAAAGCAAAGGAGATGGGAGGAGTGCCCTCTAGTGGAAAACAAGGGCACTCCAGCTGGTGGATGTAACAGCTAGTCTCAGCCTCAGACATCACGTCCATGGACCGTTGGCTGAACGTCTGATGCATTTGGCACACTTAACTGGAAACAATTCAGGATTTTCAAAGTCATCATCTGGTTTTTTGAATCTTACAGGATGTCCGGGAGATGTGTGTGTCACGTTCTTTAATGGTTCGCCTGGAAACAAATGCTGTGATGCCAAACCCCCTTGTGGAAGAAGAACGCCATTGTGTTTACAACTGTGTTTACTAAACACTGGATTTTTAAAAGTATGTGAAGTTTAGAAATGCAACTTATCTGAGAAAGTGTTACCATGCTGAAAATACTGCACACTAAGCACATCAGAGTTGTGTTTGCTATACATCTCCTCTGAAGTTCAGTAATATACTTTTGTTTGGTACTACCATTTTACATGTCAAAAATAAGGTAATACTTTCAACTTCTCTAAGTACTGTATTGCAGTGCTGCTATTTCTCCATAAGTCACTTTTAATAAAAGTATTTGCTGTTTGCTATAAGTTGAAGTTAATAAATATGATGTACTGCACATGTAAAGTACAAGGCTTTCATTCAAAGGCTGTATTTAGCTGCCACGTGTGTTGGACTTGCATAAGAGTGCCATAACAGGTCTAAGGTGGGCAACTGTTTTCTGTCGTAATATGATGTGTATAAATTATTCATGCACACTGACTGTCTCATCACGTCACACATAAACCAAACCTTGTAGAGAGAGCTAATTTCCCCATCTCCTGTAGTTGTGATGTAGTAAATAATATCCATAAAAGAGATGAGGACTTGATTGTGAATGCAAATACAAATGAACATCTGCAGAGTTTGGAGGGAAACTTTGACCTTGTAGGGAAACTTTTTTTATACAGACTTCATTAGCATATTCAGCATCTTATTAGGATCTCATCAGCATCTTGCATAATCAGAATATTCAAATACTAGATGTCAAATATTAAATACTCACTTATAAGATCCAGCAGTCCTTCCATTTATTCATTATACTGGAATATTATATAATCTCCCTTTCTTTTGTGAATTTGCAGTCTCCATGAGCTACTGTACTGAATACTTCACACACATAATAACCATAGGAAGGAAAACCACCAATGGGATCTCAGTATCCTAAAGATGTGGTCACATTTACTGTTGTTCTGTGAATTTCCTCAGGCGAAATCTAGTCATTTCAATAGGAATCCATGCAATCAGGAATTATGCATTAGGGTGAAAATTTTCCCCACACAGATTTTGCGGCAGGTTCAAGTTAGTCCGCACTGAACAACAAAAAAGTTGCTTGGTTTTAAAGTGACTTCTGTGTGAGCTTCATACATCACTACACTACTGACAATAGACTTATTAACACATACCTGTAGGCTGAATAGGAAGACAAATTTGTAAATGCATAAATCATAGCAAAAGTAAATATTGTATTAATATATATTACATAACCTTACATATACATATAACACAACCTTTTGACACAAACAAGAAAAAATATGGCAATCTTTTTCTTCTTTTAAAATTTGGCAAGTCCATGCATGATTTTATTATTATATTTTATTATTTGCATTTAGTGTTGTTTTTCCCTGCTGCCAGTGACCCTTTTTAGAATAGATCTGCAACCCATATTTTGGGCTGCAACTCACCAGATGACAACACTGACCTAGACTTTCAGAAAAGATCCCAACAATATCACAGACTGCGTTCAGATCTACCAAAGTCAGACATTTCAACTTAAATTATCATCCCATCAAATTCGTTCAAGACCCAGTTATCTGAGCTATACTATCCACATTCATCTTAGTCTCATTTATATCTATTTTTATTTCTCCCTAAAGGAATTGTAGTAGAAACATCTGATACGAATTTGACACACATGAAACATATTATGAAACATAACTGACAGCTAAATTAGGTCTCCTGAGCAATAAAAGCAAAAACACCTTCCTCTGGGACAAACATTAACAGAATTCATCATTGTAAACCATCCAACCAATAGCAATTCACAAAAAGCCAAACTACCCACATATTCAAGAAGAACCACAATAATGAATACCTTCGATGAAACTTTGTATGGCAGATCTGTACGCCGGAGCAGTGCTGGACTGAACCACCATTACCCTCTGCCTCCTCATGGGCCTGCCCCGCCGGCTGCAGCCGCCCTACCTTCACCCCAATTCAGCCACGGGAGTCAACCGGCCCGGCCTGGTCACTGCTGGGACCAGAAAGGGCAAGAGCAGCCACAGTCCAGAGCACAGAACTTGTTACTGTGCATTTCGAGATTGTTGAAATAGGAGAGAAGAGCTTACGGTGAACTAAAGTCCTGCCGCATATAAACACACACATATACGGCCATCAGATGCTGCTAACAGATCAATAGAGCTAACCTCTGCTGTCCAATGTACTCAACACTGGCCACATTCAATACTGTATCGACTGTATTGACTTGGGAAATGTGCGTCTGTGGATGAAAACTCAAAAACCCCTTAAATGTCAACAATAATGTGACAGTACCTATTATAAACTGTGTTTTTGGGTTTGATATATTCATTTATGAATTATGTACGTATGCATTAGAGCTGTCAAAGTTAACATGCTAATGTATGTAATTAAATGTGTTTCATTCTGTTATTTATCTTTCACAGTCAATGTATTTATTCAGTGTGACACTGTATCATTAGCTGCATTTCCACCGCAGGAACTTTCCCCAGGAACTAGGGACTTTAGGGTGGCACTTGGTGCGTTTTGACAGCAGGGACCAGGGTCTAAATGAAGTTTTGGGTAAAAATTTCCCCCTCAGCAAGGCTCAAATTTCCCCATGCTCACGAGGTAGTACTTTTTCAAAGTTCGGGAACTTTCAGGGGTAGGACTTGGGCACTGAACATGCTGATTGGTTGAGTTCATGGAGCATTTTATTTCAACCACCATTTTTAAATGTCTGTTGCGGTGCGTGCAGTAAGAGTTGTTTGCTATTCGAACCAACAATGGAGTTTAAAAAATACGACCGATGGACTGATGATGAGGTTCAGGCTTTATTAAAGGGTTAGTTCACCCAAAAATGAAAATTCTGTCATTAATTACTCACCCTTATGTCGTTCCACACCCATAAGACCTTTCAGAAGAATGGAAGGATGACACAAACCAACAAATGAGAGGAGGAGAGAGTCATCTCTGGACACCGAACAGCAGAGAGAGAGAGAGTAATAAAGGACAAACAGAACTCAAGACAGAGAGTGAAAGTAATGAATAACAGTGTACAGCCGAACACACACACACACACATACAAACAGTGGGGCGTCTCAGTGTGAAGTACAGCTGTGTGTGTGTGTGTTTATTGAACTGCAATCTGCTTACTGATCAAACGTTTAGGTGCAAACAGGCCGCCTCAGTTCAGATCCTCACAGGAGGTGCTGCTACACAAATCAGTGTCAGTTTAACTCTCTCACACACTCATATCGCTCTGCAAAATGCAAACTTTTCTGTACAGTGGGAGAAACTTATTCCATCACATTTTCAGCTGTCATCCTCCCTGTCTCTCTCTCTCTCTCTCTCTCTCTCTGTGTGTGTGTGTGTGTGTGTGTGTGTGTGTGTGGATGGTGAACATGATTTCACCAAGTACAACATATTCCTGGATCAATGTCTTTCCTGATCCTGGAACAAGAGAAAAGTTTATGGTTCATGTAAAGTTTAGGCTTACATCCATGGTTAGGTGCTTCTACATCAGTGTCATTCACCTATCATTTCCCTCTGATTTTAGGCATAAGTAATGGGTAGGGTTAGGTTTAGGGGTAGGGATAGGATTAGGACTAAATTTTCGGACAGAAATGTTGTTCCAGGATCAACAAAATATGTATCCATGTATGCAAAATATAGTCAGTCTGAGTGTAATTATTGTTGTAACATGGGGTCAGTCAAGGGTGCTGCATCTCTCCACAAATTAACTCTCCTAAATCCATTACAGACAACAAGCCACAGCTATTTCTCTCATTCATTTCTCTTTCTCCTTCAGCTTTCCCTCTCTCCCCCTCTTTCCTCTTTTTTTACTCTCTATCCTACACCTACACCTCTTTTCAAAAGGAATAGTTTGACCAAACATTTAAATTTCTGTCATCATGTCACGTGTGTGGGCCGTCTCTGTCGAGAGAAAGACAGTGTGCATTCCATAGATGATAAAATATAATTTAGTGGGGAAAACATGAAAATTGTTTGTCATTTTCAGTGTTGGGCGTGACACATTACAACTAACATGAGTTACGTAATCAGATTACTTTTTTAAAGTAACTAGTAAAGTAACACATAACTTTTAAATTTACAACAAAATATCTAGTTACTTTTTCAAATAAGTAATGCGATATCTTTTGTTTTCCCATTCACTGACTGACAGCTGTCCTCATGTTGAGAGAAATCGTGAGTAAAGTGAGGTGTTGAGTGCGCTGTGTGAACATGACGGATATTGTAGTTCTAGACTAAATGTGAACATAGATTTACTCATCTCATTTGCACAAAAACATATTCAGTATTCCTCAAAATGAATAAAAACAGTGAAATGCAAACTCAGAATATTATGCAAACCTGTAATAATTAAACATGTTAAATTACACAAATATACTTTATGTATTTATGTATTTATCCAGTGTGATGGCATTAAACATATTTAATTAAAATCTCATGGATTGAAGGGAGTAACAGTGTAAACGGTGAGTAAATGATGACCAAATTTCATTTTGATGTGAACTATCCCTTTAAATACAATCAAATCATTGATAATATTATTCATGTCCACACAAACAGAGCAGAGTTATCTAAGTTTAATATTTTAGAGCTAGCGGTTTGTTTGAATCCAAGAATGAGCAATAGTAATTGCTTTAGCAATTACTCTCCACACAGGTATTCAGAGAAGATTTCTCTCTCTTGTCTCATTCACAGACAGTCTCATAGAGAGTAGAAAGGTTGTGTTCATGAACTCACCCAAGTCCTCAAAGGACACAAATGTAATCTCTCTTTCTCTGTCTTTCTGATTGTTGCTTTACGTTCTCCAGTCACTGTATTCTCTTGCTTTAATTGCCATGTTATCAGACTCTCCCTGACAGCTATGCCAATTACCCGTCTGCATTGTGTGCTCTCCAGACTGGCCATTTAGATGCAGAACAAAGAAGAGAATAAAAGCTACTACACTTTATGCATCCAGTCTCTGCTGAATCTTCTGAATGAACCGTCTCTTCAACACTTTCTCCATCTGTCTGCCATTGCCTTTTTACAAGTCAGAAATGAAAGTTGCAACTGGCAAATGTTATAAATACTAAGTACTGAAGACTTGAAATAACATGCTTTCATGGGGCTTTTTTTTTAGAGATTGACATCCTGTGGAAACATGCTATGCCTTCACTGTATATTAAAAAGCAGAATAGACATTCTGCTAAGCGTCTACTTTCATGTTCCACAGAAGAAAGAGTATCATACAGATTTGGAACAACATGAGGGTGAGAAAATAATGACAGAATTTACATTATTTAGGTGAACTATTGCTTTATGTGCAAAACAAGCATTTATGTGTCTATATCAGTATCTTAATTGTACAATAAGTAATATTAATGTCAGGTCAGTGGTCCTTTCCGGTTCCTCCTTTAATTAATGAGACACAACAGAGCTTCATATTAATGTTTCCCTTTTTCCATTCTAATCAGAAGAGACTCTATTCTAAAACAATGTAAAAAAAAAAAAAAAAAAAAAAGTGTGTAATGGCTTAGTGTTGTTTCACAATCTTTTTTTCGACCACACATTTGTGTCATAGTAGCTTGTTTGTGTTTGTTCCAGACATACTGTCAATGGTGTCAATAAGTGGGTGGGATTTTTCAGTGACTCTTTCTGCAAGTTACATTGTTAAGCCAGAAGGTGGTGACAAGCGACGCTCTTTATTTGCAAGTCAATTGAATTATTCACTCAACCGTTTGGTTCAAACACATTGATTCATTCAGGAACGAAAAAGTGACTCCAATTTGCATACTCTCTGTCCTAAATAGCATTCGAAATTAGAATTTTCTATGAAATTAGAAATGTCTACGGACACTGCAATGGTCGTGATATGACGTCACACACTGCGGCGTCTTTTTTTTTTTTTAACATAAATTCAAAATATAACAAATAATAATAAATCAAAAAAGTTAAAATATATAATCTACTCCACTTTACTGCAAAAAAAAAAAAAGGGGTCATGGCATGACATACCAATGTTCTTTTGTTCACATGTCTTCACTTGATACAAATTCTCAGGTCAGAGTTCTCAGCATTTACATGCATTTTGTCAGCATTTACATGCATATGAATGGAAGTACGAAAAGTATACTGTAATACTGCCTACAACCCATTGTCCTTCAGAGGATGGCTCGATTCAGAACTGCAAACACAAATAAACATGGCATATATGTGAGACAGACGGTTAGATGTTCAGATAAAGGGGTGCTAAATATTTCATCTGCAACAACATTGTATGAAGACACTTTTGGCTATTAACTTTTAAATGTATCATAATGCAAAACATGAGGAGAGCTCTCCAAATCAAAGACCCACGACTAGTAGATCAACATGCTATTTCATTTCTCTACAATACGGTGGGAAGAATTGTTGAGTAGAAATGAAATGTGGGGTTGTATATGAGGATATTAACTGTGACAAGATTCAACAGCGCAGTCTGTAATGCTGACGCAGGAGTCGGCCAATAATGAGTCAGTGTTCTGGCGCAGAACCCGGACATGCTGCACTGCATTTACAACATCAACAGCATCGGAGACTGACACGGAAGAAAAGAAATTGTTGAATAAAGTTGTTATTTTCGTTTGTTTTTGTGCACAAATGTATTCTCGTTGCTTCATAAATTAAGGTTGAACCACTGTAGTCACATTGACTATTTTAACAATGTCTTTACTACCTTTCTGGACCTTGAAAGTGGTAATTACATTGCTTTTTATGTGGGATCAGAAAGCTCTCGAATTTCATCAAAAAGATCTTAATTTGTGTTCCGAAGATAAACGAAGGTCTTACGGGTGTGGAAAGGCATGAGGGTGAGTACTTAATGACAGAATTTTCATTTTTGGGTGAACCCTTTAAAGAACAAACAATTGCATGTCTTTATGAGTGAGTCATTGAATCCTTTACTCAACTGATTTTTAAAAAACACTGACTCATTCAGGAACCAAACACCACTGCTGCTGCTTAAAAAATTTGTTGAATACTCTTTCTGGAACATATTCTACAGAAACATATCTAAATACTCACTCAAAGCACTATTTAATTCTCAAGGTAATTTTCATAGAGTCTGTTAAATTGAATTATACTGTATATGAACAGACATCTCGCAATGTCAAACAGCTCCCAACTGGCCAAAAAACATTTCCAGCATGCCAAATTCATGTCATGTGATTTTCCACTCACACTTCTAAAGGAAGACACCTCAACAGTTTTTTTTTTTCCACATCATATTTCACACATGAAAGATTAGTTTGATGTATGACAGATTTTGACTGACACACAGACTGGAAATTCAAGATGTAATGGTTCACAGGGTGCAATCTATCAGGGTTTGCTAACTCAGAAGGAGCATTGGCTGACATGTCTTTAAAGTATTTAATTTTTAACAGTCTTTATTTTTGGTCCAGAGGGGAATTATATAATTCAATACAGCCATGAGCCAGTGAGGGCAAATCCTGAGGGTGACTTTGAAGCTTCAGCTTGAGTTCAAAAACCAAGAGGACTGTTTACTCTGAGATGGCCTGCCAGAGTGTATTTCTCACTTTCCTCCCTCACTCTCTCTCTCTCACGCACACACACACGCACACACACACACATACACACATTCACATGCCAGTATACATCAAATCCTTTCTAATCACAGATAAGGTGGTCTGGACTCTTTCAGAATGGATTATAAGAACAGACATGTTAAAAGGTCAGTGATACACTAGTACCTCACAAACACACACACTCAGTCGAGCAGCAGAGAGAACAAATGTGTCACAGCACAGAGATTAGAGTCACAGAGATAATGCATGACCTCTAGGAAACATAACTGATGCCTAGCGATTATGGGAATTTAAATAAGGAAAACATGAAATGAGAGCAGTAGTCCATCTGATTTAAACGCACCTCAGAGCCAGAGAGAGAAAGTAAGACACAGGCAGGAAAGAAGCAACCTTATTGTCGACATAGGCAGACATTCTTGACCCATTTGAATTTCACCCAATATTAAAATTAGTGATAAAGCGATATTGTCACAGCATGGTTGAAAATAAAGAGGAGTAAAGATCTAAATGCAGCAGTTTTACATCTATTTTACAAAAACTCAGGAACTAGGAAACAAGAACAGAACAACCAAACAGAACAAAACAAAACACAGGGCTGAAATACTCAAAAACAAACCAATTAATGAAATGAATCACAGGTGCAAACACTTATCAAACAATGAGTAACCAAGGAGACAAAGTGGGAACAAGGAACAAAGGAAACAGAAAACAGAGCAAAAACCAACTCAAAGTAAAACTCAAACACAGATAAAACAAGACATAACCATTACAGATATATTGAATAATGGTTGGTATAATTTCCATGTGTATATCATCCCTTGATATTTTTGTCAGCTAAACTCCTATGATCTTAATTATTTACTTCAGATTTTGAGGAATGTAATTCTTTTATAAAATACACTGAAAAAAATGTTAACATCTAAATTAATTGGTTTTATTGAAATAAAATATATATATATATATATATATATATATAGAGCATCACTGAATCAACCTAAAAACATTCATTTATACCAACAAAACTCAGGGTTAAATCAGATAACACTTGCAGGTTGCCATTTTTTTCAGTCTATAATGATTTTCACTACATCTCTGTATGTTCACTTGAAGAATTTTTGTTTTATTGCATTTTGTCAATTATACATTTTTATTTATTAGGGCCCGAGCACTGATGGTGTGAGGACCCTATTGTAATTGCTCGGTCAATTCTTCTTCTTCTCCGAAATGAATTGCATTTTTGAGGGCCTAAACATGCTCGAAAACTCATGAAACTTTGCACACGTGTCAGAAGTGGTGAAAGTTTATGTCTGATATGGGTTTCAGAATTAGGCGTGGCAAACAGTGTTGCCAATTTAGGGATTTTGTCACTATATTTAGTGACTTCCCTGCCCCTTTTGAGACTTTTTTCAAAAGTTTAAGGACAAATCTAACAACTTCTTGGACAAACCTTATCTAGATTATTATTTTGCCCATTGATCTCTATTCATGTATACAGATCAATGAATTTGCCATTATGATGTCATCTAGTGACATTTAGCTAGTAGTTGGCAACACTAGAGGCAAAATGGCTCAATAGCGCCACCTACAAAATTTCAATTAAGTGCCCTTTACGCTACGTTTCACAAGTATGAAATTTGGTAGACACATGTAACAGCCCAATACCTACAAAAAAGTCCCTGGGTGGAAATCTGAAAACCCAACAGGAAGTCAGATATTTTGAATTTTCTCTGAAAATTTTTTGCAGTTTTTGCAATTTCCAGATGTTGTACTTTAAAGAACTCCTCCTAGAGCTTTAATCAGATCAGCATCATATTTGGTCAGTCTAATCTAAAGGCCTTTGCGATGTTAAATTGCGAAGATCTTGAGTTTTCGCTGAAGGGCGTGTCCGTGGCGGCCTGACAAAATTCGATGTTTCACCATGAAACAGGAAGTTGTTGTAACTCGGGCAAACAATGTCCAACCTGCCCCAAACTTCACATTTGTAATAAGAGTCCTGGCCTGAAGACATCTATATGCCAATATTCAGTTAGTCATAGCGCCACCTGCTGGCAACAGGAAATAGCATGCTTTACACTGTAATTCACTCCCAGAAACACATTTCAATATGCCACGAAGTACCAAACATGCTAGAAACATGTTAAATCATGCAACACTTGGCTAAGTGTTATGCGATTAATGCCACGAAACAGGAAGTTGTTTTAACTCAGGCATACAATGTCCAATCTGCCCCAAACTTCACATGTTTGAGAAGAGTCCTGCCCTGAACACATCTACATGACAATATTCAGTTATAGTAGTAGCGCCACCCACTGGCAACAGGAAGTGACGTGTTTAACACTGTGGTAGCACTACTAGCAACATACTAAAATATGCAGTTGACTGCTAAACATGCTACAAACATTCTAAAACATGCTAGCAACACTTAGCTGAGTGCTAAAGCATGCTAATATCATCATGAAACAGGAAGTTGTTGTAACTCAAGCATACAATGTCCAATCTGCCTCAAACTTCACATGTTTGATAAGTGCCCTGGCCTGAAGACATCTACACGCCAAAATTTAGTTATAGTCATAGCGCCACCAGCTGGTAGCAGGAAGTGTGGCAAATACAAA
Source organism: Mylopharyngodon piceus (assembly GCA_039654765.1). NCBI lineage: Eukaryota > Metazoa > Chordata > Actinopteri > Cypriniformes > Xenocyprididae > Mylopharyngodon > Mylopharyngodon piceus. The sequence continues at coordinate 24,291,761 of CM077446.1, forward strand.
TGACTGACATAGTCCTCCTATATTTATATACTTAAATGCATATTGCCCACCGTGCTCTGTTTTCCTAAAGCCACCGAGTGGCGGTGGCACAGGTGCGAGGGCCCTTTCATCGCTGCTTGCAGCTTTAATTATTATTATTATTATTATTATTATTATTCATTTCTTCATTATGAATAATCAACATTTATTATTTTAATTTATTCATTGGCAGTTTTAACACAATTTCACCCTGCAGTTCTTTTACAAACCCTTAGGGAAAAACCCTGATCTAAATGATATGAGTAACAAATAATGTAAATACATAATATATACATAGATACTGCATTTAAATATAGATATCTAAAATAATAATACAGACTAAGAGCCTATCCACATGGAGATGTGTTTAGCTGTATATGTAAAAATTTTGTATTGTGTCAGCGTTTCATCTAGACGGATCCGGCGTTTTGGGAGCCTGAAACCGCTATTTTTTTTAAACTGGGTCCCAGAGTGGATAAATCTGAAAACGACACCTTTGCGTTTTCGTGTGTACAGCCAATCCGTATATTTTGTGAAACGATGATGTCATCACCCCACGTCTCGACCCTAGTCAGCGCGCAAGGTTTATGCGCATGCTCCAAGCCTTCTCCGTTTTTAGTGTATCTCTGTGGCAGAATTACAGCGCCACATACTGATCTGGCATGTATACTACATCATTTTGAGTCGGTTTCAGTGGTTTCGTGTGTATGCAGATATTTCTAGAGACAACGCCATGTTTACGGAAATTTTTTTAGAATGAGGGAATAAAAGTTCGGATAGGGAAAGCTCTGGCTTCATGTGGATGTTACCTAAGATGCCATTTTCTTTATAACATAACATATCACACATGTTGGAGCAAAAAGAGAACTCTATGACCTCCATCAACAAGTCCATCACTTAACATTTAAGTGCAAAAATGAACTCAAAACCTACCAGACACTTATCAAAAAACTCATCTGACCCCTAACAATGGCACCAATGACAATGCTGCTGGCCCCAGAGTTGATATTGCAAATCTTTTTTTTAAATTAACTACTAATTAATATGTCAATTAGCTGACACTTCTATCCAAATCACCTTGCAGAATTATTAAAGGGAGAGTCCCTCTGGAACAACCTGCAGTTAAGCATCTTAATCAAGGACATAAAGTCTGATCCACTTTGCATATTATTCATCTATTAGTACATCATCTACATCTAGTCTTCTCTACCTTGTGAAAAAGAAGTACACTTTAGCATACTTTTAAAACTTATTACAGAAATAATAAACTTTAAAAGAATATACTTAAGTGTGAACTGAATATAATATTTTCAGACACTTAAATGCATGTTAATTGCAATTAAATGAAAATGTAGTTTAAATTTATATTAAATGCAATTAGCTGAACTTTAAAGTGATTTTTGAGATCATTATACGTAAATTCATTATTACTCATATTGTCTTTAAAATATGGTAAAGTGTACTGCATTTGTGGTAAAATGTCATTTCTACTAAAACTTGTATGTCATGTATTTAAATATATTTATAATTACAAATACATATACAATTTAGTACATTTAAAATATATTAACTTAAAACGTAATATCAAATAACACACTAGTTAAAACCATAATTAATATGTTAGTCAACAACTCAAAATAAGTGTACTTTAAATCAAAACAAAAGATTATTAAAACATGATAATTTAAACTGTACTTTAAAGTAAAACTTTTAATTTTACATTATTACAATGTGCTCTTTTTAAAAGTGTACTTAAGTGTGTTAAGAAACATTGTCATGAAAATGTATTCTCTTTAAGTGTACTCTCTTTAACATTATCTGCAACTACTTCTTTTATAAAAATACTTTTAAGATTTACACAACAAGTGTACATTAAATAAAATTACTGTTAAAGAGTTGGATTCTCATGCTAAACATGGCCAAAGTTTCAAAACACAAGTTGGACGTATGACGGAGTATTTCTGTGTCAAAAATACTCTTCCAAATCCTCACAAACTTCGGGGTCTTTTTTTCAAGTATGTGCCCGTGTGACATCAGAAAGGTCAGAATTCCTTGTACGGGCACTCCTCCCGGAAGAGCACGCGCACACACATCGACCAGAGCGAGAGAGAAAGAGCACGCCCATCAACGCGCGTTCGGCTTTACGGAAGTCGTTGGCAGCGCTGCACAGGACTTGCTCGAGAAAGATTTGTCACTTTGTTTTTAGACCACGAAATCAACAATTTCACCAAAGAAGTGTGTTTTTGGTTGTGAGGGAAAGATAACCTTGTTTCCCAAAGAACCCAGTGGAGCTGAGAGATTTGTGCTCACGCATTACATTGATGCGCTCTCGATATTTGTTATTAAAATAACCATAGAAACTGATAGTTTCAATCACTTTTTTATTGGTTAAAAATGGAGAAAATGGAGAATATCTCATGTTTTTCCGTGGCTGCTTGAGCCCTCAGGATCGCCACTTATGGTTTTATAAACAAGGCCCAGTTCTACGCTGGATTTACAGATTGTTTGAAACTGAAAGATGGAGCGGTCACAGCGATGATCCCGGTCATGAGTCGGAACCGCAGGTTGTGAGTAAAACTGCATCAAATGTCTGTTTTGTTGGTAATAGGCGCCTAAGTGCATATAATGTAAACAACACGTAGTGTATTCTTAAATTCATTATTCATCATTCACTATACGCTATATTCATTATAGTGATTCAAAAGTTATCCATGAATAATGTGATGGTGTATTGTGTGTGTTTAAATTTAGCTGACCATTGATAGCTTGCAGACAATCTCTACACAAAAGCTGTGCGTGCTCATGACAGCTCGTCACTCTATCTCCGCTCACACGACATGCCTCCAGGCGCTCGGCTGTTTTCGTAAAGACTCGGTATAGCGTATGTATCTTTTATAAATATGATAAAACTAAAGACTTTTCGGCGACATGAAGGATGCTATACTGCTCTATAGGTACTTAAGTTTAACATGAGATTGGCAGAAACTGTGTGTGATACCCCCCCTTAAGTGTACTTATTTTTCACAAGCCCATGAGGAAAGCATCAAATTCCTCTAAAGACAACAAGAAGTTTTTTCTGCTTTCAATTGTGGTATACATTAAAGTACCATGGTATTATATTTTGGTATCATAAATGTACCGTGCTACCACCAACTATAAAGATGAATCAGAGGATAAAATCTAATAAACTGTGTGGCAAACATAAATAGCCACCTCATTTTATAATATCCACATCTACAGCCCTTCCAGCTGAAGGATGTGTTTGTATTAATGACCAGACAGTCAGAAAGGGTCAGAAAGAGAGAGCTGATGTGAAAGAAAGGGACAGAGACATAGTTAGAGTCAGAGATATGGCCCATGGGTGATATTTTGAGGGACAGGGTGGCATGTGGAGAGCTGTCCATCACACACAGAAACAGAGATGAGAAGAGAAGACGCAGCATGTTGAGCCCCTCTCTTGTGTTCACAGGTTCGTAATACACCCATTAGCTGGAGTAGAGCTGGGTGAGACTGATAATACAGATGTAAAAATCAGTGTAATAAAATTGTGTAATTGCTTTTTGCCACCAGGAGCTGGATCGTCTCTGCCTAGTGCCTTCAGCGAGGCCATTGGCCAATCAGAAACCTCTATCCCACATGAGGAACAGTCCCAAACAGTTCAGAATTACACAATGGACTGGTTTAATAATAATGTCTACATGATACACATGAAGTACAAAAGAAAGAAGAGAACTTAATATCAGCATATAGCTTTGGGTGGAAAAAATAAAATAAGAAATAAAATAGTATTAATAAAAAATATAATATTACATAAATTGTATTATAAACACACACAACATAATATAAAGTAAATGTCTTTCAGATATCACTTTAAAAGACAATTATTTAACTTTAGAAACATGTTGTCTATAATTATTATCACAATTAATATTTTCATCATACAGTCAAAAAGGGTTTTAATACATGAAAATCTATAGCTGCCTTTATATTTAGGAAGGAATGAATGAATGAATGATGCATTTATATAGCGCTTTCATATGTACTGCTGTACACCCAAAGCGCTTTACAATCATATCAGGGGTCTCTCTTCATCCACCGATAGGATTATACTTTGGGGTCCATGGCATCAAAAAGGCCCATTCACACCAAGAATAACTATAACTATATTATACATACACCATATATACTATAACTATATACACCAACAGACAATAACATTGTTTATTATAAGTGCGCTGCCGTTTTGTCGTCTGCCACTATAAATTTTCAAGCTCTTAAAGCAGGATGGATTCTGATAGGCTGTTAGTGTTTTTATGGTTCATTAGCTGGAAAAGATAGTTCTGAAAGTGATTGCAATGATACCGTTTCTCAGGGCCGTTATCGTTATAGTTGTGATGTGGACTTTGCTATTCTTTTACAAGTATTTTTAACAGTATATCTTTATGATTATCATTATAGTTATTGTCCTTGGTGTGAACACATCTTTAAAAAAAAAAAACCTAGGCTAATCGACAGCATTTAACCGATAACATTCTTTTAAGTCAGTGGTTTTCAACCTTTTTCACACGAAGGCCCTCAACACAATATTTCAAGGCCCCACCTTCATGTACGCTAAGATATTTACAGTATTTCTAATGTAACTAGATTTTTTTCATTGATATATTGAATTTATTAACTATAATTCATTTTGTGATTCCAGTGATTCCAGTGTACATTCTGTATTCCAAAACTGTATATACTTCTATAAAAACAGTATTCATTGAGAGAAAATAAAAATAAATACTTTTTCAGTTTACATCTTGATTTTATCTGTTTATTTTTAGCATTTTAGTTTAGAGTTAGATTATTTGCATATATTAATAATAATTTATTAATTTCAAAAGGTTTAAGTCATCGGGCCCTATCATACACCCGGCGCAATGCGGCGGCAGGCGCGACGCAAGTGTTTTTTGCTAGTTTCAGCCAGACGCAGTTATCATTTTCACGTCCTGCGCCACGTTGGTTTGCGCCCATTTGTGCGCCCATGCGCCCAAACGAGGTGTGTTCAGGTGCATTGTTGGCATGTTGCTATTTTGAGGCAACTGAAATAGACTGAAATAGACTTCTCTCGAAAGTCAGTGGCGCAATATTTGTTTTTAAAGAGTGCGCTAGTAACAACGCGCATACACTCTGCTTGTTACACACACAGGGACGCGCAGCAGCACACAAACATGCCAAATATTAAAAATAAAAGAATTACAATGTAAAAGATTATTATTGTGTGCATAAAGATAAAGATGCTTTGGTGGAATCCGGCTTGTCCAGTAGATGGTCTGCTCGTGTGCGAGGTTAAAGCGCGCGAGCAGACCGTCTATTGGACAAGCCGGACAATACGTTTCCTCACTAGAAAAGCGTTCAGTTTTTCCACTTGCAAATACCACCATGTACATATAGTGAATCCGCCATGGCGCGAGCGCAACTGGCTTTTAAAGGGAATGGGAGATTAATTGGTTTATTGCATGTTACGCCCAAAACACACCCATTACTCATTAATAGAATAGAGACAACCCTTTAAGACCATGCGCCAGGCGCGCCGACCATTTTTCCCGTCCTTAAACTAGCAAAAGTGGATTCGGACACGCCCTAAGTGCACTTGCGCCGTGCACTTTAGATCATGCACTTAGATCGTTAAAATAGGGCCCTCCTGTGCCCCCCTGGTTGAGAACCACCAACACATTCTCACAGCAATTTGTAACTATTTTACGTTTTGCTGATTTGGTGGCTAATTGGTATGAATTCATAAGATCTCATTCGTATACGATCTTTTTCAACCCCAGTTTAGGGGCAGGGTTAGGGGTGGTCCTTCATTATGAGATCTTTCTAAAAACCGTACGTTTTTGTATGATTCAAATCGTACTAATTCATACGAAACCGCCACCTCATAAAATAGTTACATTTTCCCGTGAGATCGGGTTGGAACCACTGCTTTAAGATGTTTTAGAAAAGCAACTACACAATGGCAACTAACTAGCATACACGCGACCATCAGTTTCCATCAAATTCAAACCAACTGCATTATCTCTAATTAGCAAACCCCTCTCAGCAGTTTCTATTATCTTTTCTCCATTTCTCCCTCTGTCTCTTTCTTCAACATCCTCCTCTTTCATTCTTTATCTTTCCCAATCGTGCATTTCTTTCTTTCGCGGAGCACTAATTAACGGAGAGATATTGGACACGGGCCCATGCGCTTGCTAATACAACAGGATGAGAGGAGCTGACAGACCGCCCATTTAAAAAAAAATCAAGAGTGACCACAGTACTGAAGAAATTAGGTACCACTGGGTGGGTGTGGGAGAACGAAGATGAGAACACTTGAGATGTTGAGGGTATAAAGCTTTGCCCTCTGCGAGAGCAATTATCCATAACTCATGGGTTGACCCAGCCATCAGTCCTCCCAGCAAATGAAATGGACCTTTCTTCTTCATTCTTCAGCCATCTCTCTGCCTCCTTCTTTCTCTCTGTCCATTTTCACAAAGATCCTTGTTGATTTAAGCCAAATTGATCCCTCCCGGGTTTTAACGCTTGATCAATCTGTTTAATGTCCAGGGGGATTGATGAGTGAATGTTTATTAGACACCTCCCCCTTGCCTTTCCTCCCCATCCCCCTCAATCCGACTATTATTCATAGGGAATCTCAGAAGTGTAGCACTAATAAGGCAGCATATGGATGAAGCATGTGATTTTCTAGGATCTATACAGTCTTATTGATTTGAATGTGAAAGCAATCTGCGCACTGGATCTTCAGGTTCCACCTTATCTGTATCATTTTAACCAGATCAAACAGACTAAGGTTTCAACACAATTCATTCATATTTATAAACAGTGTCTGTTATGCATTATATTTAGCGTCAAGGATTGGAACAAACCTCTAACCCAAAGTGTTAAACTCGACCTGTACTGTTGTGCTACCAACATTGTTAGGGTGTTGTATTACTTTTCTAAGCAATCGGATGGTTGGAAAAAAAATACATATATTTTAGGGGTGTAGCGGTACATGCATTCGTCCCAAACCATCATGGTATACCGATGTCACGGTTCGGTGCACACAGTCAGACGACAAATACAGTCAGTCACAGGCGATTCACACTGCAATTCAGAAGGGGGCGCTTTCGGTAATGCAATGCTGTTTGCTAACCGCCACAACAAGACAAAAGCGCAGAAGGAGAACAGATGCTCTATGCATAGATATGTTTATGGGCAAATTCCAAACGGAAGGGAGCATCCCTATGCAACTTTGGAGGGAGCAGGGCTCTTGCGTCCCGCCATCTACCTTTAAAATGAATGAATCATGAGTATTCGCTGGGTCACATGACCATAAATAATAAAATTACTTCCTCGAAGTGACCATCGCATGTACCCTTTGCTAACGGCCTTGTGGAAGGGCCCTTCGTGAAGGGATTCAGTTGCTCACTTTCGTATGGAACACCCCTACAAATAGCGTCCCCTTCTTGAAGTGCCCTTGAAGGGTGCAAAAATGCTGTTTGGAATTTGCCCTACATGTAATCTCTCAACCAGTATTTCATCCGCGGAAAGACATAAAACAGCTTGAAAATAATATCTCACGTAGCATTACATTTACCTCAGGCAAGTCATTTAGTGTCCACAGCATTTTTTATTTGAGTGTTAATTATTTAATATTTAAAAATAAATAGCAACTGAATTTAATAGTTTGGGCTCTGTTGTTAATTTACAACCTTTAATATTATAGTAATGTGCAAGAAAGATAGATTTTTTTTATCCTTAAGAAAATGTTAATTATAATTGAATTTATTTAAAGAAAGACACAATTTGTTCAATAAACCAATGTTTAATAAAAAAAGAAGCAATTTTATGTTGAGTTTTCTCTCCAATGCTGTACCAAACCCATACCGAACCATGACTTCAATACCGAGGTACGTACCAAACCATCTTGTTTGTGTACCGTTACATTCCTAATATATTTACATTGAAGGAAGGACCACAATATAGTGTAATAGAGACTTGGAAGCCTCCTTTATCTTAGACCAGTAAGCAACCACCTAGCAACTCCCTGACAATCATTCAGAACACCCTAGCAACCACCCAGAAGAGAAATTTTCATAGGATTGCAGTTCAAATTTGGAGCAAATAATAATTATCCAGTAAGATTTGTTTCTTCACAGTTTCATTCTTAAAGTATTATTATTTGAGGTTCTGGTTCCAAATTTTGACAGAAATTCCATTAATCCTGTACACATTCCTTTAATATTTTTCACGTGTGAATGTACCTGATGGCAAATTGTCTAATCAGATCAAAGTCAGAGAAAAATATCCACCCACAACAGCTGTGCAAATATGTAATACAAACAGTAAACCTATTCTATTCTGATGCACTGACAGTGAAGTCCTTTAATTTAAGATCTTTTAAATGGATCACTGCAAGAAAAGAAAAAAATCAGGCAAATCTTTTTTTTTTTCTTTTTTTTTTTTACTTTCTCTTCCCCTGATGTCAGCATAGATGCTGTGTGAACTGCGATGACACTGTAAGAGGATATTAAGACCAACAACAGGCCAAAGGAACGAGAATTAAAACCCAAACTTACATACAGCAGCATAAAAACATAATACAAACTCATAGATGTGCACACACACACATCAAACATGCCATATAGACACACACACACACAAAATCCATTTTAGAAAAATCCTTTGTCTGCTTGAAAGATACGATACAAAGGCATGGGGGGATAAAGGGACGGATGGATGGATGGTTTAAGGTGGATATAATGCCTGTGAGGACACAAGGATGCTGGCCTACACACACACACACACACACACACACACACACATTCCACACCATTTGAGCCAGGATCACATTTCAAAAGCTCTCTAAAGCCAACTTTTGGGCAGGACACCAAATAGCTGTTAAGAGCCCCTCCTTAACAAACATGTGAGAGAAAGCTAATAAAGACCATGTTTATGTGGCTAAAGAAAACAGTAGCTTTCTTTCAGTTCACCTCCTTTTCTTCTTTTATTCATGCACTCATGTGAGAATCAGTTCACAGGGACGTATCTTCGGTCATGTGGTTTGGGCGAGATTCATTTAATCTGAACTACAATGCACTGAGTACAAACAAGATCAAGAGGCTTTAGGACAAAAGCTCTTAAAGGAACAGATTTGGGACCATTGTTAAAGGAATGTTCTGGGTTCAATACTAGTTAAGCTCCATCAACAGCATCTGTAACATACTGTCGATTGCCACAGACAATAATTTAGATTTTTTTGGAAGCAAAAAAGTGTGTTTTTCACTTGCAAGCAAAGTCTGGAGCAAGGCAATAGAGTGGGATGACATTCGAACCCAGAAGACTAATTCGCCGCTGATTCCTTTGAGATTTTCCTATGAGTTTTTATAATTTGGTTTTTCAGTTAATGAGTAAAATAAGGTCCGTGGTAAACATAACTTGATGATACTTTGACGTTTTGTTCTACAATATACACTGCACACACTCACACCCCAAACTGTCTTCACTGTAAAAAATTATTTTCATGATATGTTATCAGAACATTTTTTCTTTTGTCAAATCAACTTAGATAATTAATGTGGTTTAGATAACATAATATTGTGAGTTTCTGTTGATTAAACCAACTGCCTTCATTGTATTAACTCAAATTTTTAATTTCAGTGAACTCAAAATTTTAAGGCAACCAGGTAAACCAACAATTCATTTTTACAGTGTTATCTAGTTACTTATTAGAAATATACGTTTTCAAAAGTGAACATAACTGCTTCAAAATTTGCGTTGTCACTATGGGTGTGTAATTTACATTGTAGAACAAAACGCCAAAGTATAGTCAAGTTATGTTTACTAGAGGCTTTATTTTACTCATAAATTGAAAAACCCATTATAAAACCTCATAGAAAAATCTCAAAAGAAACCAGCGGTGAATTAGTCTTCCGGGTTTTGACATCATCCCTGCACCACTCTATAATGCATTAGATAAAATTTAAATCGGCCATAAAATTTAAACATTATACCTTTAAAAATGAGTCTAGTGAGACAAAAATGCTTTCTAACCTTTTGTATTCAGTAGTGATGCATCGAATTTTCGGCAACCAAAAGTATTTGGCAAAAAAAAAAAAAAAAGAATTTTCAGTTTCAGACAAAATCATTTTTGAGGGCTGAAATCATTGACCGAAAAAGTGACGTTTAATTAGCACTTTTCCGATGGTGCATCTTGACTGTCAGCATCTATTTTTTTTGCGCACAACATGGATAAGCTACAACAGGTAAACGTGTCAGGTGTGTGGATGAAAAAAAATTAAGCTATAATAGCAATATGTAAATTTTGCTTGACTGAAATACCGAGAGGCGGCTGGCAGCCAAAGAACTGTACTATGTCTAACTTATGGTTTAATTTATCAGATGACTTCAAGACACCCTGAACAGCATACTCAGTTCAGTTACCCAGTTAACCAAATGTAATTACTGACATTTAGGGCCAGTTTTAATAAACAGGGCAAATTAGCATGCGACCGCAATCTAATAAAAGCGCCGATGGGAGTGGAAAGTTTTGCGGGCGATCTACTGTAAATGTGCAAATTCAGTGTCATGTCAGGTGCAAAATGGGTTAAGACATGCTTTTTTGGGCATTGAATAATGGCACAAATACCAGTAAACTGACTACTACAAACCTTAGTAAATCACGTTGCATGATTCATTTAAATACTTTCCGCCCATAAAAAGTGGTCTGAAAGGGAAACTCCTACAAATGCATATGCAATATAGTCAACTGCAAAAATTGACCTGCAAACATCAAAATCATCAGAAATTTTGTAAACGCATTCCACAACACCTCAGAGTGTCAAAATTTTGCAGGCGTGCTCATGACCCTAAATGAGACACTGTCAAAAAGGGTTCCTCAAAAGGGTTAAAGGTGCAGTATGTAATATTGACAGCTAGCAGTTGAGTCCAAAATCAAAATATTGGAGAAGGTTATTTCTCCCGCCCCCTCCTCCTCGGCTCAGACTCGACGCTCGAGCGGGTTGCCAGATTGAGGACACTCATTTCAAATTAGAATAACTGGCTGTAGCATTGTTTTTCAGAGAAACAACTTAGCATGTTTCCTAAAATATCTACAAACATATTATGGTATTTTTATGTTTTAGTACAGTAAAAAATTTACATACAGCACAATTAAACAACTTTATAGCTTAAATAACACACTGTGTATGGCAGAATTAAAAGAAGGATTATAGCACTAGCTTCACATTTCTGCTTTTAAACCCTCCAGACTGCCTTGCTTCATAGACTTCCATTATAAGTGCATTGAGTTTTTACATATTTTATAAACTAATGGACCAAGTCAAAACTATGATGAAATACAATGGAAAAGCTGTTCATCTCTCAGCAATTAACATAAAAGAATAGCATGGCTAGATGCGAAAGTGAAAGTTATGCTTGGTTTATTTTTATTTTTTAATTTTTTATTATTGGAGAGTGGAAAATGTGACACTTGAGATTTATTTCCATTAAAACGTAGCAAAAAATGCCTGCTAGGCGACCGAAGCGAAACAGCAAATGTCTACCAATCACAGAAAAAAAAAAAACAGTCAATGAATGATGTTGACAGACTGGTCAAGCATGGAATCGCTTCTGCTGATAACAGGCAAACACACATTGAGCCAAAATATACACTGCCTTCACCCACTGCATGTCAATCTGAGCGAAACAGAACCAGAAATTATTCTCTTTTTATCGCTACTGCTCTTTCACTCTCTCCCTTACTATTTTTTCAGACACTGTGCGTGTGGTTAGCATCCGTGAGTGAAGCTTGTGGGTCTAGCATTTCTAATCCATCTGTATGCATGAATGAGTGACACGCGTTTGTCCATGCACTTAATGCATTGGTGGTCCCTTAGGTAGCAGGAAAACAGCCCAGTCTTCCTGCTGCATGCTGGGATTGGTTAAGAGCTGCAGGGTGTGTGAAACAGGGCGAGAGGGGGTTAACCCAACATCTGTGCCTCTCCAGATCTGATGAAGCTTTAGTGACACAAACATGCTTTATGTGAATCAGAAACCAGTGCTATTATATCTGGAAACCTTTTTATTGCAGCCTGTATGAAATGAAATCTTGCCAAGCAATAACTGTACTGTAACAGGAGAATGATGCGGCAATATCTGCGCAATAGAAGATATTAAAGCAAACAATCAGTTCTCTCAAGTGTAATTCAGTTGTCTAATCAAACGCTGAAAGCAAATACAAGCATCCTCTATATAAACCGCTCGTGTACTCATATCAGACTTTCTCTTAGGATGGCTAAGAAAAATGTGCTTAAACATAGAGTACAACACGAATTAAAACAAGCCATTTTAATTGGATAAAAAACAACATGTTTGAATAAACAATGATCTAACATTCCTTGAGGGGGACTTTATGATTATGCAATTTGTTTGCAAATGCACATTTTTGCTCAATGCAACATTATTCTACATAAAGAACATCCAAAAATGCCGGGTTAAAACAACCCAAGCTGGGTTGAAAATGGACAAACCCAGCATTTGGGTTGTTTTAACCCAGCGGTTGGGTTAAATGTTTGCCCAACCTGCTGGGTAGTTTTATTTAACTCAACTATTGTTTAAAAATGACTGTATGTTGGCAATTAACATATATTAATGTTTAATAAATTAACATTTATTAACAATTTTATTGAATAATAATTAAACAATAAACAATTATTAAATTTCTTATTAATAAATGTTCACCTTTTGATTATTATTGTTGCCTCTAGTAATTAGTGTCTGATTTTTAATTTCCAACCTATTTTGGGTTCATTTTAAGCCAGCCATATAGTAATTTTTAAACAATAGTTGGGTTAAATAAAACTGCCCAGCACGTTGGGCAAACATTTAACCCAACCACTGGGTTAAAACAACCCAATCGCTGGGTTTGTCCATTTTCAACCCAATTTGTCTTGTTTTTAACTCAGCATTTTTAGAGTATATTTTGGGAACAAACTACGTTTAAGTTTCTGAATTACACGTTACAGGAGAGAAAATTAGGAAAAGGACATGATAAGAAGAAGTGCAGGTTAAAGTGAGGCAAGGTCTTGCTGTCCATTTCAGCACCACGCTGAGTGCTGCAGATTTAGCGACTATGATTATGTATAATTGCCCATGGCCAAGGGAAAACGTATATTTCTTACGATTACATAAAAGCCCTTGAGATCACTGTGAGCATGTGTGTGAATGTTTACATTTATCATGTAAGTTGTCAGGTAGACTTTATGTTTATGTCCAGCTGCGAACCCATGAACTCTATCTGACATTCCCTTCAGCGAGTTGAGCGCAATGTCAACATGATGGGCACAAATACATCAGAAAAAAACAAAATGTGTGAGTCAGCCTGCACCAATTATCAGCCTTTCTGACCTAATCTTGCACATGGCATTCAGCAAAAATATAAACAGCATCACAGGGTGTAGCAAAAATAAATAAATAAATACAATATTGTTCTATAGTAGTACAGTATAGTACAGGACACTACAGTATAAATAATAGTCTAAAGTACACAGTAAAAAATAGAAGCTTTTATTTTAATTATTGATGAAGAAAACCAAGTTAAAATTTTGGCAAATAAAACAAAATTTTATTTTTTGCAAATAAAACAAAATGTTAAATGGTTATAACTTATAAACAATTATGTTAAAATATTATATTCTACACTATAAAGTTTTAGGTAACACTTCATTTTATAGTGTCATTGGTACATGTTACATGTAGTTACTGTAGTAATAACTTTATGCAAAGTTATGCATAATTACATGCAATTAACCTAAACCAAACCCTCATCCTAACCCTATAGTAAGTACAAGTAGTTAATTATTATTACTCAGTACTTACACAGTAACACCGACACCTTAAAATAAAGTGTAACCAAGTTTTAGTACTATACTTTAGCACAAGGCACAGGTAAATAGTACTGTAAATATTGTGTAAACAGTGTAATGCAAAGAGTTAATTTATAGTAGCTATAGTACACAAAAATATTAGTCTTCAGTACAATATAATCTAGTATAGTACCGTAAACATCAGAAGTCATAAGTTTTGTCTGTATACTGTAACGCCACCATGTAAATAAACGGATCATCGTTCGCATGTGGATACAGTATGCAGTATGGTTTGTTGAACGTAGTAAATAACACAGTCAGTGAGCTTACCGTCTACAGCCATAGTCGGTATAAACGCGTATCTCTCCGTGATGGCTTTAGTAGGTGTCTACCATGCTCACGGGTGTCCGGTCCGGTAGAAGAGAGAGCCGGTGCTCCTGAACGACACCTCCGAGCGCAAAAGATCTGTTGTGGAGCAGGAGAAATCAGCGCGCGCGTCCACATATAAACCCGAGAGAGAGATGACAGTCATTCAGCTTCCAAAGCCTCGGGCAAGTTTAAACTCCTCCCTCTGCTTTCTCACCTTAGTGCTGAACGCACTCACACAGCGAGCGATTCACTGATTACACAAGTGGCTGTGGAGATGAAAGACAGTATGCAGCCAGCGCAATAAAAAACGCGTGTTATTTAAACTACATCTACATCGGTGCGTGCACGAAGAAGTGGGGAACATATGGGCAAACGCATGAGAGGGCGCTTGTCAAAATAAACTTACGCAAAGCACACCATTATGAGACTGCTTATGCCGCGCCCGCACGGGGTGATTAAATAGGCTAACACTTTCATTAGTAATGTACAAACAAATATTAGGCCTACTTAATATATATATATATATATATATATATATATATATATATATAATGTTAATGAGAGAGTGCAAAGAATCTAATGTATTTACCTCAACAAATTTGTTAAACCTCTAATAATGACATTTAAGGCTGTTGGGACGGATTTCGCGGGAAATTGCCCACGTCATTCCGAGCATCACATCCGTACACAGGGAAAAGTAGCTCAATGTAGCGTGAAGCTGAAAGTTTGTTTGTCACAACAAACGTAAACGATAAATTATGGATCATTCAAAACGGCAAAACGAGGAATCAACGTTTGTAAAAACAAACAAAACGTTATTTATTTGACCATCTGCTCTGATAAGATCCATTGATAAGATCCAGGAGTATGCACTTGCACATTAACCACATCCATCATGCGCAGAAGAGCCAAGCCAATGCACAACCAAAACAATGTTTGTCCATACAGACCCAGGAACCCCAAACCAGATTCTCAACAAATCCAGCACCCTCAATTTGAAAAGATGAGATGTTTATCAATAACACTTTATAAAAGCCTAACTTTATATAATGTATTTATGTTAATATTTGAATTAATGTTCATAATTGAATCATTCAAATTTGCAATGGAAGTACTTAATTCATTTGCTTTGGATAACAGCATCTGTTAAAGTTGCAGTCTGTAATTTTTTTGGTTAATTTTTGAGCAAGTACATAACCAGCCAGTGTTCAAAACTATCTCCTTACGTTAGCACAATTCACAACGCTAAGCTTGTAATAATGTTTTTTAATACGAGCAGTACTGGCGGGTTTCTGCGGGAAATTCGAGCATGCTGCCGTCATTACATCACGTCTGTTTACATAAAGAACAAGTCCCAGCTAGTAGGCTAAATTACATGTGAGGATGGCAGATCATTTATAGCCTTTTCTCACAGCAGCTGCAATAATTAAACTTATCATTTTGATGGTGGATTGTAATCCAGAAAGGTCCAAATGTTATTCATCAGTGACAACTGGAGATTCACCCGTAGCCAAAAGCAAAAGATTTCGGACTGCGGAGAGGCTACAGAAAAGGAAATCTACATGCAGGTAACGCTAATACACTAAATACACATAGTCACGCAATGCTGATGTTGTTAACATTAAAGCTGCTGTCCATAACTTTTTTTGGTTAAAAATTATCCAAAATCAATTTTTGAACAATTACATAACCAGCCAGTGTTCAAAACTATTTTCTTACCTTAGCCCGATTTACAACGGTAAGCTTGTCATAATGTTTTGTAATAAGAGCGGTACTGGTGGGTTTCCACAGGAAATGCGTTTCTTTGCGTCATTATACGTCACGTCTGTTTACATAAAGGAGTCCCAGCTAGTAGTCCTTTTCTCACTGCAGCTGAAATAATTATCATTTGGATGGCAGAATGTAATCTAATAAATTGAAATCTACAGGTAATGCTAATACACACTAAATACACATAGTCACGCAATGCTGATGTTGTTAGAATTAACGATTTGAGAACAAAGTATAGCAATAATAATGATTTGCACAGTTTGACGTGATCCGAGCTAAGCGATCGTTAGATTTAATCACCATTGGTAGCGCGATTTATTGTAAGCCTAATGCTTTTTTCTCAGTTGGTCAGACCAAAAGTGGCAGACATGTTACTTACTTGGTCAGGTGATATTTTCCAGTGAAAATTCTTATTTTGGTCATACTTACAAGACGTTGAATCTGTGATTCCGAAGTACAATATCCACACCGATGTGGTGACTGACAGCAAACATTAGATTCATCCGCGCTGAGGAGCCATGCCGATGCACAACCCACGTAAAGATGATAATTCCACAAATATCTGCAATTGCAGGTTTCAAACAGAGATGGCGACAAAGAGGCAAAACTTACTGACTTTAAATGAATAATTCATACAGTATGGAACCCTGGCTCCATCCATCCATCCAGCCATCCAATTAACAAATGACTCACTGATTGTTCACTCAAAAATGAAAATTGTCATCATTTATAATCTTCATGACATTCTAAAACATGTATGACTCTTTCTTTCTTCGGAACACAAAATAAATGTAACTATTCAATTCAATTCAATTCATTTCATATTTATTTGTATAGCGCTTTTCACAATACATATTGTTTCAAAGCAGCTTTACAGAAAATGCATGTCAACATTACAATTTAGAGTGATCTGTTTTGTGATCTTAAAGAGTGTGATGGATTGTAGGGTGATAGAAGATTGGTTAAATAGACAGGAGCTAAACCATTTAGGGCCTTATAGGTCAGTAGAAATACTTTATAATTGATACGAAACTTAAAGGGTTAGTTCACCCAAAAATTAAAATTCTGTCATTAATTACTCACCCTCATGTTGTTCCACAGCCGTAAGACCTTTGTTCATCTTCAGAACACAAATTAAGATATTTTTGATGAAATCCGAGAGCTCTCTGACTCCTCAATAGACAGCTATTTAACCACCACTTTCAAGGTCCAGAAAGGTACTAAAGACATCGTTAAAATAGTCAACGTGACTGCAGTGGTTCAACCATAATTTTATGAAGTGACGAGAATACTTTTTGTGTGCAAAAACTAAACGAAAATAATGACTTTATTCAACAATATATCATCTTCGGTGTCATCCAGGTCTTTAACTGTAGAGGATGAAGTAACAGTACATCCTTCTATATGCAAATTGTATTCTAAGAGATTCTGTGTGCAGGTTTTTGGTCCAATAAGTAATACCTCAGTCTTATCTGAATTTAACAGAAGAAAATTACAGGTCATCCAATATTTTATATCTTTAACACACTGTGCCAACTTGGATAATTTGGAGATTTCATCTGGATGTGTTGAAATATATAACTGAGTATCATTGGCATAACAGTGGAAACTAATTCCAGGTTTTCTTATAATATTACCAAAAGGCAGCATATATATTGAAAATAGCAGAGGGCCTAACACAGATCCTTGCGGCACTCCATAATTTACTGACGTTATCTTAGATTTTCCCTGTTTAAATAAACAAAATGGTGACGGTCTGATAGGTAAGATCTAAACCACCTTAATGCCTGTCCCTGAATATCAATGTAATTTTGTAGTCGATCTATGAGTTAATCTATACAAAGATATGTATACAAAGATATGTAAATTATAGTATTTACATATCTTTGTATACATATCTTTGTATAGATTAACTCATAGATCGACTACAAAATTACATTGATATTCAGGGATGTAAATGATATGTAAATTATAGTAATATGTAAATTATATGTAAATTATAGTATTTACATATCTTTGTATACTTCAATTATTCAATTCAATACCAACCATTTTATGTTTTTATTCAAACTCTGTACACAGTACGCATTTTTATATAAATTATCATCATATTATTCATTTCAAATAAATATGTTAATACATCCACTGTATTTTTAATGTCATATTTTCATTTATGGATCAGGTTTAAGTGAAACAACACAGAAAAACAAGTTACTTAAACAGTTTAAAACAATGAGAAGTGCTGACTCCACTTAAAGCTTTACAACTTGTCCACAGCATGACTTTCTTCTGGGTCACAAAACACTCTTTTGCACTCTGACTCCCCCATTCTTGCAGTTTCACTAGGATAAGTGCCATATCTGTTCTTTAGAAAAGGAAGAAAAAGCCTGTTAAGTGCTGCCGTCACGCCTCAGGGCAACACTCGCTTGTCGTGAAGCTGTGGAGAAGAGGAGAGCGTGTAGTCAAGAACATCAGCGTATCAGAGAGGTCTTCAGTGGCCTGTTCTACAAAGAAATCTTCCTGCGTGTCCCTCCTGTTTTGACGATCAACAGAACGGTGCCCAAGAGATGCCACTGTACCAAGTGCCAGAGAAGATGTCTGCTTAAATTAGCTGTATTCAGGTACTGTCATAATTAACACTGATTGCCTTCACAGTATGAGGAGATGAGAAGGTGTTTGGTGCGGTGGGTTTCTGAAGTTTAAAGAGGTGTGGGAGAGAGTCTCTGTAGGGCAAATAAGCAACGCTACAAAGCAGCAGCTACAGCTCCTGTTCACTTCACAATACTTATGTTATTGATGTTGCACAGATTAACATTAAAATTTAAAGCGTTTTGACATTTTTCTTTTTCAGATGAAGAGTGTCTTTGTTGAAGTTTAGCAAAAGCAATCTTTTGAAATGTGTTTAATTATGCAGTTCAGTTGTTAGCGCTGTTTGCCAAGAAAACATTGCTATTAAAATTGCTTGTACTTTAAGATTAGCCTATTGTTTTGAAGAAACCACTAACTCTAAATATTAAACTCTACATGTTAATTGCTCTTCAAATGTCTGGTTTGTGCTATAGGTGTGACTCATACCTAAAACCATGAGACTTGTCTGTCTGTCTAGCTATCTAGCTATATTAGATTATACATTAACAAATTATCTAAGCATTAATGTTTGTGACTTTAAAGTTATTAATGGGATAATTCACTCAAAAATTTAAATTCTCACCTTCTGGTGAGTAAATGACATTCGGATACAGGTCACATGTTAATGCCAAGTGTAAACGAGCCCTTAAAAGGTTCTGTATGTAACTTTTTTACTGTATTAAAGCATACAAATACCATAATATGTTTGCAGATATTTAGGAAACATGCTAAGTTCACCTACTTGTTTCTCCGGAAAAACAATGCTACAGCCAGTTATTCTACTTTGAAATGTGTGTTCTGTGTCGGAACATCTGTTCCGACACAGCCTCTCCAATCAGTGCACTAAAAATAATTTATACGTTAAATATTAAATACACAAAACAGGTAATCAAAAATCTAGACTGTCAAATTAACTTAGTAGTAGCCTAACTCATAGTAATAATAATACATGGCTCAACTTTTTAAGCACCTTCTCAAAACTATTCTGAAGCATGCTTCTATACTGTAAGTCAAATAGCCATAATCTAAGTGATAACAAAAATAAGAGTTTACCCATTTTACACAGCCTGCTGCTCATAACTGCATAGAGTGCACTGGCCACGAGCGATGACGTCGTGGAGGCTATGACCCACAGACACATTTAATGAGGAAAGTTAATATGCACGTTTTAGCGAGAAGTTTCGTCTGAATTTCGTTTCTACTTTCACATGCAAATGACTTGTTGCACTTATGATAAACATGGTCGGCATCAGTTCTAGTAGGCTACAACGTAATTACTCTTTCAAAATGGTCTGTTTTCCCCTGCCATCGTTAGTTGAAGCTGTGTGTCAACAAGGCACGGCTGCAGAGTGTGAGTTGCTCCGTCTCACACGCAGCCTCAGAGGGAGAGAAATTCTCCAGTAACGTACAGAAACAGAATTGATAACGTCAGAGTTTATCTATACAACGCAGGCTTGTATAATAATTTAGCCGCTGGGCTTGTTACAGCTGGTTAAAGGCTCGCACACCCCGTCCGCGTGCAGGACGATCCGCGTGTACAACAGGGCATGTGTGAGTGACTTGAGAGCTTCAAAACAGCAGTCCACTAAATCCGT
Organism: Mylopharyngodon piceus; assembly: GCA_039654765.1. Classification (NCBI taxonomy): domain Eukaryota; kingdom Metazoa; phylum Chordata; class Actinopteri; order Cypriniformes; family Xenocyprididae; genus Mylopharyngodon; species Mylopharyngodon piceus. The sequence goes on from CM077446.1 coordinate 24,312,027, forward strand.
TTTTCCACGCTCTCGGACAAAAGAGTGTACTTTGAAAGGCTGGCGTGCTCAACTGTGCGCGAGATGCAGCGGAACGCGGAAAATGAACTATAACTGGTCCTTTATGCCAGTGGAATGGCAATTGCGCCTGCCTATTAATCGGCCTAATTTGCAGCACAATCAGCCGATGCCAACTAATTAAAAAATGCCAAAAATCGGCATGATATATCGGCCGGCTGATCAATCGGTCGACCTCTATTTTGGTCTGTGTGATCCTGCCTACTGCCAATTTACCCAATAGTATTTCGACACCCTGGGTTGCCAGTTGGCGGAAAACACAGCATATTGCAGCCATGGAAGCCAGCAAATGAACTGGGACAGAGATCGCAGATTCTACCGAACCTAAAAAGCCTTGGCATCCATCTAAAAATCTCTATGAATGGGAGAATATTGAAACATGGATAAATCAACTCATCAACTTGATTTATCCAAGTAAGTCTCCTCGCCTTCCATTGTCAACTGCGCTCGCTCCTGTTGCGTGTCCTCAATCTGGCAACCCGCTCGAGCATCGAGTCTGAGGAGGAGGGGGCAGGAGAAACAACCCTCTCCAATATTATGAATTTGGACTGCAGTACCCATTTCAACCTCTAGCTGTCAATGTTACATACTGCAACTTTAAGGCCAAGGTCAATACTTCGATTTTTACGCGTACGCAAGGGTGACACAAATTTCATCACCAGAATAGTACGAGCGCCGCCCGGTTTTTGTAACCGTGTGTACTTCGTACACGCAGGTCGTATTGAACTTGTTTTGCACTAATCAGTTGTTCCACAAGGTGGCAGCACTGGCCTGGGCTGTTTTTTCACAGTAGAAAAGAAACTAAAGAGACAGAACAACAACAACAAAATACCCGAGACTGCAACAACAACAACAGATAGCCGCAACTTTAGTTTAAAGCTGCAGTCTGTAAGTTTTGCCTCTTTGTCACCATCTCTGTTCGAAAACTGCAATTGCAGTTATTTGTGGAACTATCATCTTTACATGGGTTGTGCATCGGCAAGGCTCCTCAGCGCAGATGAATCTAATGTTTTGAGGAGAATGTTTGGCTATAAGTAAGTAACATGTCTGCCACTTTTGTTCTGACCACCTGAAAAAAAAAAAAAAGCATTACAATAAATCGCGCTACCAATGGTAATTAAATCTAACAATCGCTTAGCTCAGATCACATCAAACCATGCAAATTATTATTATTGTTATACTTTTACTCAAATTGTTAATGTTAACAACATCAGCATTGCGTGACTACATGTAATTAGTGTGTATTAGCGTTACCTGTAGATTTCAATTTCTTCAATTTATTGTCTAATCCCTAATTGTCCATTTGTCATACCATACAATCCGCCAAAAAAATGATGAAAAAAAGTTCATTATTCCAGCTGCTGTGACCTGCAGCATCCTCACATGATATAGCCTACTAGCTGGGACTCGTTTTTTATGTAAACAGATGTGACATAATGACGCAAAGATGAACAGCGTCATGCTCGAATTTCCTGCGGAAACCTACCAGTGCCTCCCGAATTAGAAAAAATTATTACAAACTTTTGTGAATCAGGCTAAGGTAAGGAGATAGTTTTGAACACTGGCTGGTTACTTGTTAAAAAATTTATTTTGTATAATTTTTAACCAAAAAAAGTTATGGACAGCAGCTTTAAAAGAATACAGAGACATTTTTATCACTCATAACTTCTGGAGAAAAATAGCACAGACACTGGACAAAGATGAAACTTTCTCAAACGCCTGCGTTCGCGCACGCTATCAAATCGACTGTACGTATACGCTAGCGTACACTTAAAAAATACTTAGAGGTTTAGAGTGGAGGTGTGCTATTTTGTAAGTGATTAGATGTACAATAACATGGGGCGGGGGGGTCAACTTTCATTTCATGTAGACTTTAAATTGCAAATCAATATATTCCTCTTCCTGTCATTCCAATCCAATTTCTAGTTCATCTTCCTGTGGTGTGTGGCCAATTCAATTCAAATTCATCCTCACTGAAAGGGAACCAATTCTTCAGTTCTGAATTTTGCACAGCCCTGACCCTAGCTACCACTCAGAACACCCTAGCAATCTTTTAGCAACCACCAGAAGACCTTATCTATCATTGTCGTGATAAGCTTTGCACAAGATCTTTCAGAAAATGTAAATATTTAGTTAATGTTTATATGTGTAGCATTATTAAGATGTCCATCCATCAAATGCCTTATCCCAAAGCTTGCAAATCTGAAAAGATGGTTTTGGCCTTGTTGAGCATCAAGACTGATGGCCTCAAAATCCAAATAGCAATTGCAGTGTTCACTGACCCCTGGCAGAGAGGTTGCGTTTCCAGTGTGCCATTAATACTTTCATTGCTGTGTTTCAGACAGGCGGCAAGCTGAGAGAGAGAAGTTTTCCATCCCTGCCGATAAGATTGACAGTCCGCGTTTAGACACATACAGAACAACCCGCAGATGGTGGTTTTGTGTCCAAACAGTGATGGACAGTGTGGGTGTAATTAAACGACTGTGGACCAATGCCCCCCTTGTACGGCCACCAGTTTTTCCGAACCAAGCTGTCAGCTGGCACAGTTTCCGACAATGCCCAGTCTCAGACAGGAAAACAGGATCGGTCATGGTTCTGGTGGTCAGACAGATGCACCGCAGAGTTCCTTGTCTATTTAATGGAAGAACAGAGAGTGTTCAGACTAGCTGCCAATCGCAGTCCAATAAAAGGCTGTGGACTGCATCCCATATCAGACGACTAATTAAAGATGTATTCGGTCATGCTCTCTTATATGGTCTTGGTTAGTGTCAGGGCCAGGCATTGCCTGGGAAACAGGGTACCACAAAAGAGTAAAGTTTGGGGGTTGAACATACTGGGGCACTTGATTTTCATACTATAATGGTGTCATGGTGTTGGCATTTTGAATGGCTGGCATAAAAACGCAATACCACTCCAGGGACGCTCCAAATCCTGAGCTTGTGGCCAAAGTCCAAAAGTGCAGAACCTGAAAACATCTTTGCAAACAGGGCTTTAAACACATACTGTATACTGTTGTCCGGCTGCTACATTGGGATTTAGTTGGTTTTCTAGTGCAAAATAAAGAAATGAACCATGAGATTTTGTGCTTTATAGTGGTTTTAACCGTTATGGAATATTCTTAGGCACAACCCAATGAGGACCAGCCTTTACCATGGTAAAACCAATGTAATGTATGGCAGTCAAGTAAATAATTAAGTGCGTTAATATTATTCATCAAAATAAAACTGTAATCGGTTGTCAAGCAACATAGCAATTTTAATTAGAATGTGGCTCATCCAATTTTAGGGCTATAGTAAGATCTTACCAGATGTATGATGAATCAATTGTTAGTAAATCATTTAGTTAAATCGATAACAAGATTGTAATTTGAATGTAAGGAAGTAGTTTTAAAATAAATGGAAATTCAAAGTAAAGTTAAATTGTCTAGATATACTTTGAATGTTGGCTTGACAAACTTCTTAGAAAAAAAATATTTTGAAAATGTTTTTTGATAGATCAGGATAGATATGATAGATAGATCAGGCATCTTGCCATCAATGAGGAAGTCATGTTTGCGCGAGTGTGTGTGTTCAAACCTTCAAAAAGTCTTGCCATTCCACTCACACTATAAACCCGGCCTGTCTCATGCAAATCAGACACTGTTGTTGCAGACTTGTGCATTCAGACTAGAATCTCTGTTTATCTGACACGACCATTTTAGAGAACACAGCATGGGTTAGTGTGTTGCTGCTTGGGAAAGTCTCTTATTTCCACTCATCTCTCCCTCTCTGGTAATATCTGTACAGTTTCTCTTTATCTTCCCCTGTCTCTGGGGCACAGATCAAATGAAAAAGGATTCATTCATTTTTCCCATAAGGCCACCTTGCCTCTGTTCCCCCCAGTCAAGCTGAAAATATGCCCTACATACTCTCATGATGTCTACAGCTCCAGAAGATTCGCAAAAGGGTCGGATCCACAAGTTTACATCTTTAAAGTCACCATGAAAATTGACAATTCTTTTTTATTTTATTTTTTTTTTATAGAATATTGCAGTGTTTATTCAAAATGATTTATCTGTGCACATCTCTTTTTTTAAAAAAAAAATTCAAGTGCCTACTCTTTATTCAAAATAAAATTCCCTCCCTCTTGCAGTGACATCTCTTCTCTTCTCTGATGATGTGTTTACTGGTGCGAGGGCGGGACAACCTGTCACTCACATAAGATCCACCAATAGCAAAGCACAACCATCCAATCAATTCCCCATGGACAAAATCAATTTTAGTTTGAGAAGCCGTTTCACTTGGACATACATTACAATAGGGAAGAAAACTTTCACTTCATGCTGACTTTACTGTAATTGTCACCCCTTTTTTTTTTTTTTGAGCATAGATCTAAGCTTAAATGGTTGTATTTCATGAATGCTTTGGAATACAGGCTTAAAGTTATTTATCAAAACCTAAAGTTCCCATTTTTAAAGAAGATACTGAAATGAAAGCTGATTCAAAAAAACAAAGTGTAAAGTTTAAGTTTACGGCAGGGGCGTAAATTTCATCTGACAGTTGGGGGGGGGGGGGGGCAATAAACATAAAATTTCTCAAGAGCAATTTTTGAAGGAGACACAAATAATACAGCCAAAATTTTACTTAAGGATATATGTAACATTACACAGAAGAAAACCTTACTACTATTATTAGTGTAGCATGGAAACTGTGCCATTATGCTTAATGTTTCTCTTTGGTTCAATGAAAAAACTGACTAAATTGACCAAAATATTCTTCTTCAAAACCATTTATTTATTGCAATATTTTTGAAGTTGTTTACAACCAAGTCACCAAAATATGATGAATACACATTGAGCAAAACCCAACACACAACAGTAAATCTATTAGCCTTATTACAGTTCACACCAAGCGGCAACCTCCCCCAGTTTTACAACATAAACGCTGCTCAGGTTGCATAATTTCTTGAAGAACGATGATGGAGAGCAGATCATTCAGAAGAAATGTGATGCAAGCAATGGATAATATATCAATATTTCATGGATTTAACGCTTTTGTGGACAAAAAGTACTGTTTTTTGTTTTCAATTGACACTCATGGACATTTTACCCAAGTGCCACGGATTGGATTCATCTCGCGATCGCTATTTCATTAGGCTTGTTTGAGATGCGCCTAGCCTCGCCTGAAATTCAGCCGAGAGTAGGCGGCTGCAGGGAGGGGAGGAGTGAAAAAAGTGCAGACAAGACGGACAGTTCTCTGTTCTTGTATTGGATCAGACACCTACGAGATCAAAGACGGATATCGCGGGATTCACACTCGTGCGCTGTGTTGCTAATAAACTGGATGTAATTTAAGTTCTGTTGCTTTTATATGAAAATAAACATAATGAACAAGACACCCAAAGTACTTATTATTTATTTTCATTCGAAAGGCGTGTGTATTAATCATTTTTACTTTAATTACAGACATGTTTATATATAAATGGGAACGCGGGGGCACCGCGATGCGACCGCAAAGGGCACTTTCACCTTCGCGATCAAAGGGGCAGGGGCTCACGGGCGGTACGGTAAAAAAAAAATGTACTGAACTAAACATTTTTTATTTAAAAAAAACAACAACTATAATTTACAAAACAATTTGGACTCTAAAATTGCTAGAAAATAAAAGCCATATGTCTAATCAACTTATAATCGTAAATTATAAGTTGATTAAGCTGATCAGTAATCTGATTTTTTTTTTTTTTTTTTTTTTTTTTGTGGTAATAAAAATGTATTATAACAAACACCTGCAGAGGGCGCCAACGGCCTAGTAATTGTTGTTGTTACACAGCAGATCAAATCCTTAATATTGGCCAAATGTTATGCTTAATTTTTAATATTTGGCCACTTCCTTACGATGTAAATGCTACCGCCACTGTAATTTCTTGAACAAGAACATGTGGACATCAAAACATGCAAACTCAGAGCGAGGGTTTAAACTTTTATTTTGAAATTGTGATGAACAGTTCGCATATTTATAAACTTATGTATTCTCCTGTGTTTGTTTAGGTTTATAAGTGATTTACATTACAAATCTGATTAAATGGTGCACATTGCGTTCCCAGATGAACCTTATAAGCAACCCAAACTCGGAGCATAAATGGAGTTTGTTAACCAAGCTGCTGAGATGTTACGCATTCCCGAATGCACGGTATTAGAAACCAAAATAAACAGCACGTGCAGAGACCGAGTTCGTGCAAAGCTTCTGTGAACGGAGCCGCTCTGAGATGGAAGAAACTCGTAACCTGCACGCATGTAAATAATTAAAACGTCGCGCTTCACCCTCAGCCCATATATTTTTATTTAATGGAATCGCAACCTTTGTGATTTCACAACAGCACTATGCTATATTATCATTTTAAATGGTTTTAATACATCGCACAGCCTTAGAAAACTGTCTAATAATGCAGTTTGTGGATTCTTGTCTGTGGAATACACCGCTTTTTTGCCGGTTACTCGACATGGGCAAATTGTAATTGAGGATTTTTAAGAATCGAGTACTCGAATTGAATCAAGGAATCTTGACAGCCCTAATTTTGAGTGTTTAAGCTTTCAAATTATACTTAATTTATGATGATCACTAAAATATTTGATAGGGCAAAAAGGCAATAAAAAAGCATCAAGTGTCAAGTCAAGTGTCCCGCTACCAGGACACTGACGGTTAACAGGCTATGGAATGCAAATAGAGAGAATGCATCTCCTCATGTGCTTTCAAACAAATTTTAAGTTAAAGAGTGTTTGTCTCTATCATGTTGAGCCAGTGCTGAGCTATACTTTTTAGAAAAATATTTGACGTTTATATAGAAAAATAGAAAATCAAGCTTGCATCAGCTGATTCCCAGCATGAAGAAGGATATTAAAGGAACACTCCACTTTTTTTGAAAATAGGCTCATTTTCCAACTCCCCTAGAGTTAAACAGTTTTACTGTTTTCGAATCCATTCAGCCGATCTCCGGGTACCGATCTCCGCCGTACCATGGGTGCAGCAGGTGCAATGATATTACGCAGCGTCTCTTACAAATGTCTCCATGGTTGCAAGACACGCTCTTGTGCAAGCAGGGGGTCAGGCACTGCGTAATATCATTGCGCCGATTGCACCCATGGTACGGCAGCAAAGTTCCTTGATTATTACGCCGGAATGAGAGTATAGTTCCTAACCATATCGGCCTAGAAAATCGCAACTTTTCATTTTCCGTCAGTCTTAGTACACGATGTAACTACAGAAGAGTCAAGTTTTAAATAGGAAAAATATCGAAACTCTTTGGTCATTTTTGAGCGAGATGTTAACGGTCTAATCAGATTCAATGAACTATGCTAAGCTATGCTAAAAGTGGTACCGCCAGACCCGGAGATCGGCTGAATGGATTCGAAAACGGTAAAACTCAACTGTTTAACTCTAGGGGAGTTGGAAAATGAGCCTATTTTCAAAAAAAGTGGAGTGTTCCTTTAAGCAACCACGTCACAGGGGGCTATATTTCACTCTCCATTCATCTCTGAATGTCTCCACAAGCTAAGCTAACTTCCATTTTATGCTCATTGCTTAAAAGCTATCAGGTTATTAAAAACATGCCTGTTGCTTAAGACTATCCGCGTAACCGTGTTGCTTAGGCTTATCTAGTTGTTTTCAGTAAAATGCTTGCGCTAGGCTTATGCGATCATACTGGTAATGTGCATTACTTATCTGTTGTCATTGGCAACATGCTGTGCTTTAACCTATCAAGTCAAGTCACCATATATATATATATATATTGTTGTTGTTGTTGTGTCTCGTATGTCACCCATTACAGCACGGGCAGATGTTGGCCTGCTTACAGCTCCACTAAGTGGCCTGGGAAGCCCCTGATGCTCATCCTCTCTGAGGTCGAACCCCAAGAGGACCAGCACCAAACACCAACCAGACAACCGGTTCACACTGGCTCTCAGCACAACAGCTCCCGAACGCGAGTCAGCAATCCCGCGAGAAGTTGCACTGAACCCCATCCATCACCCACCGAGCGAAGCTTTCACTATTGATCTTCACTGCTGTGAGAGATATAAAGCAGGGTTTCGCTATGGTAAGAGTGCTTCACTTGGGCGAAGAGTGAGTGCGAGTGTCACACCACCTGACGCCGTGGGTCATTCCCATACATATGGTGTGGAGAGTCACACACATCACCCAACACCAACCAACACAGCCATCCCGAGAGAAGCTGAACACAGAGGCCCATCCGTCACCTGTCGACGAGGTGCTTTATCCAGCTCTGTGATGAGTGAAGTTGTGTTGTGTTGTCTTCTAGTAGGTGGTTCTTCTTGGGCACGGGATCCAACTATATCAGGCAGATCGGATCACCTTCTTTACTCCCATTGGTAGTGGCCGCATCGCTTCTCTGCTTATTTGCATATATATATATATATATATATATATATATATATGTTGTTCTTGTTGTTGTGTCTCGTTTGTCACCCATGACAGCACGGGCAGATGTTGGCCTCCTTTCAGCTCCACCAAGTGGCCTGGTAAGCCCCTGATGCTCATCCTCTATGAGGTTGAACTCCAAGAGGACCAGCACCAAACACCAACCAGACAACCGGTTCACACTGGCTCTCAGCACAACAGCTCCCGAACGCGAGTCAGCAATCCCGCGAGAAGCTGCACTGAACCCCATCCATCACCCACCGAGCGAAGCTTTCACTATTAATCTTCACTGCTGTGAGAGATATAAAGCAGGGTTTCGCTATGGTAAGAGTGCTTCACTTGGGCGAAGAGTGAGTGCGAGTCTCACACCACCTGACGCCGTGGGTCATTCCCATACATATGGTGTGGAGAGTCACACATCACCCAACACCATCCAACACAGCCATCCCGCGAGAAGCTGAACACAGAGGCCCATCCGTCACCTGTCGACGAGGTGCTTCATCCAGCTCTGTGATGAGTAAAGTTGTGTCGTCTTCTAGTAGGTGGTTCTTCTCGGGCATGGGATCCAACTATATCAGGCAGATCGGATCACCTTCTTTACTCCCATTGGTAGTGGCCGCATTGCTTCTCTGCTTATTTGCATATACATATATATGTTGTTGTTGTTGTTGTTGTTGTATCTCGTTTGTCACCCATCACAGCACGGGCAGATGTTGGCCTCCTTCCAGCTCCACCAAGTGGCCTGGTAAGCCCCTGATGCTCATCCTCTATGAGGTCGAACCCCAAGAGGACCAGCACCAAACACCAACCAGACAACCGGTTCACACTGGCTCTCAGCACAACAGCTCCCGAACGCGAGTCAGCAATCCCGCGAGAAGCTGCACTGAACCCCATCCGTCACCCACCGAGCGAAGCTTTCACTATTAATCTTCACTGCTGTGAGAGATATAAAGCAGGGTTTCGCTATGGTAAGAGTGCTTCACTTGGGCGAAGAGTGAGTGCGAGTGTCACACCACCTGACGCCGTGGGTCATTCCCATACATATGGTGTGGAGGGACACACACATCACCCAACACCATCCAACACAGCCATCCCGCAAGAAGCTGAACACAGAGGCCCATCCGTCACCCATCGCCGAGGTGCTTCATCCAGCTCTGTGATGAGTGAAGTTGTGTTGTGTTGTCTTCTAGTAGGTGGTTCTTCTTGGGCACGGGATCCAACTATATCAGGCAGATTGGATCACCTTCTTTACTCCCATTGGTAATGGCTGCATCGCTTCTCTGCTTATTTGCATATACATATATATGTTGTTGTTGTTGTTGTTGTTGTATCTCGTTTGTCACCCATCACAGCACGGGCAGATGTTGGCCTCCTTCCAGCTCCACCAAGTGGCCTGGTAAGCCCCTGATGCTCATCCTCTATGAGGTCGAACCCCAAGAGGACCAGCACCAAACACCAACCAGACAACCGGTTCACACTGGCTCTCAGCACAACAGCTCCCGAACGCGAGTCAGCAATCCCGCGAGAAGCTGCACTGAACCCCATCCGTCACTCACCGAGCGAAGCTTTCACTATTGATCTTCACTGCTGTGAGAGATATAAAGCAGGGTTTCGCTATGGTAAGAGTGCTTCACTTGGGCGAAGAGTGAGTGCGAGTGCACACCACCTGACGCCGTGGGTCATTCCCATACATATGGTGTGGAGGGACACACACATCACCCAACACCATCCAACACAGCCATCCCGCGAGAAGCTGAACACAGAGGCCCATCCGTCACCCATCGCCGAGGTGCTTCATCCAGCTCTGTGATGAGTGAAGTTGTGATGTGTTGTTGTCTTCTAGTAGGCGGTTCTTCTCGGGTACGTGTCCTGTATCAGATAGCAGATCACTTCTTGTACTCCCATTGGTCGCCACATCACTTCACTGCCTATTTGCAAAGCTGAGATGAGAGTCTTTCTTTCTCACATCCTTGTTATTATTTTATAATGTTACATATTCTTTTTTGTGTTTTTCCAAGCATTTACGTTGTTATTTTTTATAGAAGTTATTTTTAATTTTCTTTTATTATGCATGTGTTTTATTTTATTTGTTGTTTATATATTAAAATATTTTATATTATTATATAATTTATATTATTATTTATTATCATTTTATTTTTATTTTTTATTTTGATGCCGTATATTATATATTCTATTATTATGAGTTATTGTTGTTATTGTCATGTATTATTATTTGTTTATTTATATTTAATATTATTATTATCTAATATTATTGTTAGTTATTTTATGTTTTATATATTATATTATTAGTTGTTAGGTACTACTCTATAGTATTATTATTATTATTATTATTATTATTTTACTAGGCCTACTAGTAGGCTAGTTGTTGTTTCCCATTTTCCACTCACCACACACACCACGAGAGGGGTTGAACGACCTCCTTCCAACAATCCCGCGAAAAACTGAACACAGATGAATATCGGTCACCCACTGCGCTGATAGAGATTAAATCGCTGAATTAACTCAAAGTTGTCTTCAAAGTTGTTGGCTTCTTCTAGTCGGTCCTACTCGCCCGCGGGATCCAAATGTATCAGGTGGCACATCACTTTCTGTACTCCGATCGGTAGTGGCCGCGGCCCGCAGCGCAGCGTTTCTTCTTAATAAGCCTCGTGGAATTTGTAGTGGAGAGATGAGAATTACACGGATTATAAAGGAGCTCGGCGCGTGACGTCACACAGCAGCACATGAAGGAGTTCTGCGCGTGACGTCACACAGTAGAATTTAGAATCTTCTTTGTGCATTAACTTGCGCATTTACTTGTGCATTAAATAAGGCATAAAATGATCTGTTTGAATACCTATATGCTTGTGAGCAATGAGCATAGGCCTACTGGTCCCGGGTAACAAGATAGAACAACTCTGAATTATTCAAATAAGGTAAGATGGGATAAGACCCCATTGATGTTCAGACTTTTCATCTGAATATAAAGATTTATGAACAGTTTGGAGGTTGAATTAATCTGAATTCACACTATTACAACCTGCATATGCATTTAAATGCACTAATAAATGCACTTATTTTATTCTCAATATTTAGTGATAGCCTCAGATGCAGATTTTTACCCACAGCCACAGGTATTGTTCTTTTTCTATAGGTCTTTGTAAAAACATCGCCCTTCAGGTCTCTTTTTTCTGTGAAATCTAATGATAAAAGTAAGAATACTTTTTACATTAATAATATTTCAAGATGAACAGTTACTGGACTGAAGCAACTTACGTTTACTTGATTATCATTACATCATTTTCTTTTTAGGAAAATCATGATAAAATCAAATATGATCTTTGAGGAATGTTTATTCTCTTTATCATCATTGTATTGCATTGCATTAAAAACTGCAGAGCTTTGATCATAAAGCTAAGCATTTAAATATCATATTAATAAGACATATTATTAGCAGATATAGAGTGACAACTGATAATGCTGAAAATGCATCTTATATAAGCATCTGTTATACTGTTATAAATATTTACATTACAAGCTATCAGAATTTCATCTCACTTTTTGGCCATATAAATATAAGCAACTGCAGTTAATTTTGGGCAAACTTTTTAAAAAATTAAAATTTCATATTTTGACTGAATGTTCAATAAATTATTCTATTTAAAAAAATATATAGATTTCTCTGACTATTATTTCATGTCAGGCTTTACAGGGTTAAAAGTGGTGCTTGCCTCAGTAATCAGCACTAATTACCAATATTTCATAGAATGAAAACCAGAAAAATAATCTCTCCCAGTAGCTCTCATATTATACTCTGATGCACTTTCCATTATTTCATCTCTTCACAATCATTCTCTTTGTCTTTCGCTCTTCTTTCTTCTGTGGTCCGTTTCTCTCTAATCTGTCAGTGTCATTTCCAAGGCCTGGTTACAGGCACTGTTTTTACGCATATGTCAAACACTATCTGATAAAAGCACAGAACCTTCACACCAAGATAGGACCAGGAAATAAGATGAAGGGCTCCATGCATCGTTGAAAATATCTATCACTTCGGAAATTATGTTCAGAGGCTCCTCAAGGCATTACTAGCTGAAAATGCATTTGTCAATAGACTCATTTGATAGCCTCTGTGGTTCTCACCCACCAAAATTAGACGAGAACTTGATAGAAAACACAAAAGGGATCAGAATAAAACTGTTTCAAACTTAAAATCGATATTATTCTGAAGTCTGTTTACTAGAAACGAAAGAAGCCATTAATCTTTGAATTGATGCATTGTGTAATCTAGCATTCATTCATGCACTGAATGCTCAGCGGACGCTGAGCCTTGTGTGTCATGCCTCATTCAGACACTGAACTATAATCTCACCCACACACAAACCTGCAGGGGATGGACTTTTTTTTTTTACCTGCCTTACTCTTCCTTTCACTGTCACTTCACATATTGAATGGCTCATTCACCGGCTGAATACTGAACTGTGTTTCCATACTGTTCTGACATCAGTCTTTTGAGTTTTTCTCTGTGTGCACAAGCTGTTTCAGGATCAGCGCTTGCTATTGCCCTCTTAAATGTCTCCACACTATTTCATTTTCCCAGGAGTTCATGCCAGTGATAAAGACAGCTTGTCGTTCGGCTGGCACGGTTGTTGGTTGCCCAAGGCCTTGCCATTATTAGAACAATGTCACCAGTATTTACAGTTGCCTTCGGTGCGCTCGGCTTTGCCAGACTGACCTCAGTGCTGTCTTCATAAAATAAAATGTTATTTATGAGCCTTCAGAGACGTTATGACCGTTTCCCTATTATATTGTAATTGATTTGTCTAACTACTTGTCAGAAGTGGTTAACATGAAACAGTTGTCTTGTTTTTCAGGAAAAAATATCTAAAACATCTAAAACAAATTTATGAAGAAACGATGTAAGACAATATATATATATATATATATATATATATATATTTACAGTCAAACCAAAAATTATTCAGACATTTTTTATATTTTTGATATATTTTTACTAGTGGGTGCAAGACACTATAGTTCATTTATGTAAGTGAGGATAGCAAAATAAAGTAAACTATGACATATTATACCCCAAAATTTTACCCCACAATTTTACCCCAAACCATGTTTTGCTTAAGTGTTATCTGACATAATTAAGATTAATTTTTTCTGACACAGTTTAACTCTGAGATCTTGTCATATTTTATTACCATTTTTTTTAAACTGCAAAGTTTCAAAGATCAAAGTGCATGATAAATGGAGTTACTGTTTCCCAAAAGAAAGAAGTGATTCTGAACTGCCTGTAAGTTATTCCAGTCTTACTTCCTGCACAATCCTACATTGGTTTGTAACCAGTGTTGGGTAAGTTACTCTAAAAAAGTAATTAATTACTAGCTACTAATTACATCTTCAGTGTAATTAGATTACTAAACTAATTACTCTATCTAAAAAAAAAAAAAAAATGCTTACTTATTACTAGGGATGCACCGTTACCGATACTAGTATCGGTATCGGGCCCGATACCAAGCTCATGTACTTACTCGTAAAAATACCCCCCATACCAAAGACCGATACCTCACCTGACGTAACTGACAGAATTGTCCGTGCACAGAGACACCGGCGGCAGCAGCAGAAACAATGTCAGCCTCAGAGCTGTGGAAATACTTCAAAATTAATGATGACAACACACATATTGCGAACTGCATGCTTTCAATCACAATTCGTTATCGATTAGTGAAGGCGGATAGGCGGAATCACGCTGAATGACACAGACCAGAAGCGCTCTCTCTCTCGCACGCGCTCTCTCTCTTTCTTGCGCGCGATCAGTTCTCCTTGCACCTGAATGGTCAAATGCACACATACACTGAACAAAATTATAAACGCAACACTTTTGTTTTTGACCCCATTTTTCATGAGCTGAACTCAAAGATCTAAGACTTTTTCTATGTACACAAAAGGCCTATTTCTCTCAAATATTGTTCACAAATCTGTCTAAATCTGTGTTAGTGAGCACTTCTCCTTTGCCGAGATAATCCATCCACCTCACAGGTGTGGCATATCAAGATGCTGATTAGACAGCATGATTATTGCAGGTGTGCCTTAGGCTGGCCACAATAAAAGGCCACTCTAAAATGTGCAGTTTTACTGTATTGGGGGGGTCCGAAAACCAGTCAGTATCTGGTGTGACCACCATTTGCCTCACGCAGTGCAACACATCTCCTTCGCATAGAGTTGATCAGGTTGTTGATTGTGGCCTGTGGAATGTTGGTCCACACCTCTTCAATGGCTGTGCGAAGTTGCTGGATATTGGCAGCAACTGGAACACGCTGTCGTATACGCCAATCCAGAGCATCCCAAACATGCTCAATGGGTGACATGTCCGGTGAGTATGCTGGCCATGCAAGAACTGGGATGTTTTCAGCTTCCAGGAATTGTATACAGATTCTTGCAACATGCGGCCGTGCATTATCATGCTGCAAAATGAGGTGATGGTCGTGGATGAATGGCACAACAATGGGCCTCAGGATCTCGTCACGGTATCTGTGCATTCAAATGCCATCAATAAAATGCACCTGTGTTCTTTGTCCATAACATACGCCTGCCCATACCATAACCCCACCGCCACCATGGGCCACTCGATCGACAACGTTGACATCAGCAAACCGCTCACCCACACGACGCCATACACGCTGTCTGCCATCTGCCCTATACAGTGAAAACCACGATTCATCCGTGAAGAGAACACCTCTCCAAAGTGCCAGACGCCATCGAATGTGAGCATTTGCCCACTCAAGTCGGTTACGACGACAAACTGCAGTCAGGTTGAGACCCCGATGAGGACGACGAGCATGCAGATGAGCTTCCCTGAGACAGTTTCTGACAGTTTGTGCGGAAATTCTTTGGTTATGCAAACCGATTGTTGCAGCAGCTGTCCGGGTGGCTGGTCTCAGACGATCTTGGAGGTGAAGATGCTGGATGTGGAGGTCCTGGGCTGGTGTGGTTACACGTGGTCTGCGGTTGTGAGGCTGGTTGGAAGTACTGCCAAATTCTCTGAAACGCCTTTGGCTTATGGTAGAGAAATGAACATTCAATTCAGGGGCAACAGCTCTGGTGGACATTCCTGCAGTCAGCATGCCAATTGCACGCTCCCTCAAAACTTGCGACATCTGTGGCATTGTGCTGTGTGATAAAACTGCACATTTTAGAGTGGCCTTTTATTGTGGCCAGCCTAAGGCACACCTGTGCAATAATCATGCTGTCTAATCAGCATCTTGATATGCCACACCTGTGAGGTGGATGGATTATCTCGGCAAAGGAGAAGTGCTCACTAACACAGATTTAGACAGATTTGTGAACAATATTTGAGAGAAATAGGCCTTTTGTGTACATAGAAAAAGTCTTAGATCTTTGAGTTCAGCTCATGAAAAATGGGGGCAAAAACAAAAGTGTTGCGTTTATAATTTTGTTCAGTGTAGTTGTCAAAATGTCCATCGTGTGGAGTATCTCACGTAAATACAGTCGGTTATGGCTTAAGTCGACGTAAACATTTGAGTGAAAACAGGATATGTGTCAGCATCCATGGATTCGGTCTTAAAGGGACCATAGCCTATATTTGTCATTAATGTTAATAAAACAACAAAATATGTTAAATAAATGTATACATGGTAAATAAACCTACTGTATCTGAAAAACAAGTTTATTTAATTTGTATCTCTGTAGTATTTGTTGTATTGTTTGTAATTTGTTTGTAAATTTCTTTTTATATAACAACAATTAGGCTATATATATTGGTAATTATGCCCTTTGAAGGTTATTGGACACTGTGAAATTTTTGTTCTTTAAGTTTGTGACAAGCACATAAAAATTATTACTTTCTTCATTAGAGTAATAATAAAGAAGCTGTCCTACATTCATTAGTCTCACTGTGTTGCGCTTGGAAAACTGCAACATCACCAAAAAAAAAAGAGAGAGAGAGAGAAATAAATAAATGTATAGGCATCGGTATCGGTATCGGCGAGTACTAGAAAAAAGTATCTGTACTCGTACTCGGTCCTTAAAAAATGGTATCGGTGCATCCCTACTTATTACTAATTATGGCCAATACAAAAAAAGACATGAAATCGCTCTTTTACTTCTTTCATAAAATATATCAGGCATATGAGCACTGACAGGTCAAGTGAATAACACTGATTATCTCTTCATCACGACACCTGTTAGTGGGTGGGATATATTATGCAGCAAGTGAACATTTTGTCCTCAAAGTTGATGTGTTAGAAGCAGGAAAAATGGGCAAGTGTAAGGATTTGAGCAAGTTTGACAAGGGCCAAATTGTGATGGCTAGACAACTGGGTCAGAGCATGCAAAAGTGGTCCAAGGAAGGAACAGTGGTGAACCAGCGACAGGGTCATGGGTGGCCAAAGTTCATTGATGCACGTGGGGAGCGAAGGCTGGCCCATGTGGTCCGATCCAACAGACGAGCTACTGTAGCTCAAATTGCTCAAGAAGTTGAATAGGGAAGGCGTAGGACGTAGCCTAAGCATTTTGAACTGCAAGAAGCATTAATCTTTCTTTGTAAGTTGAATACGGAAGGCGGTCTGGCGGATGCTAGCTATTTTACATTATAATGTGTTAAATATGGATATTTTTCTTACTCAAACGCATCGCTTCACTTCAGAAGGCTTTTATTAACCCTCCGGAGCCGTGTGGAGTACATTTATGATGGATGGATGCACTTTCTTGAGCTTCAAACAGGTGGTTTCCGTGCACTGCCATTATAAAGCTTGGAGCATCAGGGTGATTATTAATATAACTCCGATTGTATTCATCAGACTCAGAAAGAAGAAAGTCATATACACCCATGGCTTGAGGGTGAATAATTAATCATAATTTTCACTTTAAAGTGAACTAATCCTTTAAAAATGCCTGTGCAAAAGTAACAAAAAGACAATAATATTTTTTCTTTCCAATATAGAGCATAACAGTATGGTTCCAGAATTTCCTCCATAGAGAAAATGATTTTAATTAAGATTAGTGATGTATATAACATACAGTACAATGCAACTTTAACTTAATAAAAAAAAAAAAAAAATTGTATGTGTTAAACAGCCAACTTACCATTGTAGAACTACATTACCCATAATGCCCATAAAGAGATCCACCAATCAGAGAAGTTGCTGTTACCCTGGAGCAGGAAACATGGCAAAAGAGCTCTGTAGTCACTACCCTACAAAACACTGCAAATAACAATCATAGTCTAAATAAAATTGTATATATTTGAATATTCAGCAATAAACTTCAAATGTATCTTAATTTATACTTACAATGAATAACAATATTGTCTATAAATCATTCATTATACAAATAAAATATTTACATAGTTGGTATAGTTATATTTTTATATTTCTTGAAACTGGTTGGTTCAAGAAAATGAACAGAAAAAAAAATTCAGGGATCAAGGTTTCTAAAAAAAAAAAAAAGGGCAGTCACTGTTTGCACTCTATTGCAATATATCCGGTCTGGGGGGGAAAACATGAGAACTTCTCTACCCAAAGATTTACTCTACACTACACACGGCACAAAGACATGGGCCGCTCACAGCAGTGCTACAAGGATGACTTCAAGCTTGACATGAGAACTCCATAAATGAAGAAGAGCTGGGAAGACGGCTGTTCCAGATGGAGAAATGTCCTGCAGCTACAGATGAAGAGTGAAGAGGGAAACTCATTAGCCAGACAGAGGACAAAAAGTCCCGCCGTAAGGAGTGATGCCACACTGGCGACTACACAGGTACAGGAACTGGAACAGTCTGTCACGCTCACATCCGTCTGATTATTCATGGTTGACATCATTTCCTAGAGTGCCCAAGGGAATTCAGTTTCTGTGTATCATTCAACCACAATGAGAATAACTGAACTCAAAATGAATATGTCGGGATACAGTAAAGTTGTCATGATGCAAATGATAATAATATAGTATGTAATAATGATAATAACAATAAAAACTTTGTTATATTTTATTTATAATTCTGTCCCAGTCACATTCATTAAAAGACAAAATATATTCCAGCAAACAGGAAACAATTTCCATATACTTACTGATGAGGTTATTGATCGAGTCTTTTAATTTTTAATCAACTTCTCTTTCTTCTTTGCTCTTATCTAACATAACAAAGGATTCTCTATCGATCGGCCTTTCTTCACCTCTCTGATGCTTTTCTCAGGTCATCTGGGTCAACTAATTGCTAGTTTGTCCTTATTTGAACCTCTGGATATCAGCCATCATTTTGTAAATCAATGAAATTTCAATTGGTAGTTTGTTACCTGAAGGATCTCTGCGGCTGTTTAAATGGAGTAGCTGTAATGGCATTTGCCACCGTCCTCTGCAAGGACATTTTCTGAGAGTACAAATGCAAATCATTTTGAAAAGTACTTTTATGAAGTAATGTTCTGCATATATTTTTTATTAATCTAAACTATAATGGATGATGGTTACATTTCAATGTCAGTTTGAAGTACAATGTCCTGACATGCTCTCCATCTCTCTCTCTCTGCCTTAGGTTAGAACATGAGCTGTTTTCTTTGTGATGATGAGCTGGTGGGAGTGAGCATAGATATATATATAAATAGATTACTCATTAGTGTCTCTGACCACTTTTGAGAGCAAGTTGACTGTGCATCTACAGCCAAGTTATTCAGATGTACAGAATGAATATCTATATCTACAATAGACATTAGCAGATGATTTTCACAGCATTTAGTTTATCGTTAAAGGGGTCATGAATTGAGAAATCGACTTTCGATATATAAGAGGTCATCGTACTATAAGAATATCCTGTAATTAGTTTCAGAACTAAAAACTTTTATTGACACCAGGCCCATTGAACGACTGATCCTGGAATGTGCCCATCTATGACATAGATAGGTGAAACGCTGCCTCTGCAGAAGAAATCAACGCCTACTTCATCATTGCAACGTTAGCCCCGCCCACTGGCTTGTTAGTGAGATGACGAGGAGAGAAGAATGATACAGGACTAAAAATATTACCTTTCAAATAATCCGAATGCTAGGAATACGGTTATTTATTTTCAAATGTGAATGTCTCACTTGAGCTTTATTTATTTGTATTCAGTACATTTCACTGTGGATTCTTTGGTAAATCAATCACATTTCGGCGCAGGCTTTGCAAACAAACTTTTACGATATGGACTCAACAGTAATGCAACAACATGTAAGTAACTGTGTTACTATGCCTGATCTGATATTAATGATTCATGTACAGTCAGATGTTCTTTGTGTCAGTAAATCAAACCAGTGAATAAACAGTCAACTTCATGTTGTTTCTCTTAGTAGGATGAAAATAATCTGTTATTTAAACAGTGATTAAATCAAAGAACGCTCCCTTTACAATCGCTGGAGCTGTCAATCAAACAGTTTATCAGTTCTGGACTCGCGCCAAAACTCACTTTTTATTCAATGAATCTCTTAGTTATATCAAGTTAGTATTGTTAGTTATAATGAAAGCATTCGTTAGTGTGCAGAAATTGAGTTTCAATGACAAGATCACTGCATTCATGCGCTCAACAACATGTCTGTGATCGGCTACAATGTTCATCACTGCAACCTTTCATGCCATGATCTAAATATAATGCCATAGATTTAAGTGTAATGCTATAATCAACACTTTTCACGATTAGTTAACCTTGAGAGCTGTAACAGTAAAAACGTGCTAAAAGTTTTCAAGAGAGTACTTACTTCAGGCAAAGATGTTAGCCAATCACAGCAGTTTACACTGAAGTCTCACAACAGACACGCCCCTTAAAACAGAGCGTTCAAATCAGAGGGCTAAAATCAGGGTAGGAAAAACGCATTTTGTTTCTAAATTATGACAATTTTTGATGTAAAAAGCATACTAACATTATAAGTGCAACCCAGGAAATATTATAAAACAATAAAACAACACAGTTGTGACCCCTTTAATATGATAATTCTGCATATGGATATTGCATATTGAGTTATACATAAAAACACAAACCACATTCTCACCTCTGAAAGGTTATCCCATTTCATCTGGAACTTATAGCTTGGTGGTTTTTACAGCCATAGGCTCCTTTGAACAAACCAAAACATTTTCATGAACTTTCACTTTAGGTTTTGCCATAGCATGGAAATTTGGATTTCACACACTAAACCTCTCTCAGGTATAATCTGCTTCTGACCCTCGTTCACCCATTTTTTTCCCCCACTGCTGTCCTCTCCCTCTTCCTCCCAGGCGTTCTTTCTCTTCTCTTCCTGCTTCATTGTTCAAGGTTATGTGTGGAGGAAAACCAAAGCCAAATGCTCCATGGGAACAGATCAAAGAGAATAATTCCTTTCCTGTTCCTCTCCCCTCTACCTCCTCCAGTGGCTCAATCCTTGGGCTCCATACATGTGATGTGTTCTCAATCCTGGCCTGTGCGTTCACAATACCACAAAAGCGATGATAACAGGATTATGTTTCAGTCCTGATTATCACAGGGTGGCATACAAAGGACACAAGTCTGAAAGAATCCCAGGCAGAAATCCTTATGTCTCAATAATGAAAGACACAGACCCAACTGTAAAGCTTCTGGTCTGGATGGAAAACCATGGCATTTGACTCCAGTGCATTTCTGCAACAACAACACACTATATCATGTGTAGGATGGTCAATCTAGAAAATGAAGAGAGTTAGGGTACTCTTAAACTCAACATGAAATGCCATTGGCATCCCAGATGTGCATTTAAAAGTAAATAGGGTCAGTTTTGATTAAGTTCTGGACAAAGCTTAAACAAAACCAATTTTGTGATTTCTCAAACATGAGGAACATCCAAGAACATGCACTGAGAATGTAAATTTAGGGTCATGTGAAGAATTTCAGAAAGTTTGAACTACTTACAATCAGCACTAATGGTATAAAAATCTCCTGACGTTTCTGTAGTTTTACATAAATTGAGTCTGGCAGCTGAGCTTTATGTTGGCCAATCCTAACATTGACATCGTAGCCAGTATCATCAGTAAGGCCGCTGAAAGCAAGGGATTGTATTGTATTTGAATATGTTGTGTGTGTGTTAACATTCTGATTCAGCTGGCATTTTTGCTTGAATCTATAAGCTTTCAGCCCAGCTGAATTTTCTGATGTTGTAGGTGCATTTATTAAATTGACCTGCCGAAAGCCCTTGAGTCTGATGTGACAGTGTCTGCTTTCATTAGCATCTCTACAGAGAAATCCATAGCAGGAGCATTGAAGTAATGTGAAGATGGTTGATGGGTCCCGGTTGATGAAATATGAACTTAAAATTAGTTATTTACTTTCACAGGAATGTACAGATTGGTTTTATTTAACATTTATAAGCACAGATTGAACTTATGAACTGTATACAGCACAATGTAGCCTAGATGACACTCACAAAGAATGGATTCGTGAAGCTCCATTAAAAAACCCATTAAAATTTCTTTTTACTTATTCAAAGTTTTTACATCAAAATTTTAGTTTCTTACTTCAGTATTTGGAGTTAAAGTCACATGAAACGTTGTGATATGAAAGTTGCGATAGTCTTTTCTTCCCTATTGTGACATATATCAAAGTGAAATGGCTTATTGAACAAGAAAAAAATGTACAATTGATTTTGTCCATAGGGAATTGATTGGATGGTTGTGGTTTGCTATTGGTGGATCTCATGTGAGTGACAGGTTGTCCTGCCCTTGCGCCACTAAACATGTCATCAAAGAAGTGATGTCGCTGCAAGAGGGATTTGAAGTTATTTTAATTAAATATTATGAGGGCACATGAATTTAAAACAGTAATGATGAAAAAAGGCAGCGGCTATTTGCACTAAGTGCAAATAGCAATAGATGTTATTCACACTGTGCAAATATTAAATATATTCTATTTACACTAAGTGAAAATAGCAGCATTTTCTTAGCGATATGCTATTTACACTAGGTGAAAATAGCGATTCTATTTACACCATGTAAAAGGATCAGTTCTTTGCAATAAGAGTAAATAGTAATTAGATGCTATCTATACTTTTTATTGGCAGATACTATTTGCACCTCAGTATTTTTGTACATTAACAGGATGCAATAATATCATAGAGTGCAAATGATTATATTTATTAAAATTATTAAATTGATGCTGCCTTATTGGGTGAATAAAAACCCTCCCTACACCTTCCCCTAACCCTACCCAGTAAACACTTTTAATATTATTAAACACTCGTTCGCAGTTTATTTCCACTTTTAGAACATTATTCTCATTTTTATTGAAAATAAATGTGATCTTGGCAAAAGGCGGATTCGAACCTGCATCGATCACGTTAAAAGCCAAGTCTGCAAGCCTTACTTGCTACTGCTGCACCACTGAAGACATTGAATTCCACATGCCTTTTTTAAAACTTGAGTGGCCCAACCAGACATTAGTGGGTGGAGCTAATGTAAATAGCGTTTGCCAACAAGGGACGCTATTTGCACTTAGTGTAAATAGACACTTCAAAAAAGGGCGAAGAATTGTCAATTTTAATTTCATGGTGACTTAAAAGAACTATTTAAAGGTTCACCCAAAAATGAAAATTCTGTCATTAATTACTCACCCTCATGTCTTTTCAAACCCGTAAGACTTTCGTTCATCTTCAAAATGCAAATGAAGATATTTTAATAAAATCAGAGAGATTTTTGTCCCCCCATTGACAGCTACGCAACTACCACTTTGACACTTCAAAAAGTTCATAAAGAGATTGTAAAATTAACCCATATGTATTGAGCAGTTTAGTCAAGATAGCTTTATATGATGAACAGATTTAATTTAGGCTTTTATAAACATATAAACATTTATTAGCGAACATAAACAGAAGCTCAACCGAACCTGCTTGACGGGCGAGAACAAACCTCCGAAAACCTTCAAACCTCTGAAGATGAACAAAAGTCTTACGGGTTTGGAGCGGCATGAGGGTGAGTAATTAATGACAGAATTTTCATTTTTGGGTGAACTATCCCTTTAAAGTGTGTCATTTTTTATGCACCACTAGTGTTACCAAACAGAATTGCAGGTTTCCAAACACCCCCCTTGTCTTGCATTGGTCAGAACAACAGAAAGCCCCACCCCAAACTCACACCATTGGTTGAGCCAATGTTACTGCAATAGGCAGGGCTTTGTTCAGCCCCGACAAAACGTTGCAAAACGTTTTTTAAACGGAAACGGTGGTGCGTTGAACACCCTGTTCTGATGACGCAAGAGTTGCAACTATGGTAGCTGAGAAGGCCATTCTTTGTGTTCTTTTTGAAGAATTTTCGGAGCCTGATGAAGTAGGTATATACGTGTTTAATACTGCAAAATACGCTCGATGTTACAGTCACTGCCCTTGCCTTCCAGAATAAAAGAGAACATCCCAATCGAGTGAAGGGATTTGTGGAAACCGTGGTTCCTAATTATTGTGATCCAACATTTGCCTTTATGTTTATGAAAGTTTATGAAAGTATCACTCCACAATACAATAGCAAAATATATAAGTATAGTATTTTTATGTTACATTAATCAGCGTATAGCACACCTTCCTAAGGAAAGGATATGGACCAGAAGACATTGCAATTACTAAATGATATTTAGACAGACTTAAAGAAGTTCCAGATCTATACTTGTGCTCTTATTATTTAAGTTATTTTGCCATTAATGTAAATAAACGTGCAAACAATATACTTGCTCTTGTGAATTTATTTTGATGTTAATTACATTTACGAGCTGTTTCTTTAATACCGCGTGGTTTATATGTATGTTGATGCTGATTGGGCTGACATTTTTGACACACCCACCAAACAAGAGAAAACGTATCTCAAACCCGTTGCACACCGTTTCCAGGAAACATGTCGTTCAACCCGTAGAAAAACGTTGCGCACCTGTTTGAGCTTGAACGTGCCCCAGGAATGGAGCCACAGTGTTTACTTTCAGGGGAATTGGCCTACAAATGATTTACTTTTAATTGTCTCCGCATATTAAGCTGTAATAGAAGTAAGTATTATAACACTAAAATACAAATTCTTCACCTTTAAGTGCTGTCCTGAAATACTTGTCAGTGTCACCATAGAAATTAAGCCTCTGCTGCCCTCTGTAGATGACACTCACTGATGATCTCATTACGTTCTCTGACATTAAACATTAATTTCAAATGACACAAAACTTTATTATATAGTTGTATAATTTCAACCCAAAAGGTATAATTTTTCTGTTGAAAGAACTCTCAATCAAACTATTGACGTGTAATATCAGGATAGCTAATTTAATCATAATAATTTAATAATTTGAAATCTAGTAGCATCAAATAAAACTTCAAATCAAATTCAACAAACCTAACAATATGAATTTCAACTTATCTTTTCAATGGTGATTATTTGATCATATAACTATGATATAAATTATAAATCAGGTACATGCTTTAAAATGAAAGGGGAGGTTGAGGTCTACTAACATACATAATATGTTTAGATTTTTTTTTTTTCGTCTCATATCAACTTCTTTCAGTTATTTTGAAAACGTACTGTAATAATTATAAAAAAAACAAAAACAAACAAACAAACAAAAAAAACAGGTGAATTTAGGTCAAGCTACTTCACACCGCCCGTCCTATGGCGGCGATATAGCGACACATTTTAAAAACAGACTTTAATGTCACAGGAAGCGCGACTGTTGTTGTTCCGGAAGTGAAGCGTGTTGTCGGCAGCGCAACGATGGCGAGCGCTACAGCGAAGCAACCCGCGAAAACTGCAAACAAAAACCAGTCCGGAGGTACCGGCGGGGCCGCAAATGGAGCTCCGGCAATGCCGCTTGCGTCTCCGCTCATGGGGGGCTTGAATAAGAAGAAGAAGCCGTTTCTCGGCATGCCTGCGCCGCTGGGTTACGTACCCGGTCTGGGCAGAGGGTGAGACCAATACAAATAATAACGACAGTCTAAACTCAACGCACTCACATATATGACTTAATAACACGACTTGATTTTTATTTTAGACATCTATATAAAGTTATGAACGTTGTGCTGTGCTGTCTTGTGTATTGTGATGTTTCGTTGATGTGTAATGTTTATTTATTTAGAGATACAAATGATAATTTGGCTTTATTAATTTACCCCAGTTTGAAAACAGCTGTTGTAATGTATTGTGTTCTGCAGTGCCACGGGTTTCACAACGCGGTCTGATATTGGTCCCGCTCGTGATGCCAATGACCCGGTGGACGATCGGCACGCACCCCCTGGGAAGAGGACGGTGGGCGATCAGATGAAGAAGAACCAGGACGATGATGACGAGGATCTCAACGACACTAACTATGATGAGGTACATCATTCTGAAGGGAGTCGTGTTGACTTGATGTGCAATATGTGATTGCATGCAAAAATACAACTTAATGCTCAAAATTATGCTTGTTTGTTATTTATTAGTGGCTTTGTCAGATCTAAAATAAAGTAAATGTATTCTTCTGTATCCTCTAGTTCAACGGCTATGCAGGCAGTCTGTTCTCCAGTGGGCCGTACGAGAAAGACGATGAGGAGGCAGATGCCATCTACGCCGCACTGGATAAACGGATGGATGAGAGACGCAAAGAAAGACGGTGAGTGTGGACTTTCTTCTCTCATCAACGCTTGTTTGTTTTTATGTAGCATATCTTGGCTGAGTTTATTGTTGTGTCTGCAGGGAGCTGCGAGAGAAAGAGGAGATCGAGAAATACCGTATGGAGCGGCCCAAGATTCAGCAACAGTTCTCAGATCTGAAGGTTTGTGTGGAACTTGGTGGATATTGACCTGCTGAATTATGATTTGTTAAAATGTTTCCCTGCCTGCTTTAATCTACAACTAATCTTTAAAGTGCCCCTATTGTGCTTTTTCCAATATTACCTTTCATGTATTGTGTAATGTAGCTGTTTGTGAATGTAAAAGGTCTGCAAAGTTTCAAAGATCAAAGTGCACAACAAAAAAACTTTATCTTCTAAAAGAAAGAACCGAATCTGAACTGCCTGAAAAAACCCTGTTCTTTTGAGCTTTCTATCCATCAAAGAATCCTGTAAAAAAGCACAAAGCAGCTGAATGAATTAGCACAACTGTTTTCAACACTGATAATAACAAGTAAGGCATCTTTAGCATCATATCAGAATGATTTCTGAAGGATCATGTGACACTGAAAACTGGAGTAATGATGCTAAAAATTCAGCTTTGATCACAGGAATAAATTACATTTAAAATGTATTCAAATAGAAAACAGTTATTTTAAATGTAATATTTCTGTTTTTACTGTATTTTTTAATGTATCTTGTTGAACGTAAGATACTTCTTTCAAAAACATAAAAAAATCTTTTTAACTGACTTTTGAACCGCAGTGTAGCTGTCAACAATAACCCTGTTGCATTATCTGTGTCTTCCAGAGGAAGCTGGCTGAGGTCACAGAGGATGAGTGGTTGAGTATTCCTGAGGTGGGTGATGCCAGGAACAAACGTCAGAGGAATCCCCGCTACGAGAAGCTCACGCCTGTGCCGGACAGCTTCTTTGCCAAGCACCTCCAGACAGGAGAGAACCACACCTCTGTTGACCCACTGCAAGGGGTGAGTAACGTTCCATCACAAATGTGCGGAGTAAAGCAGAGACAGACTTACTGCATCTTGAAATGTGCACTGTATGCAAATTTTTGTTATGGTTGAAAAAATAAAATTACCTCACACTATGTAATGCATATGAACGCTTGACCATTTCATTGCAAAATATAAAGCAAAAATGCAATTTCTAATTGAGGTGCTTCCATTTTCAGCAATTTGGTGGGCTAGCCACACCCTACCCAGGGGGCTTGAACACGCCCTACCCAGGAGGTATGACGCCAGGTGCTGGAGAGCTGGACATGAGAAAGATCGGACAGGCTAGGAACACACTGATGGACATGAGGCTCAGTCAGGTGACACACCATAGCATTTTAATTCCATGCTTAAAGGTGGGGTATCCATTTTTTTTCAACTACGCTGTTGGACATTGTTGATATTTGAAATCAACCCAAATAAACCCACCCCTCTCTTCATTGCTTCGCCTCCAAAACTCACACTCCAATCCTAACCACCCTGCTTAGAGTCGGTCTCGAACCCCAGCCAGATCTCTGCTGGAATGTGAGGCGAATGCACTACCAATGACGCTAAACACCTCTTTCTCTAGCGGTCATCAGTGCGCAGTGCTTCACCTGCACAACTCTCACTTTCTAGCCACTGTTACACACGCAATGCGAGAGTGGGTGTCAGTTTATCACAGCTGACGCGCAACAAAATGCTTCATGAAAAATAAGCGCAGTTGATGAACGAACAACAAGGAAGCACAAAAAGTGAACATGATATCGGTATTGGCCTGACTAACTTCCAAACGGTGTAGTTGAAAAAACGGATACCCCACCTTTAAGTTTGAAGAAAGCCAAAAGATTCATCAGTGACTACATTTACTTGCACGCACCCTCATAATGCATTTATAATGAGATTTAGGGCATATTATGATTAAACTTTACCATACATAAACACAATACTTCGATCAAATTGATGCGATTGAAGCTCATAATTGTAGCAAACATAATTGTAGTAAACTATGTGGCATATGCTGATTTTAGTGTCTGATAACATGTCACGCTCCTGCTGTTATGTGCAGATTTTTGGGTTGTTGACAATGTTGCGCGACATGAATATAATGCAGTGAATTAATGGTTGAAAACATCAAAATCAAGACAATTTTTGGGGGATCCCCCCAAAAAATCTTTGAGGCTAGATACCAAAGAACCAGCAAACTAATCCGTGTGACCAGTGCTCATTATTGATGCTGTTCATTGGGATATTATGCAAATAATGGCGGTAAAAATAATCACAGCTCTTAGTGAAGTTAAGTCCTTATGGTTACACTTTATTTTGAGGTGTCTGTAGCCGTGTTTCCATTACCCTTTAAATTGTGCCAATTGAAATTGCAATTTGAAAATGCGCTCAATGGAAACATGTCAATTTCACAAAAACTTTTTGCATATGGTGGTTTTTCAGGCAATTTGAAAAAGGAATATTTCGCAAAACTGCAATGGAAACAGTTTTTTCGCATTTACAGGTCACCTGCCGTATGTAAAAGTCGATCATTCTTTAAAGAGGGTGTGGTATGTTTGGACAGAAGATGAGAATTCTTCATTAAACTCATAAAAGGCAAAAGTATTATACTGGTTCTAAACAACAAAGAAATGCCACAATTTGAATTTATCAAGACCTCGAAGCAGATAGGAGGGAGAAACACCCAGAAACACCTCCTACGTGGTACAACTCACTTTCCTTGCCATAAATGCTTGGATAACATGCCTACATCTCCTTTGATTAAAAATAATGGCTAGTGCAGTGGCTGGGATATACGTAAACCTACCAGCATCCGTTGCCATGATTTTTGGAATGACTTATCGCGAGAGGAAAAAAAGACGTTTTAGTCACATAACATCAGTTAATGGAAACGCTGTCCTTTTGCAATAGTTTTTTCTTCGATATTTAGAAAATATCACACAAGTTTTGTGCAAATCTGTAATGGAAACGCGGCTTGTGTTATAGTGTAACTATTCATTTATAATTAACTACATGTACTTACTATAGTGTTAGGATTAGGGTTTAATTTAGGATTAATTGCATGTAATAATGCTTAATTTATAGTTATTACTACAGTAACTACATTGTTAGATTAAAGTCTCAATCTCAGGTAGAATATTTGTAGTCTCAGTCATCAATTTAGAAACGGGCGCCTCAACCCCTGTGATGAGTGGCAGCAGCAGCGCGAGATCTTGGGAGAATGACCAAGCAGACACAGAGCAAGGGTCATATTTATAGACATAGGTCAAACAACAATCTCCAGGATGGCTTGAGTATCCAATCATATGACTTAAGAATCAAACCTTACCATGTATGGTATTTCAAGGAATATAATAACAAGTAAGAAATGTATATGCGTGTAAGTGTGTGTGCATGCGTGTGTGTGTGTGTTTGTCTTCAACATCTGGTTGCAGTGTGTCCAAGGACTACTACTTCTTGTTTTATCTAGGTAGGTACATGATGTGCATAATGGAAAAAGCCCAAGACACAAAGAAAGTCAAAAAGTGAAGCCCAAGAAATAAGAAATTATTTAACATACATGTAACGTGTAACAAAGATACTGTAAAATAGTGTTATGTCTTTACTCCGATTATTGTAAATCACTTTATTGGTGAACATGTAAACAGTCAATATCTTTGTGTCTCCAGGTGTCTGACTCTGTGAGCGGACAGACAGTTGTTGATCCTAAAGGCTATCTCACCGATCTCAACTCCATGATCCCCACACATGGAGGAGACATCAGGTACTGAGTGTTTTACATCTGACCCTCATGCGCTTTATATCTGTGCTGTTTGTATTGCATTTGCTGAATGTCATTCTGTGTGTGTGTGCAGTGATATTAAGAAGGCCCGTCTCCTCTTGAAGTCAGTGAGAGAAACAAACCCCCACCACCCCCCCGCATGGATCGCTTCTGCCCGTCTGGAAGAGGTGACCGGGAAGCTGCAGGTGGCCAGAAACCTAATCATGAAAGGCACTGAGATGTGTCCGAAGGTGAGGGACAAAAAGGAGGAAATGGTCATGTACGACTAAATTAATGTCTAGATATACTCAGGGCAAAATGATATAAACTAATGCAAATAGATGTTAACAATCGTGACATTAAACATTCGGGTCAGGCTTGCTTGTATTTTTGTCGTACTGTTTTAAAGGGTTAGTTCACCCAAAAATGAAAATTCTGTCATTAATTACTCACCCTGTTGTTCCACACCCGTAAGACCTTCGTTCATCTTCAGAACACAAATTAAGATATTTTTGATAAAATCCTATGGCTCAGTGAGGCCTCCATTGACAGCAAGATAATTAACACTATTAGATGCCCAGAACGCTACTAAAGATATATTTAAAACAGTTCATGTGATTACAGTGGTTCAACCTTAATGTTATGAAGCATACTTTTTGTGCGCCAAAAAACAAAATAATGACTTTATTCAACTATATCTAGTGATGGGTGATTTCAAAACACTGCTTCATGAAGCTTCGAAGCTTTATGAATCTTTTGTTTCGAATCAGTGGTTCAGAGCGTGTATCAAACTGCCAAAGTCACGTGAACCATTGACATTTCGAAATGTTTCGAAACACTTATGATGTAATGAAGCCTCGTTTACTGAAATCACGTGACTTTGGCAGTTTGATACAAGCTCCAAAATTAATGAATTACTTTACAAATTAACTACTTTATAATGAAATAAAAACCTGTACTGTAGTGTACTGTATACATACCATTTCATTGTCTGTTTTAAATCCGTATCTGAAGTGTCCCGCTCTGTGCAGAGCTCAGTCTCACATGTCAAAACAAATGAGGCATCACTGATTTATTTCACCTCTAGAGGCCGCTCTCGTACTGTATAATGACAGTGGACATTTCTCAGCCGCTCCGAGATAGGACTAACTGCAGAACCGCAGAACCATACGTCATGACAGTCTGAGGACGACAGCGCCAGACCAACAGTCTGAGGCCGGAAGTGGGCGGAGCAAATTTGTCTTTGTAGGCATTGCTCTATTTGGGGCGTTTTAAAGTTTAAAACCATGTTAATGTCAAATATTTTATTAAAACGATCTAACTGAAATGATAGATAGATACTTGCTTTTTGTTAATCGCTTATTCATATAAATAAATATATATATATATATATATATATATATATATACACACACACACAAACGTTACAAGGATATATATACAAGTTAAAAGTTCATCAGCTTGTTTTATGTGTTAAATGATTAACTGAATATAAATTGAACACAAAGCTTAAACACTAAAAAATGATAAATATTTATTTGACATAAAATGTATATTTTACTCAAGTATTTCATGATGAATGAACCATTTTTTTCATAGTACATTATACACATTACACAGTTGTACACTAGATTACATGAATTAAGCAAATTCAGATCCATCAAACCCAAAAACAAAACACAAAAGTTATATATTTAATTTTAATAAAATGTACTTTTCACCCTAAGTAGCAAAAGCATCATATACTAGGTGTGCTTTGCTCTAAAAAAAAAAAAAAAAAAAAAAAAAAATTACAAAATCAAACCAAAGAGAGTAAATTGAACAAATTATTGCACAACAGGTACATTATGACAAATTAAATCTTAAAAAATCAAATCAAGAGGAAGAGGAATTCTTTTTATAGTCTGAAAAGTCTATTCAGGATAAACTTGATAGTGAAGTTGACTATATGTAATATGAGGATGTGCAATGCCTGAGCACTTATGTAAACATATGACACTGACACTGCAAATATGCAAATATGGATGTTGAATCAAGATAACCTTGTGTTTACCTGGGGTTTACAATCCTGGGTGATTGTAACTGTTTTTAACTATGGTTAACTATTTCAAGTGTGAAAAGCCCTCATGTTTGTTTTTCATTCTAATGAAAAGAGAAGTTCATACATTTTTAAAAACTTTTAACTTTCTCTTATTCTTACCATTAACATGAAGATCCCACAGTCAACAGAGCCGGTCAACTGTTGTGGAACATTCTAAAACAATAGAATATTAAGCTATTCCTGAAAAGATTTGACAGATATAACAACACACCATCTGTATAAGTAGCTTATGTCTTTACGAAAGCCTTATAAAACTAACCTTGTTTTTGATCAGCTTCCATTGTCCTGGGGTGATTCTGCTGGTCAAAAAACAGAAAAACTTAAATAAATGTATAACCATGACGTATGGTTCTGCGGTTCTGCGGATGGTTATTGTTGGCCGCTCCAGCAACAGATGCAACCCGGAAAAGCCATCGGTATGGATTTTTGCCAATAACCGATTGTTCCAGCAATCAGTTATCGGTGCCTATTAATTGGCAAAACCGATCAATCAGTCGACATCTACTATAAATTAATGCTGCATGATTCTGGTTAAATTGAGGATCACTACTTTTTTTGTTTAAAATAAAGATCACGATTCTGAATAGACAACTAAACAAAATAGCTTTCTAGATGTTCTGACAAAATATTAATTGCTGCAGTCTATTTAAAATAAATATATTTAATTTGAATTAATGATTCATATGACTTGCTCATAAACACTTCACTTGTTTCATTACTGGATGAATCAGTGTTTTTGAGTGAATCTCTTGATTAAATGATTCAGTGACAAATGTTATTAACACTTATTAATCACTTGTCGCCACCTACTGGTGTAACAATATAATTGATACAATTGTTATTTGAAGCGTCAAGTTACTTTCAATTTTGATCGCTACCGCACACATCAGTCTTTATTTCCGAACTATAAACTTTATCCAGTACTTCTGTGTTAATTTGAATTTTTGTAATGCATAAATAATAATACTTTGTGGTTGAAAAGACTGTTTGTGAAGCTGTTATACCTAAACATGACAAAAACGCTCTCTGTCTTAGCGACAGCGCCTATGCAGATTTGAATTTTCGCTGTTGTGATCGTTTGTCAAAGGTTTAATAGACACAGCCGAATTGTTGTCATTTAGGAATAAGATTGCGTGGGTGTTAGAATCGAGATCGTGATCTTTTAACTATTAATCGTGCAGCTCAACTATAAAGTGGTTCTCCAATGTATTCATGTTTTTATTCATGGACTTCTGACCTCAATGAACTGAACCGAAGCAATGAACCAGATTTCCACATTAAATAAGTACAAGCCTCAGAGCCACACCTACCTACTAAATAATTGCCATGGACCAATGGTAGTTTGAAGGTGTTTACCAACAGGAGCAAACTTTTCTGGAAAGTTTGCTTTGGTGAGCTGTTTGCGAAATCTTGAAATTAACTTCGATTTCGCTTGAAGTATATTAAGGCCTTTGATGTTTTAGGTGCAAGAAACCTTGATTAAATTTACAAATGAGTCTCTGGTAATAAAATGTGAAAAAAGGGATATTTCACCCAAAAGATAACTGAATTACTTCTCTGGAACACAATGTTGTGAATGTTTTGATGACCAGTGACTTCCATTATATGGACAAATAACATTTCTCAAAATCTTAATGTTCGACAGAGGATAGAAAGTCATACAGGTTTAGGACGCTGATGTTGAGTAAATGGACTGAATTTTTATATTTAACTGTCCTTTTAAAGTAAAACAGAATAGCTTGACTCTGTGTGTCCAGCAGGAGGCGGTGTGTGTGTGTATGTGTGTGCATATGGCTTTTGGAATGTTGCCAGTGTTGACAGGTTGCTATAGTGATGCATTTAAGGCCTGCAAAATCTCACTTCCTAAAATGTTAAATATGTTTAAAGAACAACATTAAAATGTCATGGTGAAAGAATTAGGCTGTGTTTATGTAAACTGTGGCTTCAATTCATCTACTATAGCTGACTTTGGACTCGGAGAGAAAGGACTGGAAATGAAAACACACACCGTGCGGAAACCATGTCAGGCCCTTTGCTCTCAGTGTGTGCACAGCTTCATTAAGTGTTGGGAAATTCCTGCAGGGTCATTAATCAAATTTAGTAGTTCAGCTTCACATTTCAGCAGAACTGTGCACACTGGCTGTCTCTCAAAGACTAGAGAGCTGCCCATTTAGACAGAATGTTTGGGCACGATAAGCACGTTTATTCGTCAAACATGCCTGTGATGAACAAACATGTTGTCTTGGCAGCTGATTCATTTTGAGGGGTTCTACATTGTGTTACAAATTATTATGCAAGTGATGTATCAATGGGATTTCAGTACAATACACATTCAGATTTTAGTTTTCCAAAGTGTTTGTTTTATTAGATAGCTGGTATCAATCTCAGACAGGTTTGTTAAATAGTTTGCCAGGTCTTCTTGGATAAATGGAAAGCCTTCTTAAAGAGGTTGTTCCACATTACTAAGCAAGTCACTGTTTTCATGCAATATGGGGAGGAAGAAAGATCTTTCTGAAGATAAAGCATGACGGTGCAATGTTATGCAAAAGGTATGAAGACAAATAATATTTTGCGAACACTGAATGGAGATTATCGAACTGTCATAAGATTTGTGAGTGATTTAGACCACAGCAGAACCTGGTCAGATAAAGGCTTATTAAAGGGTTGGTTCACCCAAAAATGAGAATTTCCCATGATCATTTACTCACCCTCAAGCCATCCTAGGTGTATATAACTATCTTCTTTCAGACACAATCGGAAATATATTTAAAATGATCCTTGCTCTTCTAAGCTTTATAATGGCAGCGAATAGGGGGGCGTGTTTTGAAGCCCAAAAAAGTGCATCCATCTATCGTAAAAATACTCCACACGGCTCCGAGGGGTTAATAAAGGCCTTTTGTGTTTTTTAAAAAAAAAAAAAAAAAATCCATATTATTAACTTTATTAACTATAATAACTAGCTTATGGCAGATGGCAGAAGAGTAACCCCTGAGTTTATATTAAAAGGACAGCTATAAAAAAGCCACTGTTGAGCAGCAAACAGGCAATGCTTTTTCACTTGTTTCTGCTTCTTCTTCGCCTGTGTTTTGATCTGGAGATTCTGTACTCTCAGAAGATGCGTAATAGCAAAACATGGATTGCTGGAAAATTCCGTCAATGGTGGGGAAATAGTTAATATAGAGTGCTTTTGTGTATGTATTATCTTCATAGAGTGAGGATGTTTGTGTATAATCTGTGGTTTGTGTGTTGTCTGTTTAGAGTGAGGATGTTTGGCTAGAAGCCGCCCGGCTGCAGCCTGGAGACACGGCAAAGGCAGTGGTTGCCCAGGCGGTGCGTCACCTCCCTCAGTCTGTGCGCATCTATATCAGAGCGGCTGAGCTAGAGACGGACATCAGGGCCAAGAAACGAGTGCTCAGGAAAGGTCAGTGAGTCTCTTTGTCTGTCTCTCTTCTTCTATTCCTCTTCAGTTTTCTCTTTCCACTGTCACCTGCTTTTTTTCTTCCTGCATACCTGTGTGACAGAGACAGATGAATTGTTAGTTAAGTATGAAAGCTCTATCAGTCTCAGCTTGTTAAAATGTCCAGAATCACCCCCTTATAATAAAAGATCTGTCTAAACAGTCTGGCAGTTCTACTTCATCAATCTAACATGATTAGCTTGTTAACTCTATAAAGTAATGTGCTTTAAGTGAAGTAATTAGTTTGTCATTAAAAATCTGGTGCACTGTCATTTTAGTACCAGGTTGATGATTATTCATGAGGTGTTTTACATAGTGTTTGCAAAGCAATGGTTTATGCATTTTCTGGAGAACATTTGCCCGTGCAGAAGCTAGGGCTGGGCTCAATGCAGTGTCCATGTTGACTGACACACAGTAGAGCTGCACGATTAATCGTGTAAAAATCGCAATCTCGATTCAAGCACCCACGCGATCCTATTTTATTAATGACAACGATTCTCCCGCGTCTATTAAACCTTTGACAAAATCATACCTGAACGTTCAAATCTGTGTTCGTGCTGCCAGAGCCAGAGAGAGCCGTTTTGAATCACACATTAGTTATTTCTGTTACAAATATTCACATTATCACAGAAGTACTGAGATATAAGTTTTAAGTTAGTATTTAAACACCGATGTCTACGATAGGGATCAAAATAGAGCAAACTACCTTTTGAAACGAACTTGGCACGTCAAATAACGGTTGTATCAATTACATCTAATTCCACTAGGTGGCGACAACTGACTGTTAAAAAATGTATTTGTCATTGAATCGTTCATTCAAAAGATTTGTTCAAAAACACTGATTCATCCAGCAATGAAACAAGTATTTATTAATGAGTCATTGAATTTATTCAAAACTATTTTTTAAATAATTCATTCAAACATTTTCCAGCAATTAGTCAGCAATTTATATTTTATCAGAACCTCTAGTAAATTACATGTTTTTTTGTTTGGTTGTATATTCAGAATCGTGGGAGAATCGTGATCTCTATTTAAAACCAAAAAATCGTGATTCTCATTTCATCCAGAATCGTGCAGCTCTAACACACAGCGTAAGCTCATGCACACAAAGCCACGTCTCTCGGCATGTAATCGCGAATTCAGTTCTCTTTCACGTCTTATTGCTCTTGAATGGTTGAATACACACATAACTGTCAAAATGCCCTTCGTGTGGAGTATTCATGCAAACACAGCCAGTAATGTCTCAAGTGAAAGTAAACAGTTGGGCATTAAGTGGATGTGTATCAGTATAATGGATCCGTGTGTTTGGTCTTAAAGTGACAGCAGCCTACTAAACCTTCTGCTCTGTATCATTAATGTGAATCAAACAAAAGAGAAAATAACTTGCTGCTCTTTACTGCATAACTTTTTTTTTTAGCTTTAATAAGAATAAATTTATATTTAATTCATACAGTGAAGACTATGTAATATTTTATTTTTACATTTGATTATTAAATTTATGTACTAATTCTAACTACATTTTAAATAAACCTATTGTACCGGAAAAACTTTAGATTTGTTTAATTCATATTTTTGTTATATTGTATTATATTGTATTTTCTAATTTCTAAAAACAGAAATGAGATAAAATTACACAAAATAATCATTGTGATATATATTATCGTGAAATAAAAATTTGTTACGTAGCTCATTACATTAATGCAGGAAAAACAAGTAAATTAACTTTTCTGCAACTGAAAGGCATATCATGGGATGCAATTTTGCAAAATCTCTAGGATAAAAGTCAACATTTTGTACAAATGTCAATGAAGAATCAAAGTTCACTCTTAGATTTCTCATTTTTTTCTGAAACTCTAATACAGAGTACAGAACCATCAGTGATAAGAGATATTTAGCCAGCCTTATGGAGCTGATGAGGAGAACCAATAACCATAAAAATCAAGTGCAAGGAGACTTACATTGGTACTTAGAGTTGAGAGATCAAAAAAGAGTTTAAAAAAACCTTAGCATTAGCTACACTTTTTGTTTAATCATTAAAAAAACCAAAAAAAAAACCATGTCTATACACTGTCTTTTTTTGAATATCTGCATGTCTCCACAGCTCTGGAGAATGTGTCGAAGTCGGTGCGTTTGTGGAAGACAGCTGTTGAGCTAGAGGAGCCAGAGGATGCAAGGATCATGTTGAGCAGAGCAGTCGAGTGCTGTCCTACCAGTGTCGAGGTACACACACACACATTCTTG
This sequence comes from Mylopharyngodon piceus, assembly GCA_039654765.1. Classification (NCBI taxonomy): domain Eukaryota; kingdom Metazoa; phylum Chordata; class Actinopteri; order Cypriniformes; family Xenocyprididae; genus Mylopharyngodon; species Mylopharyngodon piceus. The sequence goes on from CM077446.1 coordinate 24,349,653, forward strand.
TACATCTCTCCTTGTGAGGACATTCATTGACACAATGCAATCTCTAGCTCCTTACCCTGACCCTACCTATCACAACTAAGTGCGCTTACCCTAAACCTACCCTTAACCTAATTATAACCTTATCCTTAAAATCAAGTCTTCACCCTCAAACAGGCCTTTAAACGGGTCTCAGAAGGTGAGGATCAGCCAAAATGTTCTTACTTTACTCTTTGTCCACACACACACGCACACACGCAGTCTTAATCAGCCAAAACCGATAAACCCCTTTATGAGCCAGTGTTGTCCTTGTCTCCCGTAGCTCTGGCTGGCTCTGGCCCGATTAGAAACCTATGAGAATGCCCGTCGTGTTCTAAACAAGGCCCGTGAAAACATTCCCACTGACCGGCATATCTGGATTACTGCTGCCAAGCTGGAGGAGGCCAACGGCAACACTCAGATGGTGGAGAAGATCATCGACAGAGCCATCACATCACTGAGAGCCAACGGCGTGGAGATAAACCGTGAACAATGGATTCAGGTCTGACACGCTAAATTTCATGTTTAAGAGGTTGTCAGGCTTTACAAACTACTTGTCATATGCATTTTTAAATTAAAGATATTAGCCAAGGACATTAAGTGAAAAGAAAAATGTGAGAAATGCAACAGACAAGTCTGGATGGAGTTTCTCGGTTAAGCTGCATTGCCAAATACATCAAAGAAAAATATTTGAATGTTTCCGCATGCAGGCAATATCAGGATGTGTTCATTTGAAACTGATGTCTGTTTTGTGATCCTGTCTCAGGATGCAGAGGAGTGTGATAAGGCTGGCAGCGTGGCCACATGTCAGGCTGTGATCAGAGCTGTGATTGGGATTGGCATTGAAGAGGAGGACTGCAAACACACATGGATGGAGGATGCAGACAGTGTAAACATCTTCTCATCTTCACGCGCCTACATTCTGTTTTCAATAAGCACCACATATTTGTATATTACAGACGTTTCCCATCATTTATGATAATTTTAATGTATATTTCAGCAGTAGTTTGGCTAAATTCCACAGCTGGATGTTATTACTGTCATATGTGATGTTGATTGGCTGTTATTTTTGCTGTAGTGTGTGTCTCATGGAGCTCTGGAGTGTGCTCGTGCTATCTACGCTCATGCACTCCAAGTCTTCCCCAGCAAGAAGAGCGTCTGGCTGAGGGCTGCTTACTTTGAGAAGAATCATGGTACACGGTGAGAAATACTCACTTCCTCTATAGTCTAGGCAGTCAGTAGGCCCTATTTTAACGATCTAAGTGCATGGTTTAAAGGGCACGGCGCAAGTGCACTTAGGGCGTGTCCGAATCCACTTTTGCTAGTTTAAGGACGGGAAAAATGGTCGGCGTGCCCGGCGCATGGTCTAAAAGGGTTGTCCCTATTCTCTTAATGATTAATGGATGTGTTTTGGGCGTAACTTACGATAAACCAATCAGAGTCTCATCTCCCATTCCCTTTAAAAGCCAGTTGCACTCGCGCCATGGCGAATTCACTATTTACATGGCGGAATTTGCAAGTGGAAAAACAGAATGCTTCTCTAGCGAGGAAACGAATCTGCTCGTGCGCGAGCAGACCATCTACGGGAAAAGCCGGATTCCACCAAAGCATTTTTATCTTTTATGCACACAATAATAATCTTTTACATTGTAATCCTTTTATTTTTAATATTTGGCATGTTTGTGTGCTGTTGTGCGTCCCTTTGTGTGTAATAACCAGAGTGTACGCGTGTTGTGCACTCGCCTATAGGCGCTCTTTAAATAACAAAACAAATATTGCGCCATTGACTTTAGACCAGGTTTCAGTTGGTCAATGGCGCAGTCTATTTCAGTTGCCTCAAAATAGCAACACGCCAACAATGCGCCTGAACACACCTCGTTTTCAGACCAGCAAGCCCATGGACACACAAATGTAGTGGCGCTGGATGTGAAAATGATAACTGTATCGGGCTGGAACTAGCAAAAAAAACACTTTCATTGCGCCAGGTGTATGATAGGGCCCAAAGTCTCACACAGCTGAACAGAATTTCAATCAGCATTCATTGGCTCTGTCTGGGCGTTTGCAGGTAGTATTTGGAGACAGGAAAGCAACTAAGCCTGTTTGTATTTGTTCTAGACCATTAGACATTGTTGACATTGTTTCCTTAAGAGGTGTCTTCACACGTTCAAACAGTGCCGTATATAATCTCATTCTTTGATTACGTTCCACAATTATTGACGTATTCATTTTATTACTGTAAAAATTCATTTGAATCTCTTTCTCTCAGAGAGTCGCTGGAGGCTCTGTTGCAGAGGGCTGTAGCTCACTGTCCTAAGGCTGAGGTGTTATGGTTAATGGGTGCTAAATCAAAATGGTTGGCAGGAGACGTTCCTGCAGCCAGAAGTATCCTTGCTTTGGCTTTCCAGGTAAGTGCCGTCCCTGTCTGCTCTTCAAGCTCCATGACTACATTGTTAGTGGCAAGCATTACTATTATTATTGGTAACACCATAGCATTGTAATGGTGAAGCAATAGCACAACATGTACTTATTTGTATTTGAAAATTATAAAAGTCATTCACAAAATACTTGTAAAGAATAGTAGTGACTGTTGTCTTTGCACTTAACTCTTTATTTAATTTCATTTTTAAACCATTTTTTGACAACAATTAAATAGATATATTATCGTTAATATGTTTGGGATCAGTAATTTTTTTGTGTGTGTTTTTGATAGAATTCTCTGACCAAGGCTGTGTTTATTTGGTTTCAGGAAATGATGTGCAATCAGAGCACTGATACAAAGTTTAAAGCTTTATCTTTATTTTTTTGGTTGTTCTTTGTTAGGTTCAGTGTTCTTTCAGTTATGACTAATCCCACACTGAATCTGCAACACAGTAATTTTTTTGTGTGTGTGTTTTCGATAGAATTCTCTTATGCTGACCAAGGCTGTGTTTATTTGATTAAAAAATACAGTAAAAACAGTAATAATGTGAAATATTATTATAATTTAAAAGAGCTGTTTTCTATTTTAATATATTTTATAATGTAATTTATTCCTGTGACGGTACAGCTGAATTTTCAGCATCATTACTCCAGTCTTCAGTGTCACATGATCCTTCAAAAATCATTCTAATATGATGATTTGCTGCTCAAGAAACATTTCTGATTATTATCAGTGTTGAAAACTGCTTATTTTTCATTATTCTTCAGTTAATAGAAATTACAAAAGAACAGCATTTTTTTGAAATAGAAATATTTTAGAGATGCACTGACATGAAAATTTTGGCCGATAACCGATAATTCTCTATATTTGAAAGCCGATAACCGATATATTGGCTGATGAATCTAAATCAAAATTTTTATATAATTTGAGAGCCTGATTACAAAAACTAAAAAGTCTCACCATTAAAAGACATGTCCCAAGCACACAATTATAATGTTCTCATTATAATATGTAGCCTATATGACAGACTTACGTTGTACTTAACTGTATTTTCCTCTTTGAAGTGATTTCAATCATATTTCAAGCAATTCATAACCATCGTGGTGGACATTGCGCATCTGAAGTGGCTTAGCTGAAGGAAAAATAATCCATATTTATTGACTTTAATAAATCGGCCAAATTTTCTGATCGGGCCGATAACGATAACATTAAAAATGAACATGTATCAGCCGATACTGATATGGTGGCCGATATGTCGTGCATCCCTAAAATATTTTCTAACCTTATAAATGTCTTTACTGTCACTTTTGAGCAATTTAATGTGTCCTTGCTGAATAAAAGTATTATTTTCTTTCAAAAAGATACCATTTAAATTGTTTTTTCAGATTTTCCATCACAATCAGTGTGGAAAGCGATAAAAATCATGGATGGCTAATAACTTTCTTTGTATAAACATTTATAGAAATGAGCAAAAAAAAAATTGCAGATTCAGTGTGGGATTAGTCATAACTGAAAGAACACTGAACCTAACAAAGAACAACCAAAAAAATAAAGAGAAAGCTTTAAACTGCGTATCATTGCACATTGCTCTGATTGCACATCATTTCCTGAAACTAATCATTCCATTTTTGCAGTATTGAAGCATTCACTGGGATGATTGCCAGTAAAAATTCTTTTTTTGTGTTAGGCTAACCCCAACAGTGAAGAGATCTGGCTGGCTGCCGTGAAGCTGGAATCAGAGAATAACGAGTATGAGAGAGCACGCAGGCTGCTCGCCAAGGCCCGTAGCAGCGCCCCCACTGCCAGGGTGAGTGGCCCAGTGTTCAGACGAGCCACTTGAGTGTAAAATGGATATAACTGCTGTTGTGTCATGCTGGGGACACCCGTCTGCCGGGAATACACTGTTTCAGTTTTGCAAGTTGTTGTGATTTCTCTTTTATTTTGATTTGTAGAGATAAGCGATGAGAAGTTGATGAAGGGTGAGTCACCCTGTAAAACTGCTTGTGCAACAGAGTTTTGAATGTGACACTAGCGGGAAAGACGGTTTTTTAATGAAAAGTTCTTCTCTTTTGTATATATTTTTTTAAGCGTGTCATGCTGTGATACGCTTAAAAAAAAAATATATATATATATATATATATACTAAAGAGAAAAAGGACTTTTCATTAGCCATGCCTTTGTAAACCGTCTTTCCCGCTAGTTGGTGCGTGAAAACTAGGCTAAATTGAAGTGAATCTGTGAGGCAGCACATATACATGTCAGCAGAGATTAGGTTAAGCTTGAGGTTAAACTAATAAACCTAATGGTTGTACTTTATTTTACAGTATGTGTACTTATAGTGTACTTAAGAAAATACTGGGTAATATAGTAACTACATGGGTTAAGATTAGGTTTAGAGTTAGTACCTAGTTATTACCCAGTTATTGTAATTACTGTAATAAGTACATCGTAAGTACACAGGACTGTAAAATAAAGTGCTACCAACCTAATAGTAATAATATACCTAAAAAGATGACAACTTTGTCCCATGTCATGTCAAGGGTTATTTGAATCCTTGCCGAAGATGTGACTGGTTTACATTTCAATTAAACATATAATAGAAAAAAAATACCTGTGAAAAAGGTTTAATATTCAGAAATATTGTTGTAGTATTTTCCTGCTTGAACCACTGACTCCGATTAGCCCAAAGCATCTGACACACTTTTCACCGCAACTATAGTTTTGGGTAAAATGTTTAATTTAACATACACCGATCAGGCATAACATTATGAGCACTGACAGGTGAAGTGAATAACACTGATTATCTCTTCACCACGGCACCTGTTAGTGGGTGGGATATATTAGGCAGCCAGTGAACATTTTAATAATAATAATAATAATAATAATAATTTCCTTACATTTATATAGTGCTTTTCTGGGTACTCAAAGCGCTTTACATATGGAAGGGGGAATCTCCTCAACCACCACCAATGTGCAGCATCCACCTGGATGATGCGACGACAGCCATATTGCGCCAGAACGCCCACCACACACCAGCTTATTGGTGGAGAGGAGACAGAGTGATGAAGCCAATCAGTATATGGGGATGATTAGGAGGCCATGATGGACAGAGGCCAGTGGGCAAATGTGGCCAGGAGGTCATGGTTACACCCCTACTCTTTTCGAAGGACATCCTGGGATTTTAACGACCACAGAGAGTCAGGACCTCGGTTTAACGTCTCATCCGAAGGACGGTGCTTTTTGACAGTATAGTGTCCCCATCACTATACTGGTGTGTTAGGACCCACGCAGACCACAGGGTGAGCACCCCCTGCTGGCCTCACTAAGACCTCTTCCAGGAACAACCTAGTTTTCCCAGGAGGTCTCCCATCCAGGTACTAACCAAGTTCAGCCCTGCTTAGCTTCAGTGGGCAACCAGTCTTGGGCTACAGGGTGATATGGCTTTGTCCTCAAAGTTGTCTTCAATATTGTTAGAAGCAGGAAAAATGGGCAAGCGTAAGGATTTGAGCAAGTCTGACAAGGGCCAAATTGTGATGGCTAGACAACTGGGTCAGAGCATCTCCAAAACTGCAGCTCTTGTGGGGTGTTCCCGGTCTGCAGTGGTCAGTATCTATCAAAAGTGGTCCAAGGAAGGAACAGTGGTGAACCGGCGACAGGGTCATGGGCGGCCAAGGCTCATTGATGCACGTGGGGAGCAAAGGCTGGCCCGTGTGGTCCGATCCAACAGACGAGCTACTGTAGCTCAAATTGCTCAAGAAGTTAATGCTGGTTCTGATAGAAAGGCATCAGAATACACAGTGCATTGCAGTTTGTTGCGTATGGGGCTGCATAACCGCAGACCAGTCAGGGTGCCCATGCTGACCCCTGTCCACTGCCGAAAGCGCCAACAGTGGGCACGTGAGCATCAGAGCTGGACCACGGAGCAATGGAAGAAGGTGGCCTGGTCTGATGAATCACGTTTTCTTTTACATCACGTGGATGGCCGGGGGCGTGTGTGTCGCTTACCTGGGGACACATGGTACCAGGATGCAGAGTCCTGCACGCGGGCGGGTACCCGACGGGTGACCCGCCAAATTTAATGTAACGGATGGAATAATATTTACATGTCGGATGCGGGTGCGGGTGCGGGTCGGACGCGCGGTAGGCACGGGTGGACTGCGGGTCCAATAGCCAAGACTATTCCAACTCAATTCGGTGCATTTGACAGCTGCTTTCAAATGGTCCCGTGCTTATTTGTGTTCACGCTCTGTCTGAAGACCGTTAAAGGCTTACAGCACGATTTGCAGCGCTGAGCATTGTAGCCAATCACGCGGCATCTGATTGAAAGCTATAGTGATTTATATTAAAGGGAGCGCGCTTTGCTCGCTTTATGTATTTATTATAGGCTATTCACAATTTGAATAAAAGTTTTAAAATATTTTTCGCGCTGCTACAAAGAGGACCAGAGGACAGGTAAACAATGCTCAGTTTCAGAAGAGACAACCACGTTTAAATGCCGAGTGAATCTGATAAAATATAAAAAATAGGCCAACTAAAACATTCTTTGTTTTATTATTTTTACTTGTGTTGTTTAACGCAATGTTTAATTAAATGCAGCGACACAGAATACCTAATGTTGGTTTTATTGCTTGTGTTAGGCTACATGAGAAAATGATTTTTGTCTACCTCATGTAGGAGATTTAATGCGGGTGCGGGTCGGGTTGCGTTTTTTTTTTTTTTTTATGTTGGTCGGGTCGGGTGCGGGCTAAAATTATTGTTTTTGTCGGATATCTGGTCGGGTGTGCTGTTAATAACTGCGGGTGCGGGTTTATCAAACAGGACCCGTGTAGGACTCTGCCAGGATGCACTATGGGAAGAAGGCAAGCTGGCGGAGGCAGTGTGATGCTTTGGGCAATGTTCTGCTGGGAAACCTTGGGTCCTGCCATCCATGTAGATGTTACTTTGACACGTACCACCTACCTAAGCATTGTTGCAGACCATGTACACCCTTTCATGGAAATGGTATTCCCTGGTGGCTGTGGCCTCTTTCAGCAGGATAATGTGCCCTGCCACAAAGCATAAATGGATCAGGAATGGTTTGAGGAGCACAACGAGTTTGAAGTGTTGACTTGGCCTCCAAATTCCCCAGATCTCAATCCAATCAAGCATCTGTGGGATGTGCTGAACAAACAAGTCTGATCCATGGAGGCTGCTGCTAACATCTTGGTGCCAGATACCACAGCACACCTTCAGGATCTAGTGGAGTCCATGCCTTGATGGGTCAGGGCTGTTTTGGCAGCAAAAGGGGGACCAACACAATATTAGGAAGGTGGTCATAATGTTATGCCTGATCGTGTGTGTGTGTGTGTGTGTGTGTGTGTGTGTGTATATATATATATATATATATATATATATATATATATATATATATATATATATATATATATATATATATATATACACAGTTGCAAGAAAAAGTATGTGAACCACTTGCAGAATCTGTGGAAATGTGAAAAATTTTGACAAAATAAGAGAGATCGTACAAAATGCATGTTGTTTTTTTTATTTAGTACTGTCCTGAGTAAGATATTTTGCATAAATGATGTTTACATATAATCCATAAGACGACAAAATAGCTGAATTTATTAAAATTAGCCCATTCAAAAGTTTGTGAACCATTGATTCTTAATACTGTGTGTGGTTACCTGGATGATCTACGACTGTTTTTTTTTTTTGTTTGTTTGTTTTGTGATTGTTGTTCAAAAGTCCCTTGTTTGTTCTGAGCAGTTAAACTGAGCTCTGTTCTTCAGAAAAATCTTCCAGGTCCTGCAGATTCATATTTGAACACTTTACAGCAGTGACTGTGTATGTGGCCAGGGATTATGTCAAATGAGGTCATTAGGGTATAAGCACCTCACAGCAGATGTGCTTGCTCTTTGCCCTAATAAGTACTGTGGGATTTTTGGGAGTAAATTGTGCAGATGATAGAAGGTGCTAGAATGGCCTCCTGCCTGGGCTTGTTTAACTTTTGGCTCCAGGAAAGAGTGTCAGCATCTATACAAGTATATCAAAGGATCAAATGTACCTAAAGCACTTGGCAGGATTCCTCATAAGTGATAATGTTATCCAAAAAAAAAAAAAAAACCAATTTTTTTTTTTTTTCCTGCATCTATGGAAACTAGCCATGTGAGCTTCATACGGGAAAGGCATCATGAAAATCTCCCTGGCCGTTTTTTCGTTCTTACAGACACTATGCATTACACACACACCCTCAATAGTCATGTTCAAAATGACACTTTAAAGGCTGTTAAAAGCATTATATGAGTTGTCATAACTGTTTTCTGTGTTAATTGTAGGTGTTTATGAAGTCAGTGAAGCTGGAGTGGGTGCTGGGTAATATTGAAGCGGCACATGAGTTGTGTACGGAGGCCCTGAAGCACTATGAGGATTTCCCCAAACTTTGGATGATGAGAGGACAGATCGAGGAACAGTCAGAGAGCATTGACAAAGCACGAGAGGCCTACAACCAGGGAGTACGTTTTGGGGTGCTAGAGGAGATGCCTTATCATAATTTAACCTTTTAGAGTGAACGTTTTGTGATTAATGCAAAACCCAAGTCTAATTAATATTAGGAACAAACTTTCAGGAGCAAATTTTTCAGTGGAAATGTGTGAAAAGCGACATTGTCAAAATGTTCTTCTAATGCTGCTTCTCTAATGTGGCCGTTCAGCTGAAGAAGTGCCCTCATTCCATGCCATTATGGCTCCTTCTGTCTCGGCTGGAAGAGAAAGTCGGGCAGCTCACGCGTGCTCGAGCCATCTTGGAGAAAGCTCGCCTCAAGAATCCACAAAGCCCTGAGCTTTGGTAAGAAACCATGCCCGATGTTCTTGCACTTCAGTACAGCCAATATCAACATGTAAAAAAAGGAATAATGCTACTTTTTCTACAGATTTGTTACTAAATTCATATGCAGGTAGCAAAATGATAAATTCTGCTATGGCAACAGCTCAGCTCATGAATATTAATTTGTTTGGGCTGACATTGCCACAGAAAGGCCTGAGTGACACCAAGCCAACAGTCGGCCAATAACGGGCCGTTGTTAAGTGTCTTGTCAGCTCAGTTCTCTGGCAGTAGTTGGACCCCCCGTCTGTGGCTTTGTGTACGATTAAGCATGTTGAATCAGCAGTGAAGCCCATTGGTGAGAGAGGTCACTGAATGGCTGTTCAGGTACCAAACAAGTGCACAAGAAAAACACAAGTGACAAAAGCAAGCAATCTCATCTGAGCATTCCAATATTGGAATATTTTCATAATGATATGATTGTCTGGAATGAAGAAAGGGATGACCAACTGATCAACATGATTAATTGCTGCTTTGTTTGTATATCCGCAGTCCTAGCTCTTCCGTTTCCCCCTTTTTGTATCACAGATATGGACTACTGCCACTTGCTGGTATGGAGAGTTATTTTCTCTCACGTAGGTGCAAAAAGAGTGTTGAATGACGAATATAGACTACTGCCACCTGCTGGCATGGAGAGCTTTATCCGCTTAGGCAGGCTCAAAACGTAAGCACTGAATGACGATTTTAGACTACTACCACCTGTTGGCAATTATTTCTGCTCAGACAGGCGCAAAACCTAAATGTCGAATGATGAATTTAGACTGCTGCCACCTGCTGGTATGGAGAGCTATTTCCACTTAGGCAGGCTCAAAACGTAAACACTGAATGATGAATTTAGACTACTGCCACCTGCTGGTATGGAGTTATTTCTTCTCACGCAGGTGCAAAACATACGTGCTAGTTGGACGTTGACTTTAGTTTTTAAGAGAATTATTTAATTTAAGAAAAGTAACCGTAATAAAATTGACTTATTTCTTATACGGTGTAAAATACTGTAATTTCTTTACTTTCCTTAAATAAGACATCCTTGATGATGTATGCAACCTTCAAATGTGACCTCCGGAGGACGCAGCCTTCGAAATGAGACGCAGCTATTGCCTATAGTTCTTTGATGTCAATTTGGTGTGTCTGGGCCTTAAAATTCTAGGAGCATCCAATCATAGAACCTAATTAATATTCATAAGCAATGCCTTTGCTGTAGTAGGATTCATCAGTTTGCCAGCTGCCTAGCAACTAATTACTAATGCCTGCCTTTCAGTTTTCAAATTTAATAAGTGAATATCATGTTACCTAATTCATATTCATGAGCCGAGCCCTCATCACAGTACCATGTAAGACATGAACTTGGATCCAACCAAGACTCATTAGAAAAACAGCAGAATTACTTTTTGTTTAAGGCTACATGCAATGGTTTCATTTTAATTTCTTAATAGTTTAATAATAGTAACAATTTTAATCTCAATTCTTCTAGGCTGGAGTCTGTCCGACTTGAATACAGAGCGGGATTGAAAAACATCGCTAACACACTCATGGCCAAAGCCCTTCAGGAGTGTCCTAATTCTGGTAAGCACCCACCCCCCACCCCCGGATCACAACAGATTCATTAAGAGCCTCTGCACATTATCACACCTCAACTCTCACTTCTTCCTGTTAGGTATCCTCTGGGCCGAAGCGGTGTTCTTGGAGGCCAGACCTCAGCGCAAGACCAAAAGTGTTGATGCTCTGAAAAAGTGTGAACATGATCCTCACGTACTTCTGGCAGTGGCCAAGTAAGACTCCTGACCAGACTCTTGCCAAAATTCCAGTTTGCCCACCCACATTTTTCTTTGATCTGCAAGAACAGGCTGTCCTTTTCAGTTGCAGTTATACCATATCTGTGTTTGTGTACTGTGCAGATTGTTCTGGAGCGAGAGAAAGATAACGAAGGCAAGAGAGTGGTTCCTACGAACGGTAAAGATTGAACCAGACTTGGGTGACGCCTGGGGATTCTTCTACAAGTTTGAGCTTCAGCATGGGACAGAAGTAAGCATTCAGCCACATTATTACACTACTGTGTTCCTTAGGACCTGTTTTATTCTCAGATATTGCTTTTGTGATGCAGTGATGGTAAATTAAGATGAACCAGGTTAGGCATAGGCATTTCAGGGCATTTTTAAAGAAATGGTTCACACAAAAATAATTCTATCATCCTGTTCCAAACCTTAGATATTTTGAAGGATTTTCTGCATGCTGTTTTCCATGCAGTTGGATTGGTGAATCCAGGTCTTGTTTAAAATCTCATCTCCTTACTCTGGTGTTGTTCTCTCCCTCAGGAGCAACAGCAGGAGGTAAAGAAACGTTGTGAGAATGCAGAACCGCGGCACGGTGAGCTGTGGTGCGCTGAATCCAAGCACATTCTCAACTGGCAGAAGAACATCGGAGAGATCCTGGTCCTCGTGGCTGCAAAGATCAAAAACACCTTCTAAACTGTGGGACTAATATCATATTCACAAATCTGAGCATGTTTGGTTTAGCAAATATGTTGTTTTTATAGAGTCTGTGGATTGTTTTTTTTTGTTTGTTTTTTTTTAATTTTCCACTTTTAGTGTGTTTCCCCCTCTGGAACAGTGATGATTCAGGGCTGTTTTGATTTCACATGCTGTTATGTTCAGGATGTTGTAAAGTCTCTAATCACACCCAGAGATATGAGTCTATTTTGAACATTAATTTCCAGAACGATCTGACACCCTCTTATTCTGCTTCTCATTATGCGTATGTATAAATGTGCTGCTTATCAGAAAATAAATTAAGTCTGATCTGTTTCAGATATCACTGCTCCTGCGATTATTACAGTGCTGCTGATTTTGTATACCTTTTGTTAAGGTTTTGTTTTGAAAAAAATCAATTTTTATTTCTTTCAAATTGAAATTTCCCCTAGAGCTTTCAAGCTACAGCTACAGCCAAACTCAGCACAGTTCTTTTTAGTATTTTATACTTCACAGTATTTTATACAAAATATATTTTTTACAAAATTTTTATTGTAAAATTGCTATATAATCAAAGACAAATATCTAACAGTTTTGTGTTTCAAATATTAAGTTGATATCACAAAAATATGAAGTCAATATCACAAAAATAGAGGTTGCAGATTTTGTTTGGGCTCTATACCAAAAAAATAGCCACAGAGTATGGAAACTTGTTTTCGCCACTAAATAAAAAATAATAATGGTAATTGCGGCTTTTTATTTCATGGCGGAAACGATCTTCCATAACCGAGTGACGCTGTTGATGCGTTCTCCTTTCACAAATGAATACATTTGTCACAATATCACTATTAATATATTTTACCAAATATGAATCCTTGAGTCTCAGACCTTTCCAAAGATCTGTTTTGTCAAGATTAGAAAAAGATTTGATTATAAAATAGTTCAGATTATACAGGTGCTGGTCATATAATTAGAATATCATCAAAAATTTATTTCACTAATTCCATTCAAAAAGTGAAACTTGTATATTATATTCATTCATTACACACAGACTGATATATTTCAAATGTTTATTTCTTTTAATTTTGATGATTATAACTGACAACTAAGGAAAATCCCAAATTCAGTATCTCTGAAAATTAGAATATTACGACCAATACAAAAAAAAAGGATTTTTAGAAATCTTGGCCAACTGAAAAGTATGAACATGAAAAGTATGAGCATGTACAGCACTCAATACTTAGTTGGGGCTCCTTTTGCCTGAATTACTGCAGCAATGCGGCGTGGCATGGAGTCGATCAGTCTGTGGCACTGCTCAGGTGTTATAAGAGCCCAGGTTGCTCTGATAGTGGCCTTCAGCTCTTCTGCATTGTTGGGTCTGGCATATCGCATCTTCCTCTTCACAATACCCCATAGATTTTCTATGGGGTTAAGGTCAGGCAAGTTTGCTGGCCAATTAAGAACAGGGATACCATGGTCCTTAAGCCAGGTACTGGTAGCTTTGGCACTGTGTGCAGGTACCAAGTCCTGTTGGAAAATGAAATCTGCATCTCCATAAAGTTGGTCAACAGCAGGAAGCATGAAGTGCTCTAAAACTTCCTGGTATACGGCTGCGTTGACCTTGGACCTCAGAAAACACAGTCGACCAACACCAGCAGATGACATGGCACCCCAAACCATCACTGACTGTGGAAACTTTACACTGGACCTCAAGCAACGTGGATTGTGTGCCTCTCCTCTCTTCCTCCAGACTCTGGGACCCTGATTTCCAAAGGAAATGCAATATTTACTTTCATCAGAGAACATAACTTTGGACCACTCAGCAGCAGTCCAGTCCTTTTTGTCTTTAGCCCAGGCGAGACACTTCTGACGCTGTCTGTTGTTCAAGAGTGGCTTGACACAAGGAATGCGACAGCTGAAACCCATGTCTTGCATACGTCTGTGCGTAGTGGTTCTTGAAGCACTGACTCCAGCTGCAGTCCACTCTTTGTGAATCTCCCCCACATTTTTGAATGGGTTTTGTTTCACAATCCTCTCCAGGGTGCGGTTATCCCTATTGCTTGTACACTTTTTTCTACCACATCTTTTCCTTCCCTTCGCCTCTCTATTAATGTGCTTGGACACAGAGCTCTGTGAACAGCCAGCCTCTTTTGCAATGACCTTTTGTGTCTTGCCCTCCTTGTGCAAGGTGTCAATGGTCGTCTTTTGGACAACTGTCAAGTCAGCAGTCTTCCCCATGATTGTGTAGCCTACAGAACTAGACTGAGAGACCATTTAAAGGCCTTTGCAGGTGTTTTGAGTTAATTAGCTGATTAGAGTGTGGCACCAGGTGTCTTCAATATTGAACCTTTTCACAATATTCTAATTTTCTGAGATACTGAATTTGGGATTTTCCTTAGTTGTCAGTTATAATCATCAAAATTAAAAGAAATAAACATTTGAAATATATCAGTCTGTGTGTAATGAATGAATATAATATACAAGTTTCACTTTTTGAATGGAATTAGTGAAATAAATCAACTTTTTGATGATATTCTAATTATATGACCAGAACCTGTATAAATGAATTTTGGAGTGTTTAAAGGGTTAGTTCACCCAAAAATGAAAATTCTGTCATTTATTACCCTCATGTCGTTCCACACCCGTAAGACCTTCGTTCATCTTCAGAACACAAATTAAGATATTTTTGATGAAATCCGATGGCTCAGTGAGGCCTCTATTGCCAACAATGCCACTGGACCTCTCAAGATCCAGAAAGGTACAAAAGACATATTTAAAACAGTTCATGTGACTACAGTGGTTCAACCTTAATGTTATGAAGCGACGAGAATACTTTGTGCACCAAAAAAAAAACAAAATAAGGACTTTATTCAACAATATCTAGTGGTAGGCGATTTCAAAACACTGCTTCATGAAGCTTCAAAGCTTTATGAATCTTTTGTTTCGAATCAGTGGTTCGGATCGCGTAAACGAAGCCTCGTTTACTGAAATCACGTGACTTTGGCGGTCCGAACCACAAGCTTTTGAATGATACCTAATTTATGATGATTACCAAAATAAGTTCTGGGGGGAAAAAGGCATTAAAAAAAGTACACTGAGAGTCCCACTAGCATAACAGGTTAAGGAGGATAAATGTTTGAAAATGTTACATGCTTTTTTAGAAGTGACAGTTATGATGCTGTAGCAATTTTCGGATACTGAATCATGACTAGTTTTGTTTCTTGCGTTTATTTTGCATACTGAATTGTGATTGGTCTATTCTTCCATCAATTTAACTGTCTATTGATGTATTCACACTTACTGAATTGAAAATAACACACGTTGAGCATCATGACTGCAGCAATGTGGCTCTGGTGTAAATTTTTGATTAATCTACTTTTGAGCTGATTATATAATATGTAAGGTTCAGAAATACTCCCATAGAGCAGGACCTGAGTTGTGGACCCCTTCTTTACAGGGCCCGGGACAATGTTCCCCTGAAGATGACCCTGCCTAAAAATTAAGCTTACATGAAATGTTGCCATTATTATTTTTCTGCCTTAAACCACTGGAATTTCCTTTGAGAAAATCAAATCTGTTCTAAAAAAAAAACATGCGAGATGTGATTTTATCAGCTTGACACAAACCACACGACCTCACTGAATTACTCTGCACATTGAAACCTGACACAATATTTAAAAAAAAAAAAGTTTTTTGTCTGTCTATATATAAATCAGCGTAAATAAAGAGTCATTTCCTGATCACAGCCGGGTCCAGTGAGGGTTCAAACCGCGCACTTAACCAGTGGACCCTTCAGTGCACCAGTTTTACAAAGATCTCCTAACGAAACCGAAACAAAGCCTAAAGTTGATTGATCGCGGAAGTTTTCTCGACTTGATCAGACTAGAGATCTGGTGAAATCCAAAGCGCGATGCCAGCAGCCCGTGACGGCTGAGACACATGAGAGAGAGCCTCGCCACATTTCTTTCACCAATGCTGGAATGGACGCGGTTAAGCCTCATCAACGCGCCTCTCGCCAGAGCACCAACTCTAACTAGACCAAAAACGCGTGTTTACGGTTGATTTTTTCGGTCGGACAGTTGTTGAAGTTTTCTGTGAGAAACATGTAACAGGCGTTGGACGCCGCTGGACCATGTCCATATTTCCAAGCCCTGACTGGTGCGCGCAAGAGTCCCTCTTCATCCCATGGTCAATGGTAAGATCCATCTGCATCACTGCGCACTACGACTGTATTCTGTTTCTTGAAAGATCAAAGTTAGGCTACTTAGTGATATTTTATGCATTACTATTAATAATAGATACATATCGTTATCGGATTCTAAATTAACCAATTTAATCCCAGAATTATTACCATAAGTGAACACGTGCAATTCAATTACACTGCATGCTTTTCTAAAAAGCAAAATAAAAAATGTATAAAAGTATGTTTTACTTTGCTGTTATATAGATGGAGAACGTCAAAAATCGTCCAATTCTTCAATGATACCAGATAGAAAGTTGAAAACAATAAATAAAGTAGCCTAACAGTTTTTATCAGGCAGTAGTGAGAAAAATAAAGAAGGAATGATAATGTTTGCATATTCTTTTTTTACTTTTAGGTCTACTAACAACACTTTGAATTGGCTAATTATAATGTGAATCAATCATTTTTTAATCCAAAATGGCCTCTGGTTTGCACTGGTCACAAATGAAACAGAATCAGAATAATCCTAAAAATACAACAGTAATATAGTATCTAAATGTGATATGTATTAAATGTAGTAGTTGTAGGCCTATAGCCTGTGCATTATGACATGTCTTATGGAGCTTTGACAGACATTAGCTCTAGTCATTTGACTTTATAGCAGCCATGTAAAAAGTCAAGAGCTGTAAATGACAACTCTGTGGAAATTACATCAAAAACTCTTTTAAAACCTTCAGAGTTAAAGTTACCACAGTTACCAGCGAGATTGGATGGGATAATGGAGTTATTATGGTGCATTGGGTTGCAACATCTTGCAAAATGTAACATTTTAGATCAGTCAGAATTGATTAGATGCAGTAGGCTGTTTATTATTGCATTTTTTTCTCAGTGTGTGAACAGGCCTGCTGTCTGTGTGGCTGTAATGCTGCTGCTCGCAGTGGCCCACGGTAAACGCGCATGTGATTATTCTGAGATCATCAGCACCTACAGGGCAGTCATCCTGGTTGAGCTCCAAAACCTGGTAAGTGTCATGCCAGATAACCAGAATCCACATGTTCAAACAGACTATGTACAGTATGTAGCAAATCTGACTTGCTCTTCTAGATTGATCTTCTAACAAATTATATAAGCGATGGAAGAATGGTTATGAGAATGTGGTCACTTGTTGCCCTCTTCTGGTTATCTCTAGAAGGTGAACTGTTTGAATGTGATTTAAAGGGATAGTTCACCCAAAAATGAAAATTCTGTCATCATTTACTCCCCTACAGGTTGTTCCAAACCTGTATACATTTCTTTGTTCTGCTGTACACAAAGGAAGATATTAAGTTACAATAAGATATTATTGAAATCTGCTTGGTTACAACCATTCTTACAAATATCTTCCTTTGTGTACAGCAGAAGAATAAAGAATTTATACAGGTTTGGAACCACTTGTAGAGGAGTAAATGATGACAGAATTTTCATTTTTGAGTGAACTATCCCATTAACACAAGCTTTTTCCTCTCTTGACACAGAATCTGACTGGTTCATTTGACATATCTAAAGAAAAGGACCACTGTCCTTCTGAGAAGGTACAGCCACCTGTACATAGCTACATGTATGTTTCTTTAAAACACAATTTTGTTTTTAGAGACAGTTGATACGGAGCATTTTTCTTTTTGGTGATGTCTTAATAATCGATGCGCTGTTTTGATGGTAGGTTCACCGTATCCTGCGAGATATCTATAATATGACCCAAATCTTCAGATGCCTGAGTGAAAGCAAGAGGCATCAACGTGACAGAGCTGACGACATGGCAAAGGTGGTGGGACAAATGGCACAGCTCATCCAAAAAAACTGCTGCAAACCGGAAAGTTTGGTATAGTTTTTATTTGTTTGTTGATTGAATAAATCAAGTTCATCTGAATAAATTGTAATCTGGAGAAGAAAAAAAAAAAAAAAAAAAAAAAACAGGATTACGTAATCTAGAAATGTATTTATCAAAAAAAAAAAAAAAAAAAAAAAAAAAAAACTGAATAATTATAATCTGAACTAAACTGAGGATAACATGATCTAGAATTGTATTCATTTATTGAATTATCAAAATAAAGTTAATCTGAATAATTATAATATGAAATAAACAGGGCTAAATTTAGAAATGTATTTAAAAATCAAAATAAAATTAATCTGAGTAATTATAATCTGAAATAAACAGGATTATGTGTCACAAACTGCTCCGAGACTCGAAGATTGAGAATCTACACGCAGTAGTTTATTAGAAGGGTAATCCAAAAACAGTCAAAAAAAAAAAAAAAAAAAAGGCAAGAGGTCCAAACACAAGCAAGCAGTCCAAAACAGAAACCAAGACAAGAACACAGGCAACAGGATCAGAACCAACAGATTATCACAAGAACGCTCAAATGCAGTTGATGCTTACAAAACCTCACAGAGAATGATAGTGAGAACCAGGCTTTTATAGGCAGAGCTAATGAGGCTAATGAGTAACAGCTGTATGTAATCATGGCTGATAAGTCCAGGCAAAGGATTATGGGAAATGGAGTCCATGAAGGTGTGACAATAGTCCAGGGTGGAGTGCCCTCTGGTGGCAATCAAAGGCACCCCAGCTGGTGACTGTGACATAACCCCCCCTCCTAAGGGGGCGGCTTCCAGATGCTCCTAACAAGATCAGAAAAGTCCAGGGAGGCGGAGCGAAGGTGGAACAGGGGGCGGGATGGAGGGCCAGGTCCATGAAGTGGAAGAGGGCTTGAAGACTGAGGCAGAGCAGAGAGTGCAGACGGGCTTGAACACCCCCACGGCAGAGCAGACGATCACCGCAGCAGTGCAGACGGGGCTGAAGTCCACCAAGGCATTGCTGAGGAGCACCAAGGTGGAGCAGGTGAAGCTGATGTCAACCACGGCGGAGCCGAAGACCCCCAGGACAGATCTGGCAAAACTGGAGAGCACCATGGCTGATCAGGTGAAACTGAAATGGAGCACAGAGAGGTTAGCGTTGGCCACAAGGGCCGTGTCAGAACAGGCAGGGAGCTCCGAAGCACCCTCCACAGCCATGACTAGGACAACAGGGTTTCCCAGGTTGGTCTCTGTGGTAATTTCATGGGATACAGAAAGTTCGTGAACAACCTCTCTGGTCGTGTTGAGGCAGGCAGACAGTTCAGGAAAGACCTCTGCAGTCGCGTTGAGGCAGGCAGAAAGCTCAGGGATGACCTCAGTGGTCGCATCAAGGCAGACAGGAAAATCTGGGGCAGGAGTGGCCTCTGGAGCAGCCCTGGAGCAGACTCATGGGCTGGAGAGCAGTGTGCGGCCCAAACACACAAAATGGCCATTGCCGTAAAAGGGAGTACTGAGGACAAGGGAATGACCTCTTGGAGAGACAGCACAGGCACTGGCAGGTTTGAGCACGCTGGGGCCGGTGGGCTAGATGGCGCTGGTCTAGAGATGTCAGCTGAATGCACTGACATCAGTGGTGTGTCCTCCAAGCTGGATGCCAGTTTCACTCGTATAGGGACCACTTTAAAGGCTTCATGTGCGACATTCATGACGACCGGGAACTCAGCCGTGGTGTCCATGAGGGCTGAAGACTCTGGCGTGGCATCCATGGCAGCTAGAGACTCTGGAATGGTGGCCATCTTGGCTGATGACCCTGGATAGGCGGCCATGTTGGCTGATGACTCTGGCGTGGCGGCCATGTTGTGAGCAGGCTCTGATGTGGTGGTCAAGTTGTGAACTGGCTTTGGTGCAGGAACTACAGGATGGGAAGGTACATAAAGCACAGGGCTAGCAACCAACAGAACTGGGCATGCTGATGATTGTGGTGGACCAAGCTCCTTGGCCACTGGAGCTTGGTATATGGTGCCCTCTCCCCAAAAAAAATGTTTAGGGGGAACATCCTCCTCTACTTCCCCAACAGTAAAGGAGGAGCCACTAAACAAAAGAGCATAGTCTATAAATTGTTCTAAGGTTAGGTCATTTCTCCCTCTTGTCAAAAGTGATTTTACAGGTTTGTTTAGTCCATGACAATAGAAGTCTTTCAAAACAGCATCCTTTCAGTTTATACAGTTGGCTAAAGCACAGAATTTAACAGTGTATTCCTCGATGGTACAAATACCTTGACGAAGGAACAAAATTTCTTCTCATGGATACATGTGTGGTGAGGTTTTCTGTCACAAACTGATAGGCAGAGCTATATGAGGCTAATGAGTAACAGCTGTATGTAATCATGGCTGATAAGGGCAAAGGATTATGGAGAATAGAGTCCATGAAGGTGACAATAGTCCGGGATGGAGTGCCCTCTGGTGGCAATCAAAGGCACTCCAGCTGGTGACTGTGACACATGATCTAGAAATGTATTTATTTATTTATTTATTGAAGAATCAAAATAAAATTAATCTGAATAATTATAATCTGGAATAGAGGATAACATCATCTAGAAATTAATTAATTTGTTTGTTTATTTGTTGATTGAATAATTAAAAACATTAATCTGAATAATTATATTCCGAAATAAACAGAGGATAACATGATCTAGAAATGTATTTATTTAGAATTTTATTTTATTTTATTTTTACTAAAAAGTTAATCTGAATAATTATAATCTGAAATAAACAGAGGATAACATGATCTAGAAATGTATTTATTTATTGTATCTTTGAATAATCAAAATAAAGTTAATCTGAATAATAATCATCTGAAATAAAGAGAGGATTTAATATGATTTAGAAAAATGTATTGCTTTGCAGGCAAATAGATGCAGAAAAGCATCTTGCAAAGCAGGGAAGAAGCAGAAAAGAAGACAGCAGTGGAGAATGAAAATGATGGGACGGCTTATAAACTGCTGGCAGAGGCTTCTGAGTGTGACGGCGTATTAAATCACAGCAAACACAGGCCTCAGATCAGCTCCATTCCACATTATTTAAAACTGTATGCACATTCTTTTTCCCTTTATCATTATTTATTCACTTTCACTTTTTAATAAAAGAACACCAAGTGTTTTGTATAATACTCCTTCAGTGAAATGATAAGCTGAGATTGTGTCAAACTCATAAGACATCGAATGGTTATACTTATATGTTTCTTCTGGTTGTGTATGTTTTATTTGATAGCACTATATATGATTTATGCATAACAAGTTTAAAAACTATTCATGTTAAACAGTTACATGCGCATTTAGATTTATATGGACACTCACATCTGGTGCTGCAAATTGAGCCAAAATTACAATTTTAATAATTTAACGCTGACTATGTTATTCATGTTGTCATAGGTCTACTAACACTATAGAAAACACACAAAATAAGCTGTCTCAGTAACTTATCTCATGTTATTTCAGTGGATTCATCTTTTAAAACGTGTTGGGTACAAGAAGGTGTTTATTTTTTGTTTGAAGTTTTATTGGATAGTGTGGGATTCGGATATTGGATAGTGTAATGTTTTGGAAACTGTCAGGCATTCATCATATCAGTACTGCCAATATTCCAGAAGGGGACATCAGAAACTCATTATGGACATCACTTTATCCATAATTTTGCTGCTTTGGTGCTGCTGATTTATGTCTTGTTTTGTTGATTCTTTCTATAAGTCAACTTTTTCTGTTAGTAGATTTAAAAATAAATAAATAAAAATCTTTTAAAAAGACTTAAACTGTGAAATGCATTTTTTTTAAAGCTATTTTTGTTTGATTTGATTTTATAATATTTTATTTTATTTTATTCACAATAGTTTTTCTTTATTTTTTTAGAACCAAGGACTTATATTTTCTATGTAGTAACCATAGGGCTTTTATTTTAAAATCGACAGCTCGTGCTACCTGCACGTCAGCATTTGCTCATACGCATGCGCAGTATGTACACTTCCTATTTGCACTGTTTGTAGTATTTGTGCATATCCATGTCGCTTGAAATTATAGTATTGTTTATCTCTGCTCACATCACGTTACTTCATGCTTACTTTCCTTTTCTCCGCCGTTTTTTGCGCCACATACCTGTCTCCGATCATCAGTCATGTTAAAGGAAGAGATTTTACTGAGCACGAAATGTCTCATTACAGGTGAGATATATTAATAATATTCTAAATTCATCATTAATTATTGATGTGTAATAAGTGGTTAGATGATCAGGGTGCCGTATAGAGTTCATTAGATGTTACAACTGCTGTAACACTAACAAGTATAAATCTATGTCCTGTATGGTCAAGAAGGGGAATTTGCTGTCAGTCAGTCAGCTTTGCCATATGGTCATGTGTAAATAAATACACAAGAGTCAGCAGAAAGCCTGTTCAGTGTGTACTACACTTGTCACCTGTATAATCATAATGCCTTGTACTGCTTAGAGGAATATTGACAATCAGTCCTGTTTAAAGCTGTTTGATATTTGTTTTATTTGTGTTAACAGGGACAGAATAAAGTCGATGTTTTATCATGCTTACAACAGCTACTTGGAAAATGCATATCCTTATGATGAGCTGAGACCGCTGACATGTGACGGACAGGACACATGGGGAAGGTATGAGCTTATAGCAGAAATACATTCTAGGAACATTTCTATTTCTATTCAAAAAGACAGCACACAGTGTAAGGCAAACAATGTTTCAACAGTTTCGGTCTTCGTCAGGTATTCAAAAATATTAAAACTTGTAAATACATGAATATGCATGGCCAACAAACAAGACAGCAATTAACCAATGAAAACACATTATATTCTCCAAAAATAAATAAAAAGATCTACCAAATTTAGCTTACATAGAAATCACAAAAAGGTGTTCTATCAAAATCTAAATGAAGTCCTTTCGGAAATAAAGTATATATAAATATTAACACACACATACAGACACACACACACAGGTTTGTTTTGCTATCAAAGTGAGGACCACAGAAAACATTCTGCATTTTTACATTTTTAATAAAACATTTTTTAGTATGTTTTTAAAGCTATTTTAAATATGAGGACTCATAAAATGTCCTCATATTTCATGTTTATGTCGTAATACCAGTGTAATACCCATGTCATTATACAAATTTGCGTCCTCATAAATCACAAAAACGCGCGCACACACACACACACACACTCACTGGCCACTTTATTAGGTACACCTCCCTAGTATCGGGTTTGACCCCTTTGCCTTCAGAACTCCCTGAATTCTTCATGGCAGAGATTCAACAAGCTGCTGGAAACATTCCTCAGAGATTTTGGTCCATAATGACATGAGAGCATCATGCAGTTCCATCTGCACATCCATGATGAGAAACTCCCATTCCAGCACATCCCAAAGCTGCTCTATTGGATTGAGATCTGGTGACTGTGGAGGCCATTTGAGTTTAGTGAACTCATTGTCATGTTCAAGAATCAGTTTGAGATGATTTGAGCTTTGTGACATGGAGCGTTACCCTGCTGGAAGTAGCCATCAGAAAATCAACACTGTGGTCATAAAGGGATGGACATGGTCAGCAACAATCCTCAGTTAGACTGTGGCGTTTAAACGATGCTCAATTGGTATTAAGAGGACCAAAGTGTGTCAAGATAATATCCTCCACACCATTTCACCAGCAGGAGCCTGAACTGTTGTTACAAGGCAGGATGGATGGCTTAATGTTGTTTACGCCAAATTCTGACCCTCCATCTGAATGTCGCAGCAGAAATTGAGACTCATCAGACCAGGAAACATTTTTCCAATCTTTTACTGTCCAGTTTTGGTTAGTCCGTGTGAGTTCTAGCCTCAGTTTGCTGTTCTCAGCTGACGGGAGAGGCACCGGTGTGTCTTCTGCTGCTATAGTCCATGTATTTCAAGGTTGGACGTGTGGTGTGTTCAGAGATGCTCTTCTGCAGACCTCGCTTGTAACGAGTGCTTATTTGAGTTACTGTTGCCTTTCTATCAGCTGAACCAGTCTGGTCATTCTCCTCTGACCTCAACAAGGCATTTTCTTGCACAAAACTGCCACACTTAACAAACAGTTGAACAGGTGTAACCCCTAAGGTCCTACACGCCCCGCGATGTGCGGGCCTCGAACCCGGGTCTCTGGTGTGGGAGGCAGACACGCTAACAAGGAGGCCAAAGACTGCAACCTCTAGTGTCAAGGGGAGTGAGGGTTATCTGCACAGTTCTTACTAGCTGGCCTCCGTTACATACATACATACATACATATATATATGTTTATTTGATAACAAGAAAGTAGACATCACCGCAAAGGAGGCTTTCAGCTTGTCAAATTCCACCTTAGACCAGTAATTATCTCCTATATTACTAACAAGTGGCATATCCAATGGGATGAAATGAACTAAATAGCTAAATGAACTAAATCCTAGTACAAGGAGAAGGTTTTTAGTCATTTTAAATCTAGACATGATCAGGTTGTTTTAACTAGGTGCCATTTAGGTTATTCAAGATTTGCACATGGTTATTTCTTGAAAGGTAAAGAACCACCAACATGCCGTCTTTGTCAAACTCCATTGACTGTTAAACATATTTTACTGGACTACACAGTTTTTAATGCATAAAGATGTTTTTACTCAGAGATCAGTTTAACTGATGTACTTCAAAATTAGAATTTTTGTCTTGTATTAATCTTAAATGTTTTATAGTTTTTTTAATTTTTAATTATACAATGTTGTCATTCACTGTGCTGCTGACATGACATTAAAAAAATAATAAATTATATTTCATAAGATTGAAATGGACAGCACTGGGGTTCTTTTGATTGAACTTGGTTAGTGTAAAATTCTCACTTGCATTCAGTGATCACTTTGGCCCAAAATACTTCTGGGAAAGTTGGTGCAGGTTTTTTCTTTTTTCAGTGGAGTTGAACAAAAGCCTTTGTCTTTAATATATTATCTTTCATAGTGAAACACATAATTATGACAGGAAGATTCAGAAGTCATATTCTATCATTATAACCTCTCTATTTGTCCCTCTTTCCTTCAGTTTCTCCCTCACCCTCATTGATGCTCTGGACACATTGCTGGTATGAAATTACATTCAACAAAATTCTTCCATGCCATGCAGTGGTTTTTCTGTAGTTCAGATGCAGAGAATGTTTGTCCTTCTTGATCACAGGTTTTGGGAAACCACACAGAGTTCCAGCGCGTGGCCACTCTGCTTCAGGACACGGTTGACTTTGACACGGATGTAAATGCTTCTGTGTTTGAGACCAATATACGAGGTGAGATATCCTGTGTATTATGGAATTGTGTATGGCCTTCTTGGATGAATATACACATTTCAAAATATACCCAAAAATCAAAAGAAAAAACATTTATATTTATATATATATATATAATTTATTTATATGTGTGTGTGTGTGTGTGTAATATTATTATTATATAATTGTATAAATACTTTTATTAAATAATTATTTTACATTACTGCTAAATGTGGGAATGTGCTTTATTGTCATGAAAATTATTTTCTTTGTGCAAAACAGATTTTATTTTATTTATTTATTTATTTGATTTTGGGGGGACATATGATCCGGACAAACTCATTTATCTTTATTTATCCTGTATTACAGGGCTGTAATCATTGGCATTAAGTGAGTTTCACCAGTGTACGTGTTTATAATCTGGTCACTTGATGAAATGTATTTCTTGCAGTGGTTGGTGGGCTTCTCTCAGCCCATCTGCTTTCTAAACGTGCTGGGATGGAGGTAGAGGAGGGCTGGCCCTGCTCTGGACCCCTCCTGCGCATGGCAGAGGACGCTGCCCGCAAACTGCTGCCTGGTGAGGGAGCTAATGTGTACTTCAAAACCATATTCAATTAATAGCGCAATTACATCACTATCTGAAAGCACGAATAGTTGTTGCATTTGTCATTGCAC
Organism: Mylopharyngodon piceus; assembly: GCA_039654765.1. Lineage (NCBI taxonomy): Eukaryota > Metazoa > Chordata > Actinopteri > Cypriniformes > Xenocyprididae > Mylopharyngodon > Mylopharyngodon piceus. The sequence continues at coordinate 24,375,416 of CM077446.1, forward strand.
CACAGAAACTGAGCCAAACACTTTGTTAAAGTCGGCATGATAGTCTTTTCTTCCCTAATATGACGTATATATCTAAGTGAAATGGCTTCTGGAACATGTTGGACGGGACTTGGTTTTGTCCATGGGGAATTGATTGGATGGTTTGCTATTGGTGGATCTCATGTGAGTGACAGGTTGCCCCTCCCTCGTGCCAGTAAACACGTCAATAGAGAAGAGAAGAGATGTACTGCTAGAGGGAGGGGAAATATTTTGATTAAAGATTACGAGGCACATGAATTTAAAACAAAAATAATGTGCATGGATAAATTATTTAAAATAATTACTGCAATATTCCATTAAAAAAATAAGAATTGTCCCTTTTGATTTTGTGGGGACTTTAATGACGGTGTTGTTATTGTTAATTAAAACTATTGAAAAATAGTTTTCATTAATTGAAATGAAGCTAAAATAAAATATAAATATTAGATGAAAATCTTTAAATTTAAAAAACTTGAACAAAAATTGCCTTGGCAACTAACTGGAAAATGGAAATGGAAAACAAATATAGAAATGTTAAAAAAAAATAATGAAAATGACAAAAATGCTACCATGCAACTAGTTTTCACAGAAAACAAAGACTGAATTGGCATACTCCTAGTAATTTAGAAAAGCATGTAGTTTTAAGCATTAGCTAAGCTAGTATGCCTGTATTGGGACATTGCATCTTTCATAATTGTGTAAGGAGGTGTGAGCAATATTTTCCCAAGAAGCATACATGGATACATCCCAAACTCCTTGAGATTCTATTCAGTCACCTTTGACGTACTATTTTCAATGTAATGCACTAATCCTAATCTGGCATGCTGTATAGGGAAGGGTATGTGAATTGGGATTCAGAAATACTCTTTTAAAGCTATATTAGAATCATAATAATATTTAATCATGATTATTGATAATGCTGTGAGTTTATATATATTGTGTTCTTCTCAGCTTTCCAGACCCCCACAGGGATGCCATATGGCACGGTGAACCTGCTGAGGGGGGTGAACCCCACTGAGACCCCCGTCACCTGCACTGCTGGAGTGGGCACCTTCATCCTGGAGTTCTCCACCCTCAGCCGACTGACTGGAGACCCTGTGTTTGAGAATGTGGCTCGCAAAGCTCTCAGGGCCTTATGGAGAACACGCTCAGATATTGGCCTGGTAAAAGCTTTTTATCTGGGATCAAACTGTTTGTAGTACAGCCATGACACCAGAGTAGTGCATATCTGAAATTCTTTGGTTTTAAAGGGATAGTTCACCCAAACATGAAAATTCTCTCAGTCATTTGAGGCTTTCGCACTGGGTAGATATAGGAATTCAGTTATAGGAACCATCCACCAGGGCAGTCCGCCGAAATCTAAATTTTCACCAAGGGCCATTTTCCTGGTTGCATTCGCACCGGAAGTAGGAACTCTGAAGTGACATAAGCCGGCTGACAGCGACGTCATTTAAGCACGTCATTCAACAGCGTCAACAACTGGAGGATGCCTTGATCAGAGCTGTGTTTTTGTTGTGTGTTTCGTGATAATGGAGATGACATGTAGATGTATAAGTTGTGCGATCGAAAGAGCAAAAAGAAGGGCTAAGAGACGAAATCTCCTACATCATCACACCCAGTTCCTGCAGTGTGAACACGCCAAAAAGTGACTTTTTGAAAAATATGACTTTCCTTTTTCAGATAAACACAAAAGAAGATTTTAAGGAAAATAATCGATCGCTGTGAGTTCATATAATGCCACTGAGGCCTAGGAGTTTTTCGCGTCCACATGAAAACGCAAAAACACGCTATGAAGCGCTGTCAGGAGCTTGCCAAACCAACAGGTGGCCATATAACCCTAACCGCAAAGCCACGCTGGCCAATCAGAAGCCTGGAAAAAAGGTTATTACCGGTTCCGGTTCCGACGTCACAAGCCAAAATCTCCGGTTTCACCATCTACATGACAACACTACAACCGAAGTTTCTAAAAATCTTCACACAAAAGTTTGGTTTCAGTGACCAGATACTGTGTTTGCGTGTGGATGAACGGCCAAACCGTATAGAAAAAGCTGCGGTTTTGAAGATACCCATGTTCATGAGGACAGGGCCTGGCTGGCAAAAGTTTGATGCTTGAACTGCCACTTATCCCACAAGCTTTGCAACTCACTTACATCACGTGTCACAACGTCCCTCTCATGAACACTCGTATGATAGTAGACCGGAAGCAATGATTTATAGTTAAAAAAGTTGAAAAATATTAGTATTTTTCTTACACACACCTATCGTTTCACTTCAGAAGAAGGATTACTGCCACGATTGCTGTGTGTGGTTTTTAAGCGTTAACATAGTGGTACCCATTCAATGGGATTAAATCTTTCTTTGTGTTTATCTGAAGAAAGAAGGTCATATACATTGGGGATGGTATGAGGGTGAGTAAATGATGATAGAATTTTCATTTTGGGGTGAACTATCCCTTTAACTCTACATTATACAATATTAACAGAATGCAGTATTAACTAGTAAATTTACATTTACTTCATACTACAATATATGAATGTAATGCATCATGAATGACCTGCCCGTGCCCAGCAGTCCTACTGACCGCACTTAGTAGTAGCTAAACCACCCAGAAATGTCTCTTCTGAAATGCTTTGACCAAATTCCTCTAATAACGTTAATATTTATGTTTTAGCTGCTGCTTTCTTACCAACATGTTAATCGCTTTAACAGCAATTACTAGGACAGGGCTGATTAAAAAGGCAAAAACTATGTTTATGTTGTTTCTCCATGTGATTCAAATTGTGTTGTATACAACCAATTATCCGTTGTTATCCCAATCCCTGTTTTCTTTATCGGGATTAAATATTCTATAGAACCATAAAGCTTTCGGAGATCCAAATCTGATTTAAATCAGCAGTTAGCATTTTGCATAGCTCAACATATTTGCAAGCTGATTACAAAAGGTCATATACATTTTTATTTATCCTTTTTAATTTCATTTTTAATAATTTAATTTATAATGTTAGCAATTGTTTTTGCACCAAAAATGCTCATTTAAAACAAATTTTTATTTATTTTTGTATTTTTATTTTTGTGATCATATACCCTCTCTCTGACCCTGAGAATTAAGTGGGGCTTTAGAACCACAACGTAAACCCTCTTTGCATGTGAAATGAGAAGCAATCACACACGTGCAAACATTATTTTTTATATGACCCCGGGGTTCCTACACAGTATAGAATTTGATTTTAGTAATTTCCAGTGGCCTGTTGCATGAAGCTAGTTGAACAAACTCTGAGTTTCAGAGTAGGTTTAGAGTTGACAAATCCAGATAAATCCAAACTGGTTAGGATCAGGATCAGATGTTGCACAACGCTCGGTTATAAACTTTCTCTGTCAACTCAGGTTTAATCCAGAGTTTGCGATTAACTCTGAAGCGCGTGCACCTGAAAGTGTGACGCGTGCGGCAAACAGCTAATCACACGGAACATGCAGAGCATCCGTTTGATTCACTTCTCGCGAGAGAGCCGCGCAATTCACTTCTCTTCTGAAGATTAAGAGGTCGTTACGAAAAATATCATGAAATTAAATGCATTTACAAGGCAGGAATAAACACTGCTGCAGTGAAAGTTTGAGAAAGGGGCTGAAAGAAAATATCTCACTATATCAATGCATGTGAATCAAAGAAATATGCCTAATAATTTATAATATAATAATTTATATTAGATTCACAAAGAGCTCAAATGAATACACATAAGCTTAATTTGTTTAAAAGCTTTATATATCGATGCATGTATTATATTTATATCAATTTAAAAGCAAAGTTAATTAATTGTCAAGTAATATAATAATTATATGAATATACTATTATATGAATTATACATAATTAATTCATATAATATAAATATAATAAATAATTAGCAGCAAAAGATGAGCAATTTTGTCTCTCAAATGTTTTCACTATAAACTGATTTAATTTGGAGCGAGAGATACAGGGGGAGTGGGTTTATTGCATCAGATACATGTCACTTTACTCACAGCTGATTGGTTGAGTTTTGGTTTGCGATCTCTAACCCAGAATAAAACCTGCTCCGGAGCAGGTTAGCCGTGTAGCGTAAGTTACCATAGCAATGAACCCCGCTAAAAACCAATCCACCTTCATAAGCCCGAAAAACCAGAGTTTACTCAAACTAATCTTGAACTTACCTGGGTAGAAACTGAAACCGGCTTTGTGCAACAGGCCACTGGTCTGGATAAGAAAAATATTTCCAGACTATTGCCCCATTCTGTTTTCTAAAATATGAAATTGAGATATTCTAAAAATAAATGTATCATACAAGCAGAGTGTTTTTCAGGGCATTTTGACCAATCAGTCAGTGCAGCTAAATGTTTAGTGATTGTTCAATGTAAAATAATGCTGTTTGGCTTGAGTATTTTAAAGAGTCCCTCCCTATTATGCTATTTTAAAGGTTCCTGACAGGTTCCTTTGGAGGTCTCTTAGGCTTGCATGCATCCAAGGGCAAAAAGCATTTTATTTTTCTCAAAATATACATTGCAGCATCACCGCTTTTCTCATAGTCTGAAACAATTTGATAAAGGATTCGGTCTCCCTAAACCCCTCCTTTCTGAGAGCTTCCTCTGCTCTGATTGGTCAAATGACCCAGTCTTTTGTGGTCGACTGCTTACAGTTCATGTCGAAAATTACTGGCCATTACCATATCTTAATTTCAGCTCCGGATCTTCCTCAGCACTTGATACACAGTGACACGTACTGTAACGATGGCATCGGTTTTACCGTATCAATTCGAGTTGATGGAGTGATAATGCCTGATAATAATTATTATTATGCTGGATATCATACCATTTATCAGTTGTTACATATGGTCTGTAAAATTTATAGAGAAGTCTGGAAAAATATGGATTTTTGAAATGGAAATGGTGTGCTGTGACTCCTTTACTGGCCCCAGCATTCAGTGTTCTTGTTAACATTATCACATAACTCTCTCATTTTTTCAGGTGGGCAACCATATAGATGTCATAACTTCTAAGTGGGTGGCTCAGGACGCAGGGATCGGGGCGGGAGTGGACTCATACTTCGAGTATCTCGTAAAGGGGGCCATCCTGCTGCAAGATGAGGAGCTGCTGGCAATGTTTCACGGTAAACATTGACTTATTACATTTACATTTAGTCATTTAGCAGACGCTTTTCTCCAAAGTGACTTACAAATGAGAATAGTAGAAGCAATCAAATCAACATGAGTGCAACAGTATGTAAGTGCTGTGTCAAGTCACAGTTTCATCAGCAAAGTGCTCGTAGCAAGGTTTTTTTTTTTTTTTTTTAAATACAAGTAGATGGAGAAAGAGAATTGAAATCGAAAAAAGAAAAGTAAAATATAAATAAAAAGTAAGTGCTAATATTAATGGGTCAAGTGTTGACGAAAAAGATGTCTTTAGCAGCTATATTACACAAGAATTGTACACTGTACAACGGAGAATGTTTTATAAGAAAATACTATTTCAGCCTTTCTACTTTAAAATTTCATGTTTAATTCAATGTGTTTCTTTGTAATTATTTGTGAAGTTTACTAGCAGTTAAAATAAATCCTACTCTAAATTTAGATATTAGCTAATCATAACACCATCTAATTTCCAGTAATTGCTGTTTATTTTTCCTTATCTTACTTATGTGAAAGCATTATCAACTTTCAAATGTGTGTTGCAGAATTTGATAAGTCCATAAAGAACTACACTAAGTTTGATGATTGGTATCTGTGGGTGCAGATGCATAAAGGAACAGTATCAATGCCTGTGTTTCAGTCTCTGGAGGCGTTCTGGCCTGGACTGCAGGTGAGAAAGCAGATACACTAGTCTGATATGTCACAAGACAATGGGAAAACACCATTTTCAATATATTTGCATCTGAGAGCAGATTGCTGTGGCGCCTAATAATGTACGTGTTTATTTAATTTCAGAGTTTGATAGGTGATATTTCCAGTGCCACAAAGACCTTCCATAACTACTACAGTGTTTGGCGTCAGTTTGGAGGCCTCCCAGAGTTCTACAGCATTCCTCAAGGTTACACAGTGGACAAACGAGAGGGGTACCCTCTGCGGCCAGGTATCTATAAAACACACCGCACAAGGGAGCAATGCATACATGTAAAGTCCTCAAATCATAGATTAGTTGTCTTTTAAACCATTATAACACATTCTGGTCATTTTTGACCCTGAAGACATTCCTGAATTTTTCTTAAAAACATGTAGGTTTTGGTATGGGAACCAAACTTTGAAAATGTGTCATGAAGACTAACAAAATACATAATGTATTTATTTAAATGTGTAAAAAAACAAACTTTGTAATAAAATTGAAATAAAATACATATTTATTTATTTTATTTATTTATTTTTAGAGTTATGTAAAGAGATATAACCATTTAAAAATATATATATAAAATGCTTTTTAAAATGATATACTATTGATTCCATCCAGTCATGAAAGATCAAACATGTTTAATATTTTGAGCTGATTTTAGAACATGCATTGTTCTCATTCGTCATGCGTCTCCTCAACGAAGCATGTGTTTGTTGTGTTCAGAAGTCTGGTAGTGTGTGATCCTCAATCTTTTAGTGTATGATGCCCAGTTTTTCTCTTTAACCATTTACAAAGTCAGCAAGTGTATGATGCCTAGTGTTTTACAATCTGTTTACATTTTAAAAGTCATGTAGAGTATTCCAACCTTTAGCAACCGCTGAGAACACTTTAGCTATGGCTTTGCAAATAACGGGCATGTTGGCAGCAAGTTTTGCACATTTTGCTGTAAAATCTGTATTGATTAATTTATATGAATAAATGAAATTGAAGTAACCAATTTTGTTGTACAGAGTTGATCGAAAGCGCCATGTATCTGTATAAGGCCACCGGTGACCCAACATTCATGCAGCTTGGCCGGGATGCAGTCGAGTCGATTGACAAAATCAGCCGGGTGAAGTGTGGTTTTGCCACTGTGAGTGTCTCAAAATGAGTCTCAAAGTTTGATCAATATTGAGACAGTCTCTAAACATACTCATCTTTTTATTTCTGCCAAAGGTGAAGGACGTAAGGGACCACAAGTTGGACAACCGCATGGAGTCCTTCTTCCTGGCTGAGACCATTAAATACCTCTACCTCCTCTTCGATCCTGAAAATTTCCTTCATAATACGGGCACTGAGTTTGAGCTCGGTGGCCTGCAGGGGGACTGTGTACTCAGCGCGGGGGGTTACATATTTAACACGGAGGCTCACCCGCTCGACCCCGCAGCACTCCACTGCTGCAGTCGATACCAGGACGAGCACAGGGAACTACAGGACATACTACTCAGCTTCTCACAACCACTCAGGCCTCCCACGGACCAATCAGAGGAGACGTCAGGGGACCAGAGCGCCGGCTCCTCAGAGAGCATTGCACTGAAGCCAGGAGAGAGACGAAAACCTCCTGTGCTCTCCTGCCCTGTGCAGCCGTTCAGTGCCAAACTGGCTGTCATGGGTCAAGTCTTCTCGGACAACTCTTGAACAGACTTTCTCACTGCAAACAGTGTGTAAAGATGTAGATTATGTTTGTAATTTAACTTTGGAGAGATTAAATGTTTTCTAAATATGTGTGGATTTTTTTCCACCCTTTTTATTAAAAAGTTTTAGATGACAAAAGTGTTGGTGTTTTAATAATTCAATTTCGGGAAGCATTTTCATTATGGATTCCAGTTCTTTGCCAAACCTCAAAAAGTGAATTTCCTAGAGGCAAGTATTTTACAAATACTGCACATATCCCTTCATTCATTCAATCATACAATATGGGGAATAAAGAATAAAAATAATTCGCTTAATAGGCCACACAAGACCAAACACCGCTGCTTAACTGAGATTTTAATACTAATGCTTCTGTGTCATGCTAATCAGTCTGGCGTCAAGTCTAAAAAGCTTATTTTCTCTTCACGTGAGAAAGCAAATGAGAGCCAGAGAGCAAAAGTTTATAATGAATATGCCCTCCACCTCTTGCCCATTTTATATGCCAGCACAAACTGAGAATGTCACGACTGTAGCTCCGGACAAAGCCTCTATTCTTTTAGGATGGGATTAGTAGATTCATTGCTGATTTAACTTCTTTTGAGGCAAATAAACAAATTGACCTGGGTTATTAGCAATTTCACAGTACACATTTTCTTAGCAGCTGTAATGCCTCAGGTATTTCCAGTAGATTATAGTTATGAGAGTTATTCAGCTGCACGTTCGACTGTTGTGATTCCTTGATTCATTGGTCGCAGGTTAAGTGATTCAGCTTTGTGATACTCAAAATGTAAGGCAAGATTTGGGTGTATTTGCACATATTCTACCTTTCAAAAGTTTGGGGTCGGTAAGATTTTTTTAAATGTTTTTGAAAGAAGTCTCTTATGTTCACCAAGGCTGCATTTATTAGATCAGAAAGACACTAAAAATGGTAATGTGAAATATTACAATTCAAAATAACTGAATATATTTTAAAATGTAATTTATTTCTGTGATGTGAAGCTGAATTTTCAGCATCGTTACTCCATTCTTCAGTGTCACATGATCCTTCAGAAATCATTCTAATATGCTGATTTGATGCTCAAGATACATTTCTTATAATCGTCATACATGTTTTCAGGATTCACTGATGAATAGAAAGTTCAAAAGAACAGCATTTATTTGAAATAGAATTCTTTTGTAACATTATGTTTTTACTGTCACTTTTGATCAATTTAATGCATCCTTCCTCACTAAGGCCCTGTTTACACCTGGTATTAAGAAGCATTTTGGTTGATTGGATCACAAGTGGACGACGCTAAATACAGGTGTAAACGGGGTCTAAAACATTTTGAGCTTGTCCACTTTCGACCACTTCCAGAGGTAGTCGAAGGCCCTGTTTCCACCTGGTATTGAGATGCGTTTTGGTTGATCGGATCACAGGTAGACGCATTCCCATTTACACCTGGTGTTTTAATCCGTCTCATTTGTCCACTTTCAACCACTTCTGTCCTGGTTTCTTTGAGGGGAGGGTCAATGGGCGGGTAATTTATTTATTTTTTTTCCGATCTTTCGAACTAATGGACAAAATGAGCTCGCACAATTTACATGTGAACACGCACAGAGACGACGGAAAAAGATACAAAGAGCAGCAGCTTTCGTTTCTGCTCTGACAGCCGCAAGACCAGCCGAACATGGTATGTCTTAGAAATCAGGAACGGTGAGAGAACATTGTGCTTGGTACATTTTCCTTTTCAAACCAAACTTGGTCTTAAGCCGACAAAGTTTAAATCCCGTCTGGCTAGTGCGCTTCCCATGTTTGCGCATTAGTTCAGTAGGCGGTCTTTTGTGGCTGTTTGAACAGATTGGACCACATGAGTGTTTACACTATGAAAGCAATCTGGATGAATGCGTTTTTCGACTACCTCTGGAAGTGGTCTAAAGTGGACAAGCCGTTTACACCTGTTTTTAGCGTTGTCCACTTGTGATCCGATTGACCAAATCGCATCTTAATACCAGGTGGAAACAGGGCCGAAAACGCATTCGACCAGATTGCTTTCATAGTGTAAACACTCATGTGGTCGAATGTGTTCGAACAGCCACTAAAGACCGCCTACTCTCCACCTACTGAACTAAGGCGTAAACATTATGGGAAGCACACTAGCCAGACGGGATAGTTTGGTTTGAAGATGAAAAACGTACCAAGCACAATGTTCTCTCACCATTCCTGATTTCACGAGTTCACACTTACAAATAATATTAGCAGCCCGTATTCCTGGCTGTGGTAGGAACAAGCCAAGAGAGGAGTCGGGGTGGGAGAGGGATGCTGAGAAACTGCCGAGGAATGTATGGTAAGTCGACTGTGTGTGTGTATACATATATATATATATATATATATCATGCTGATAGGATAGACGTGGTAATTGCTGGATAGATCATTTGAACGTGCTCCTCCCGAATTTTGTTAATGAAACATTATTTCTAACATACACTCACAGTGTTCGGTGCGGTCTTGCGTCTATCAGAGCAGAAACGAAAGCTGATGCTCTCCGTATGTTTTTCTGTCATTTCCGGCCGCGTTTATATGTAAATTGTAAGAGCTTATTTTGTCCATTAAATCGAAAGATCTGAAAAAACCCATACATTTACCCGCCCATAGACCCTCTCCTCAAACAAATCAGGACAGAAGTGGTTGAAAGTGGACAAAATGAGACGGATTAAAACACCAGGTGTAAACGGTATGTGTCTCCCTCGTCTACTTGTAATCCAGTCGACCAAAACGTATCTTGATACCAGGTGTAAACAGTAAAAACCACAAACATTTGAATGGTAATATATATGGCAAGACTAGGTTTAATTCATTAACAGTATTTAAATGTTATTAACAAAGATGAATTACAATGAACAATAGTATATTTATAAATTAACATTGACCTATATTAATAATAAGACTGTTCACTGTTAGTGATACTTAACTGAACCTTATTGTAAACTGTTACCTATATTGAATTCAGTGCATTTATAGTCAGTGTGCATGATCAAAATATCTGTTCTGGGGAAACTGTAGGCCTGTCGACTCGTGTGTTTTCCAAAGAGAGATCTTGATCTCAAACTCCATCTCCTGTTGTCCACCTCCATCACCCTCTTGGCTAGTTTTGCTGAAACTGTGCGACCACGTAGGAGCCAATGTGATTGGAGAAACACCGGAGAACTTTCCGTTACACTTAAGAATGCCCTTCCTCTTCCTCCCGATATCTGTCGCAATTCTTTCCACATCTTCGCTAGTGTCTGCCTTCCTGTCTACAGCAGACCCAGACCTGTCTGTGTGCTCAGAGAGACATGTGTATTCTACCTGATTGTAGAGCTTCTTCAGGATGCCCTTCTTTGGCAGTTTCATGGACTGGTTGTGGGAAGAAGGTTCAAGATGTGACAGCAGAATAGAGCTGCTGTTTGGGCTGAAAGTTCTTTCCTTATGTTTCTTTCTCGGTAGGGTAGAGGCACGTGGTTTACTCTCTGTAACTCCTGAGAATGAAGTATCTGGGAAGTTGGGACAGTTTAGGTTTAGCCACCAATGGTAAGCTATGTCTTCCACAGTGGCTCTGTCCTCTACTTTTACTGTGAGCATCCATCCAATCAATGAATAGGCCCCTATAAGAAGAATTGAAAGAGTCCTGGTAAATTCCCACTCATGATGGTGGGCAGATATGTGGATGTGTATAAATCTCACCTGATGAGATATCAGGAGTCTTGTATCGTCCCTGGCGGATCTGCTCTTTAAGGATGCTGTAACTTGTGCCATCAAAAGGCATGGAGCCATAAACCAGAGCATATAACAGCACACCAAGAGACCAACAGTCCACCTGGGACATAAAAAAGAATATGTCATGCAGAATAGTTTATGACGTGTTTACTATACAAACTGTGGCCTTGTGAAAAAGAAGTGCACTTAATAGTACTGAATGTGCACTTGTAGTGTACTTCAAATATTATATTTTTGAAAACTGTACTTGCAGATAATATTACTGAAATGAAAGGTCACTTAAGTGTACTTCAGGAGAGTACACTTTCATGACTGTTTCTTAACACACTTAAGTAGACTTTTAAAAAAGTGCACTAATGTCAAATTAAAAGTTTTACTTTAAAGTACATTTTAAATCATTGTTTTACTAATCTTTTGTTGTGTTTTAAAGAAGTATACTTATTTTGAGGTGTTTACTAACAAATTAAAGCCCATGTAAAGTACTTGATTATATATATTAAATCTTTAATTACATATATATAATATAGCTGCGAGCAGCAATTATCGGGGTTCAAGTGCTTTAAGGCCTTTAAGCAGATGCATTAAAAGGTATTATGTTTTAATTAGCAAGCCTGTAACCATCTAGATCATGGATGGAAAAGACCATTTACAGCCAATACAGGCAATTTACCATATAGGAAATATGTTTTTTAAAGATTTTTAGCAGTTATCGAGGTTGAGCCAAAAACCTATGACTAGCTCGCCAAAGTTAGTTTTTGAAATAATCTCCAATATTTAACGAACTATTTGATGGAAAGCGGCGGTCCTAGAGGCAAAGTTGCTCTGAATATGGAGTTCTACCATGTGTCATTGGCGTGTGCAAAAAATTGTGCGATACACAATTCTTTACACACGAAAAACAAAGGCGCCCCCCGGTGGCCGATTTCTTCTGAATTTCTCACAGGCCTTTAGGGCTATAAGTCAAACAGGCCCAGTGAGTTTCGTTCCGATCGGCCTCCGTTAACCTTGTCTGATAGTTGCTCAAATTTCATTGGCCGATGGCAGACATGCTTTTTGAGATATGTCATAGACAATTATGGCACCTTGGACAAAGACACTGCATGTCAATTTTCAAGTCAATCTGACTAACAGTGAAGTAGTTATAGCCATTTTTTTCCTTTTTTGCTCCGTCCTTTTTCACGTGACCACAGAATGAGCTCTTACATATGTGTGCCGAGTTTGGTGAAAATATCTCATTCCGTTTACGAGTTATAGCCATTTTAATAAAAGTGGCTCCACCCACTTCAAATGTTTTGGCGGCCCTTAGGGACTGTGAAACGAAATTTCAACTTTTTTTATAATTATTGACAATCAGACTCCAAAGAATCTTGCTGCACTGGTTTGGTTCAGATCGGTCCAAAAACCTAGGACTAGTTTGCAAAAGTAGGTTTTTCAAAAAATCCAAAATACCCAAAAATTTCAACAATCGAATTTGATGCATCTTATCCATCTTGTGCCAAGGATCCCAATGATATAAGACACTTACGCCTCACGCCGTTACGTCTACGCCTAACAGTTTAGGAGTTGTGAGCAATTTCATACTTTTCACCACTGTAGCGCCCCCGTTAGGCCAATCAGGGCGAGCCTTGGTGACGTTGTAGACGGTGTGAGTACTACCAGCTCTCAAAGTTTTTAAGTCTCTACGACTTATGGTTTGGTCTGCCTGATCACTTTCAAGGGAGAATGCTGATCCTTAAAAATTTTAACAATTACAATAGGGTTTCAGTGCTACGCGCTTGAACCCCTAATTAATACATGACATATAATATATTTCAATAGAAATTACATTATTGAAATAATATACATGTAAGTATATTGTAGTTTACCATAAATGCTTGTCAGTACATTCGGCAGTACACTTTAACCATATTTCACCAAAGATGTTCTTAAGTCCTACTTAAGTGGGTCAAAAAAGCACTCTTATTTAAACTATAATACATTTTCATTTAACTGCAATTAACATGCAATTTAGTGTCTGAAAACATTACATTCAGTTTGCACTTGAGTATATTCTTTGAGAATGTTATTTCCGTAACAAGTACTCTTTTTAAAAGTATGCTAAAGTGTACTTCTTTTCACAAGGGTGAGCAATCAGAAAAACTGGTGAGACTGATTTACACCTCAGGGCCGTGGTATGGAAGTCCGTTGACAATCTCTGGTGAAGCATACAGGGGGCTCCCGCAGAAAGTGTCCAGACATCGGCCTCTCATGTAGCGGTTGGACAAGCCAAAGTCAGCTAACTATAACAAACAGAGCAATTATAGATAAATCAATTCTGTATTAAAATGGGTGACCTACTTCTGTTTATTTAATAGAATCTATTTCTGATTCACATAGGGTGGATAAAAATAGCAGAAGACCAATTATAAATGCAGCTGCAGAGATTAATCATATTACACTGGCCGTCAAACACTTAAAAACGCTTGATATGAAGGGTTATGCTAAATTGCTTGAAATTAGATAGACAAATATAAATTGTGCTTACATATGAAATTAAACATCTGTTACTCTCAAAAACTGTTCATGACAGACTCTATATAATGAATAATGAATAAAAGTCATCTTTCATCATATTTCCTAGTTGATCCAGTTAACATATGGAGACAAAGGATGCCTTCAAACCTGTCTGTTACCAACTATGTATGAAGCATGGTGAGGTATAAGCAGCTATTTTGCAAGAGTCATCTGATCCAGTGATTGCTCTATACGGTTTGTAATGACCAAGGAATGAAGCTGTTCTATTGTGTAAAATAATGCGAACATTGTTCCCTTATAATGTTCCCATATTCCAGGATGATGATGCTCCTATACACAGTGCTAAAGTAATTGCAGAGTGATTTCATAAACACCAGGATGAAGTCAAATGCATTCCATGGCCACCAGATCTGCACATCCTTAAACCTTCATGGGGATGTTTGGGGTTCAAAATGAGAAGTCGATTAATACTTCATCATCCCTCATAAAAAAGTCCAAAAAGAATCAATGTCCCATAAAACAAATTTCAGGGCATGTTTGACAGATTCCAGGAAGAAAATGAAGCTCATTAAGGGTGATCCTACCTGATCCTATATTAGGGTCTTTATTTCATATAGTGTTTCCGTTATTTTGTCCACTGTATTTATGATTTTAAAAATTCCAGTTTCACAAACAAGGCTTACGCTAGTCCTAGACTAAAATGCGTGTTTGAGCTGTTTAAACTGAAAGCAACTTGTATTGACATCTTAAAATATGTCAGTGTCATTGTTTTGTCTCAAGATGCACAACAGTAATGTTTTTTTTCTAGTGAACATTTATAAAAGCTACTTAAATGTCCTAATTGAACTAAGGCCTAATCCTGGCTTAGGCTAAGCCCTGTAAAAACCAGGCTTGTGTGCAGTAAGTTTGAATTGCTTGTCTCAAAGGATCCATTAGTTTATGTAATGTGATGGTAACATGAATGAAAAATGAAAGGCAGCGGCTAGACGCTATTTACACTAAGTGACAATAGCAGCATTTTCTTAGCGATATGCTATGTACACTAGGTGAAAATAGTGATATATTCTATTTACACCATGTAAAAGTATCAGTTCTTTGCAATAAGAGTAAATAGCAATTAAATGCTATCTATACTTTATATTGGCAGATACTATTTGCACCTCAGTATTTTTGTACATTAACAGAATGCAGTAATATCATAGAGTGTAAATGATTATATTTATTAAAATTATTAAATGGATGCTGCCTTATTGGGAGAATAAAAACCCTCCCTACACCTTCCCCTAACCATTCCCAATAAACACTTTTAATATTATTAAACACTCGTTCACAGTTTATTTAAACTTTTAGAACATTATTTTCATTTTTAATTAAAAATAAATGTGAGCTCAGCAAAAGGCGGATTCGAACCCGCGTTGATTGTGTTAAAAGCCAGGTCTGCGAGCCTTTTTTAAAACTTGAGTGGCCCAACCAGACATTGGTGGGCGGAGCTAGTGTAAATAACAATTGCCAACAAGGGACACTATTTGCACTTAGTGTAAATAGACACTCCGAAAAATGAAAATGCATGAAACATAATGTCAGTTCTTTAGTAATTAGTTTGGGTTTAAATTGTTTACCTTCACATTTAAGTCCTTGTCCAGAAGTATATTCTCCAGTTTGAGGTCACGATGAACCACACCATTCTGAGGGATAACAAGAGATTTCTTACATTTTTTAAAAAATAAATGTAAAAATATAATATTCACACATTTTTTGTCAAATGTAATGTGTTTATAGTGCAGTCCTTAATATTGAAAAACCTGTGATTTCAAGGCTGATTTTAATGTACTGGTTGCATTGAGATATAAATACTAAATATAAATACAAACATACAATATACTATATATTACCAATATTCATATACTATAGATATAAATATATAAATACTGAATTTTTATATAATGTTTTTAAAACTGCTGAGGCAAAGCCTGTTTGCTTGGAGTGTTATTCAGTTTTGCTTGGAGTGTTATTCAGTTTTGTAATATTTACTAAGATTGCCAAATAAACAGGAAGGTTTTTTAGGGTGTATTTAGGAGAAATAAAAGTTACTGATAACAAATTTATCAACTTAACTGAACTGAACATCCATATATAGCTTGAATATTGTTTATTATTAAAAGATTTTACATTCAGGTACATTCAGCTGGTAAAACGTTGACTGTGCACATTTGATAAATTTAGTAGCAGTTTTGTAGGTGAAATACATAGTTCAGTCATGAAACTCTTCTAAGCAGCTGATTGGTTCTCCTAAAGCCGGCTGCATGGCCAATCGATATGTTTGTTTGTTCTATCTATGTAACCTATTTATTTCTGTCCCGAACTGGCTCAACTCTCCTAGCCCCCCTCCATCCCCAGCACCACCTGCCTAGATCTGCTAGGGTGTTCTCCTTACTTTCCTTGCAGCAGCTCATGCCAGCAGCAGCAGCAGCAGATCCAGTCCGCCAAGACAAAGCCGATATACATTCTATTCTTATCAATAAAATGCTGTTTATATCTATTCCGAGAGTGTCATGATTGAAATGGCTATTCAAGAAAAACTGCTCATATGTAGAATGAATGCCATGAGATTTTAAGAGCAGAAATGTGTTTACTTTATGGCAGTAATGCACAGCAGAGGTGATCTGCCTGAAGAAGTGTCTGGCCTCTTCTTCTGACAGTCTCTGTTTCTCCTGAATGTACTCATAAAGCTCTCCTCCACTCGCATACTCCATCACCATCACAATCCTCTCTCTGCTCTCAAACACTGAAAACAAATCCACACATAAAACACATTTCATTAATCATTTGGTGGGTTAATAGAAAGAGAGAGTATCTTAATCTCTCTGATACAGCATTTGGCATTAGGATATGTGACAAACATAATCATAGTGTGAGACTGTTGTGTTTTACCCTCATACAGACGGATGATATTTGGGTGCGTAAGAGAGGCGGTGATTTCAATTTCTCTCTGGATGTGAGCCCTATCCAGGTCATCCCTTAATCTCTCCTTTCTAATAGATTTAATAGCCACCTGAAGCACACAAACAGACACATTATAATCAAACACATCATTGAACTAAATATCTGTAAGTATATGGGTCAATGATGTGATGCTCATTTATTATGTTATTCAAAAATACATGGAAAATGCAGTTAATACAGACTTGAATACATCTCTTCTGTGATGTTGTTTGCAATTTCTCAACTACAATTCATATTGATATTTTTTGTGTGGCTTAAAGTAAAAAATGTTTAACTGACCGAAGACTGTCTCATTAAAAGGCTTACAAACGTTGACTATCTTTTACTGATATATTTTTTAAAGTCAGCATGAAATCAAAACTGACAGTATTTTTATTGGAATATTGCAGTGTTTATTATAAATGATTTTTCCTTGCACATCCTTTTTGTAATTTTTTTTTTTATTCACGTTCCCTCGCAATCTTTGATCAAAATAACTTCCCCTCTCTGATGATGTGTTTACTAGCATGAGGGCGGGGCAACCTGTCACTCATATGAGATCAACCAATAGCAAATCACAACCATCCAATCAATTCCCCATGGACAAAATCAAGTCCCGCCCTACATTTTTTCTTGTTTAAAAAGCCATTTCACTACCACCCTCAACCATGAACCATAACAATAAATAATTCATAAGTTAATCAGAATTCCAGTCTCCAACTGATATGGATATAATTTAGGCTACAGATCAAATATTATGTTTTGCTGACCTATATATAACTCTGCTGGCTGCGAGTTAAATTTTGTACCATTAACTCTGGGCCTCTTCGGTCAGAACTGACCAAAAAATGTTTCGTTTTGAATTTTTAAAGATTTTTGCTTCATCGGAATGGGATGACACTTGGTGACTTTTGTCGCATTAGCTATGTGAACACACAAAACAATCATGGACATGATTCGGATATGTTAAAGGGTTGAAAAATAAAAAGTAACAACTGGTACCTTCATGGTCAAAAATGACCGACGTAGGAAATCAATGGATTTTTTTTTTTTTTTTTTTTGCTTCATCGTAATGGATAACACAAACAAAAAAACATGGACATGATCCAGACATGTTAAAGGCCTTCACTCTATTTTAATCTGAAATATTGCATTTATTAATTCTTTTAAATTATATTAATTTTAATGGAAAAAATAGCTCATAAAAAATGTATAAATATTGCATAGTATCATAACATTCCCTCAAAATTCTAAATAATAATCAAAATATATTATTGAACAAAAATATATTGCATTGATTTTCCTGGACAAAAAAGTTAAAAAAAATTTAAAGGTACCAAGTGTGACCAAAAAATGAAGGGGCTCAGAGGGTTAAGGTGTTGTTTAGTTTCTGGTATATGTGGGGTCTGTAAGTGTTACATAGCATGCAGTTTTGGATCAGCTAACACAATGCTCCATTGTAACCCATTAGATTTTTACAATTCCAAAATTCCTTGATATTCATTAACTGAAATCATGCTGTGGTTTAAAAGTAAACAGTGTCATTTCTTTCCTCAACGAATGGAATTTACTGATGTAAACATACATTGAAATGTAAAGCTAAAGGCCCAAGGTATATGGAAATTTTATCACTGAAAAAACTCTGATGGGAGGTCGCCGAAACCTGCTGTCTATATGACGGCACTGGCAGTGCCATCTGGGAAGCTGCCAAGCAACTCTGACCCCAATCTGGAGACGTGGAGAGACGCCTCGCTCCCCTGTCACACATGCACACAGCACCCGGCTCCCTCTGAATGGTGTTAGTGTTTGTCTGCAGGAATCCCAGCTATGCTAAGGCTCCTGGATTCCAGAATACTTCACCTCTGAGTCCAGATGAGTGACAGAGTGAGAGAGAGGCTCAGCTGCTGCTCTAATCTGATTGGACAGTGAGATTACTTCAGTTTTTCCGTTAATGTTTTCATATGTTTTCAGGCTGTGAAAGAGTCCAGACAGCAGGCTGGGGAAAATATCTCTGTTGTTTTTGTTAAATGACAGACTGAGCAATGAATGAGTGGTTAAGTATTTAATTAAGTGTGCTAACATGAGGTCTACATACAGTAGACATACACACACCAACACACACACACACACACACACACACACACACACACACACAAAGCGCCTATTGGATGACCCCAAAAATATCCAAGAGTAATTAACTAAGGTGAATTGCTAAATAAAGACGTGTTGAATGACTGACACACTGTCAGAACTGTTGTCAGAGAACATGCTGGATATTCTTCTCAAAATAGAGAAATTAAGACTTTGTAAATTTTTGATTAAATAAATCAATAAAACTTAGTCATTTTAGGAACTGTAAGAACAAAGAAAAACATTAACTCCATATTTTTTGAGAATACTCAAGCATTTCAAGTTAAACCATTTATTTAGCTCTTATGAATTTACTTCAGTTAAATTTAAAAGTGTTTTTCTCACAACTTTTGACATTTGACATTTCCATAACTCTTGTTCCTTTTCACGGCATAATCATTTTTAGTCAAATCATTATAATATTATAGAAAGGCATCATTTATGCTTTATATATAATCCCACCAATAGGCTCTCAAGTATGCCTTCATCAACACCAAACCTAAACCAGAAATGTGTTTCTAATAACTTATACTGATATAATTTAGCATTATTATTAATATAATTAAAAATGGCTATTATTACAATGATTCACTTTTAAACTAAAAACAATCAATACTGTGGATAAAAATCACAGAGGTCTCCTCTCTCCTTTCCCTTTAATGAGACACCTTGTTTCACTGACAAGTCATAATGAAATTTTCTCAGATAAAGACCTTTTTATAACAGCGAACTTATTTACAAATTCACAAATAGATAGATAGATAGATAGATATCTTGAAAATGAGGACCCATGAGTGTATATTCACACTGTTTTCACTGCTAGCATAAAAATAATAGATTTAACCTATTAACCTATTTTTGTTTGGTTAATATCAAATTATTAACTAACTAAAACGCCATTCGTTGCTTACGATACAGACATAAAAAAAATACAAATGTTTCATATCAGCATTTTGTGACGTGAATTCATTCAAAACTATAAGAACCGAGAAATACTGTCAAGAACTGATAGAAAACCCGTTCATGTCGCTCACCGTCTTTCCACACTGTCTCGCCACCGCGCGCTTGACTTTTCCGTACGTGCCCTTGCCCAGCGTCTCCAGCACTTCATAATGGCGCTTGAGACTGTGTTTATGATGGTGTTTCTTCACTCCGGATGAAGTCTGGAGCTCTGCTCGCTCCTCCAGTGTGTGTGTGGAGGCCACGTTAGCGCTCGCGCTGCGCTCAGTGATCCGCTGTCGCTCCATGGCAACCGCGAGCGGAGGTGCAGCTCACCTGTGAAGTGAGTCGTGTTGTAGTCCCTGTTTTGAACGGCAACTTAAAAATAGTTTTTCTGTCATTTACGGTGATAAAATAATAAGAAAAGAAACTAGCATGTTGTTCTTTTGATATGGGCGGTGATGCTGAACATCTTCTGCCTATATATGCGGTGGGATGGTGAGTCCGTTTTCCCTCCTGAAGTCGGAGTGGGATGGGTGGAGTCATGCTGTCAATCATCAGCGGTGACGCGCATCAGTGCCAGCCAGACTGATGGATGGGACTGATGACCTCAATCCTACAGAAAACCTCACAAAATCACTGTCAGTGTGACTGCAATGGCTTTAACATCCATAGTTTGCTGTTCAGAGAGGACGTTACTTTTATTCTCACTTGAGAATTTTACAATACTGTGGCCAAATTCCATTGGATTTATAAAATATCAAACAATTAGTTTATATTTTGAAGAAAAAAATAAATAAAAAAAACTGCACAGAAAAGTAGCAAAATGTCTCATTAGAAAATTATTAGTTTTGAGAAAAGGTCTAGCATAATTTGCAAGTACCAATTGCTTTGAGATTTTGTATTCAATATAATGTAAATCTGACATAGGCTATTTAGGCTATGTGTGTCTTAAGGTCTCCACTTTCAGTGCATTTCTATTACAAACAGCTTGGAGCTGAAGCTATTAGGGAAAAATATATATATGAAAATGTCAATGATCAATTAGTGACTGACATAAATATACATGATAATTTACAAATACATCTGAACACAGTATTTAATTATCAGTTGCTGAGCTTGAATTAGTATTGTTAAAAGTAGAAATTAGACCAAGCTGAGATACATTTAGGCTGGAATCTGCTGTTCATTCATAAGCAGGTTCAGAACAAGGGATTTTTCTTAAAGGGTTAGTTCACCCAAAAATGAAAATAATGTCATTTATTACTCACTATCATGTCGTTCCACACCCATAAGACCTTCGTTCATCTTTGGAACACAAATTAAGATATTTTTGATGAAATCCGATGGCTCAGTGAGGCCTGCATAGCCAGCAATGGTTCTTCCTCTCTCAAGATCCATAAAAACAAAATAACGACTTTTTAACTATATCTAGTGATGGCCGATTTCAAAACACCGCTTCGGAGCATTACGAATCTTTTGTGTCGAATCAGTGATTTGGATTGCATGTCAAACCACCAAACTGCTAAAATCACGTGACTTTGGCACTCCGAACCACTGATTCGATTCGTAAAACTCTGAAGCTTCATGAAGCAGTGTTTTGAAATAATATCTTAATTTGTGTTCTGAAGATGAATGAAGGTCTTACGGGTGTGGAACGACATGAGGGTGAGTAATAAATAACATTATTTTCATTTTTGGGTGAACTAACCCTTTAAATGTGATGTTGTCATATTTATAATGTAATTTTAAACGATTCTTCAAAAATAAAGGGTTGATGTTTTTACTTTTTATTTTATTTTATTTATTTATTTATTTATTTTGCTATTTCATGAATTGTTTTGTGTTCCATATACTTGTTTTATTGATTATATTTTGCTGAAAAGCCTGTAAATAGCCTATAATACATTTTAACAGATATGTGGTAGCCATCTTGTACCACATATCTGTTAAAATATATTATTAGTGCTTAAATAACAGATTGAAAGTTACCCAATATAAAGTGAAATTATACCTTGCTGTAGAAGCATGTTGTCACAAAAGTTTGACGTATGTTAAATGAACTGTCTCTTGTAATTTATTGTTCAGATTTCATCAAACGGATGCAAAAAGTACTAAGAACTGAAGTCAAATAACATGGAATTCTGCCATTCAGTTGTCAATTTCAGCTATTACTCAAAATAATATCCAGGACAAATAACATAAAGTTAAGTTTCCTTAAAAGGGAACATGCTCTCTAAGAAGACTGACAGAAGAAACTTTTACTACTTTTACTCAGAACCATATGTGCATTTCCATCAAAATCTCAGGGTGTAATCATGTTTGATGGCTCTGTTCCATACAGAACTACTTAAAAAGTCCCTCTGAAGTGCCCATATTGTGCTATTTTAAAGGTTCCTAATTTTGATTTATAGGTCTCCTAAAACAGGTTTGCATGAATCAAAGGTCAAAAAACACTTTTATTTTCACATAATATACATTACACATCACCACATTTTTCAATGATTCTCAAACGACTCATCCGAAGATTCAGACTCTCTAAACCCCTCCTTTCCAAGAGCCTACTCTGCTATGATTGGTCATACGGCCCAGTCTGTTGTGATTGGTCTACGAAACGCCCATAACCATAACAGAACTTCAGCTCCAGAGGCTTCCTAAAGCTCAGCGATTGTACACACTGTAAAGACAGTAACGTTGGCATCGATTTTACCATATCAATCTGAGCGTGAGTCCAATGATGAAACATTGCAAGAACTACTGACACCATTCCTCTACATCAGCATTAACAAATGTACGTCCATCAACAAACCGATGTGTATATTTTCTAATTTATTGCGGGCTAACTGTATGCATACATTAGCCAAGCACTAACATAAATGACTGATGTAACATTAAAGTTTGTAAAACAAATCTTGCTCCATCCTTTATCATTACTCAAAGTAGTAAGAAAGACAGACAATCTGCATTAATTGACACAGGGGTCATTCCACGAAATCGGTGCCTTTTGCGTCCCTAAGAAATAATCAGACATAGAAGTACTATAACAACAAATAAATTTGTGATTTAAAAACATATCAATACTGTGTATTGTTTTATCAATATTACACCAAAGTAAAGTCAATTAAATATTATTTTAAATAATTAAAATTGCATTTATTCTCATAAGGGTAAGGTTTTTGGCCTGTCCCTTGCTATGATTGTTCTTTTTCAGCAGGACTTTTACTTTGCAAATTGAATGCAAAATGATACAAAAATCACTTTTGCATAATGTCCTAAGTATAGTCTTATTGTCAAGCAATGTTTTAGCATAAGTATACATTATTTTTTTATAAAATATAAATCATTTTATCTGTGTCCCCGATTTCATGTCAGCCCTGTTACCCTCACCAAAGAACCCTCTATAAATAATGGTACATTCCAGTGACATCACTTCCAGGACGTTACATCATCTCTAAACCAGGATGCCAACAGTTCAAATAAAAATAAGTTTTTCTCTCTCTTCTATAATTTTCTATTTTTGATGATTTATGAGGTTTGACTGAGGGGGGATATCATGCAATGTCAAATTTGTTACCATTTTTGAAGTATACATTTAAACACTTATTTATTTAATGTAACATAATCATTATCTACAAGTAATATCCCTTTAAAGTGTACAAAATGTGCTTTTGTGATCTGGTCTGTTAGCTAGCAAATAGCAAATTAGCTTTAAATTGTCAAACCTGTTACCGTCAACCCTGTTACTTTTCAGAGTAACAGGTCTTGACATGTGGGTAACAGGGATGACAGATTAGATGTAAAATTTAGCCACACTGATTTTAACATTTATCTGTGTCAAATGCAAACATTTTAAAAGGTCATCCCAGGTGTATTATTGATGTCTATATCATTCAGTGTGGGTGGCATATGAGCATCAGTTACATTTTTAGTTAGTATTTTTAGTATTGTTAGTTTTAGTATTGTTGGTACACGAATCTCGTAATTCAAGTATTAACTATTTAAATATATTATATAAACTTAATATATAATATATTTTAACCCTAACAGATGGAGTGTGTAGCTTTTCATTTCTTAAACAACCATGTTGGAATATGTATCATGGCCATATTCCAAGATGACAATGCCAATATTCATCAGGGTTAAAGAATGGTTCAGAGAGCACAAAGAATCATTTTCACACATGAATGGGCACTTCTGAGTCCTGACTTTAACCTCAGTGTAAGTCTAACCTCTTGATGGAAATAAATGTTCTGATGTCATTTCCATCAGGAGGTGCATACATTTTTGGTCAAGATCTTGTATTGACAATGCAAGAGGTGAGCACTCTGTAAAGTCTCCTCCAGCACATCCCAAAGACTCACACTGAGGTTAAAGTCAGAAGTGCCCATTCATGTGTGAAAATGATTCTTTGTGCTCTGTGAACAATTCTTTCACAGTTTTAACCCTGATGAATATTGGCATTGTCATCCTGGAATATGACCATGATACATATTCCAACATGGTTGTTTAAGAAATAAAAGCTACACACTCCATCTGTTATGGTTAAAAGAACCGCTGCCAAACATATAACATGCTAGAAACATAATAATCACTGTAATAATGATCCATTCATAGGTTCTTAAGTATTTACCTATTAAAATCCAAACAACAACCTTTTTTTTTTTGGCCAGGCAGTGAATATTCTGAAGGGGACACACTGACACAGACAAAACGTATGGACGCATGGATCTAATTACAGTACCCTTAAAACATTTATAAAGCGTGCATACGCACAGATTTGATCTTAGAGTGTGCGTACGCTTAAATCCACGCCAACGCTCATATTTATAAAAACGTGGAAAAGTGCTTAGCGCCACATCAGGGTCTGAACAGACGTACAGTACACACTTTTCCTTGTCAGATTACTGCAGGTTTTTCTTTAAATCTAAGCTATTCTTGCAGCTCGCCATTCTAAATTAAATGATTTGGACGATGACTGGTGATCTTTTATATGTAAATGACATTAATTAGGTGTTGTTTACAACGCAGAGAACTGAAACCATTCAGCTGTGCACAAGTTCAAGATTATTTGCGATTTATATATTTCACATCTGAAAGAGAGACATACGCTCGTTTTCTGTGTGTACGTTCATTCTATGAATCTCACGTTTGCACATCTGAGAAATGATCATACGATCAAATTTAGGATGGTTTCTGTGCAACATTTTATAAATGAGGCTCTTGATCTCTTAGAAATTGAATGTTTCACTAATACAGCTATGCAAAGTGAATGCAAAACAATATAATGTAAATTAAAAAGTTAGAAACTTTACAGTATTATGTAAACAAATATGTATATGTGTATGCTGAAGAATGTGTGCCCCGTCATCCCTGTTACTCTGGTCAGTCCTGTTACCATTATGTCAATCCTGTTACCGTCATTAATTTCATAAATAATGTAAAAATAATATTTCAAATCGTCTTCCAAGTTTTTCAATTGTAACAATCACTCTATTTTGTTTTAGACAAAGCCCTTCTTTTAATATCTCTCTTGTAAATATATATATTTTTCTTAATTGACAGGTGATCAGCCTTCAAAATTAGGATGCCCTTGGTCATCTGAATGACAAATATAAGATTTGTTTAAAAAATACCAAATTTGAAACAACCCCACTGAAAAAAGGGACAAAAATACTGCTCATATATGTGAAAACTATTACATAGTTCTAATTAAAACTGTAGTATATAGTGATGATTGTGTCTGTAACAGTGTTGACAAAAATATCAAAACATGAGGAAGAAAAGTAGCAGTAAGAAAATTATATAGCCTGAGATGGCACAATACAATTTCTTGTCATTTTAAGTTGTCTTCATTTCATAGATATAATTTTTTTTTTTTAAATTAAACTTATTTTATATTTTAATTTTTCAAAGTTGAAAAGGCACCAATTTTGTGGAATGACCCACAGTTTTAGGTAGTTGTGGGCTACGGCTGATTAGCAGAAGTATTCCAGTAAGACAGTAATAATGTGAGTTAACCAGTTAGCTGGAGATCTACACAATTTTGAACACTTGGTAGAAAATATATACGTCAATAACTAATCATACTTACAGGTTGTGATTCTGAGGAACAAGTGTTCCAAATATTGGTCCAGCCAACAAAGATCATAGACGGGCATTATGCAAATACGTTACCTCGTTATGTATGCAGGTCACGGAATTGAGACTGGGATTCCTGACGACTTGTTTAGGCGGTTCAGGGTCAATTCTTTTGGGAGACAATAACTTTATTTATCGCACACTTTCAACTTTACAACATTGCAGGCCGTTTACATTCACAGACAGCTATATTACACACTGCATGAAAGGTAACATTCGCAAAAGCATAATGGGGGCACTTTAAGTCAAGTCATTTCACTCAGCGGCCATCTTTGAAACACCTCTCGGGCAGCTATTTCAGTCATGCAAGTACAGCTCCTATCTCTTTGAATGGGGAAACATCAAATTCTCCAAAGCTATTCACCAAACTTATGATTAAATTTCATATTTGAAATCACCAATGAAATCTGACACAACTGTCTCAAAGATTTTCTGTCTAAACACTCAAATCATGACAAAAATAATGCATTTTGCGTGTTGGAATTTCTCCCATTCATAGTAATATAAGTGCACCGTCTTATATCTAAAGTCTTTGCTACTTTTTAATTGGCTGCTTCCTATGTCAATTCTCCTAAATCATCTTGCTCACTGGGGGAAGTCATTTTGGCAAATAAAACAACTCAAAGTAAACTGACAGATGATGACAAAAAATATAAAAATTGGACAGTGAGCATAACCTGGACAGGCTTTTGTTACAGCTGAAAGGACAGCTAAATGCTCATTGCCAAATGTATCACTCATTCAGCATAAGATTTTGCCTTTTTATATATTTTTTTATGCAAGGACTGAAACATTATTTTGAACATTGTTCCTGGTCAAGCACAGTGTGTCCAGATAACATAATGTGCTCTTGCCAAAAAAAAAAAAAAAAAGTGATAAAAAGAAAAAACATTCTTATTGTCCATGTGTTTGTGAGTTAGTGAAGTGTCATAAGTTCATTTACAGATGTGTGATCTATTTGGCACACTCATGTTTATGGGACTGCTGTGGGTGTGGTGTGGGATGGATCTGTGAAGACTCTGATAAGGACCCAAGAACTTTTCCCATATGGACATTTCTGGTTTGGACATACTGCAGAAAACCCTTGGCTCATCTAATTGTCATCTCTCCATGGAAACCTATAAATGGACTCATTATTCTCAGTGAAAAGAAGAATCTTCACAGATAAATTCTCAGGGAGAAAAAAACATCTCAATCCATACGTTAACCCCTGGGAGGGGTTTGAGGTGAGTTGCTGAAACCCCAAAACATATGCAGAATGGAACATACAATGAACATGAAAAGGACAGGCATGGGTGTCTCTGAACATGCTGAAGCAAAATTCTGCGTGGAGAGGATCATCCTGGATGAACTTAAATTAGAGGAAGTAGCACAACGGCAGACTGAAATCCAGGGGCCCTCTATAGAGGAGAAGATCTGTAACTCTATAAGGTAATCTTGCATGTGAAAATCCTTAATACACTGGATATTGTTGCAATTAGCAAATAATATCAAGGAGAATTTAGAGTTAAACTATTTTCCATAAACACATTCTGTAAAACTCCTATTCTTTCACTGTCTGCAAGGTGCTTTGTGGGACAGTGGAAGATTCTAACATGGATACCAGTTCTGTCCTGGATCCCCCGGTATTCCGTTCGGGAGAATGGACTTGGTGACCTGGTTTCAGGTGTCAGTGTGGGAATCATGCATCTGCCTCAGGGTCAGTTTACAAGTTCAAGTTACAAAGCAAAACTATACATGGGACAAAAATTCTCAAAATGTTCCTTGAAGAATAAAAAAAAAAAAAAAAAAAATGAACAAAATCCCATTGCTGGGATGTCCCCAAGAAAAAAGGTTGATAACAGCAGATCTGAATGGGAAGTCTCTAAACGGATACACAGGCACATCTTGACTCTTCTTTGCAAAAACATACCAGACTGTTAAATTGCGAGGACTTTTTATATCCACTGTAAGCTTGTCTGTGTGTTGATACTCAGGTATGGCATACGCTCTCTTGGCTTCTGTCCCACCTGTGTTTGGTCTCTACACTTCCTTCTATCCTGTACTGGTGTACTTCATCTTTGGCACTTCTAAACACGTCTCCATAGGTGAGGGGAAGAGAAAGAATGTAGCTAATGTGAAATGTGTTTTTGGATTTGATACAAAATATATTTAATACATGCAATATTTTTACCAGTATTCTCACCCATAATTGTCATACATATTATATATACATAGCCTACAGTAATAATTTCTGACAGTGTGATTTGTGTGCCCTCAATGCTTTGTAGGAACCTTTGCAGTGATTAGCATAATGATCGGGAGCGTCTCAGAGCGATTGGCTCCTGAGGATCGCTTTCTGACCAATGGGACAAATGGATCAGTGGTCATGGATACAGAGGCGCGAGACGTACAGCGGGTGAAAGTGGCTGCAGCAACGACATTACTGTGTGGCATTTTTCAGGTGAGTCTTGCAAAACAACACATGAAAGAATCTGGAAATAAACATGAAAATACAAAAGAATGAGAGAACAAACAAACCAAACAATGAATAAATGTGTGTGTGTATGGGGGGGGGGGGATGCATGGAGGAAAGTCAAAAATAATCAAAAAAAAAAAAAAAAGAATAAACAAACCAATGCATCAATGTAGAAAAACAAACAAATAAACAAATACATTTTCAAACCAACGCAAACTTAATATATATATATATATATATATATATATATATATATAAATAAATAAGCGAACAAGCAAACTTTGTAGTTTTGATTATTTTTCAAAAATGTTTTTGTTAATTTTGTATTGTGTTTTTCTGTAGGTTTTATTGGGTCTTGTTCGGTTCGGGTTTGTAGTAACATATCTCTCCGAGCCATTAGTGCGGGGCTACACGACAGGTGCGGCCACTCACGTCATCACCTCTCAACTCAAATACATGTTTGGAGTTTCACCCAGACGATTCAGTGGACCCCTGCAGCTGCTTTATGTGAGTATTTCAGTTGGTTAAATCTTCTAATTCTGACTATTCACTTATTTAAAATAAAATAATTGTAATAGATGATGAAAGCCATTTACTTTATTATTAATTTATTATTAATAATAATCATAATAATGACCTTTCGCTATCTGTTAGTCACTTCAACATTATGTTGACTGACAAATCACCTATGAGTTTTAGAAAAACGGGCAATGGAATTGGCGAGTGGAATTTGCATGTCAAGCCACTTCTTTGTGACACAATGCTTCCATGGGTTAGGCCCCAGTGGTCCTCCTCACTGCCCCTCCGCAGATACGTTGATTGTCCCTTTGGTGCCACTCGCGTGGAGCCTGGCTAGCGCTTCCCAGCCCATCCCGCTGGCTCATTCAGACAATCAGACTCGGCTATGCAATTCAGTTCACCAGGCGTCCCCCCAGGTTCAGTGGCAGGCATTTTTACCAAAGTCACAGAGGCTGCCCTTGCCCCATTAAGGGAAGTGAGCATTCACATTCTGACCTATCTCAACAACTGGCTCATTCTAGCTCACTCTCAAGATCTGTTGTGTGAACACAGGGACATGGAACCTCAGTCATCTGGGGCTTCAGGTCAACTGGGAAAAGAACAAGCTCTACCCTGTGCAGAACATCCCTTTTCTCAATATGAAGTTGGACTCGGTCAATATGACGGCATGTCTCACGAACGAGCGCACACAGTCAGTGCTGAACTGCCTGAACGCATTCAGTGGGAAGACAGCAGTTCTACTGAAACAATTTCAGAGGCTCCTGGGGCATATGGCATTTGCAGCCATGGTAACAACACTCGGATTGATGCATATGAGACCGCTTCAGCAATGGCTACATGGCTGAGTCCCGAGATGGGCATGGTGCCCATGCATGCTCCATGTGGTCATCACACTGATCTCGCACCGAATGTTCAGCCCCTGGTTAGACCTTGCCTTTCTATGAGCCAGAGTACCCTTAGAACAAGTGTCCAGGCATGTTGTTTTTACAAAAGATGCCTCCGGAACGGGCTGGGGTGCTGTATGGGGCTCCTGTATGGGATATCGACTGCAGTGGCATACCAATTGCCTATTTGATGACAGTGCTACCTGCCCTGTGCTGGTTTTGACCGTGGCTTCAGGGCAAGCACATGTTAGTCTGCATGGACAACACTGTGACGGTTGCATACATCAACCGCCAAGGTGGGGTACACTCACGTTGTCACAACTCATCTCAGGTAGCTCTGTAGCTCAGCTCAGCAGCAGCTCAGGTAGCTCTGCACCATTCACATTCCGGGTGAGCTCAATCATGCGGCCGATGCTCTCCTGCTTCCGGGAGAATGGAGACTCCATCCCCAGGTGGTCCAGTTGATCTGGAGTAGATCTGGGTAGACCTGTTTGCCTCCCTGGAGTCCTCCCACTGCCCCCTCCTTTACTCCCTGACCGAGGCACCCCTCAGCACAGATGCGCTGGCACACAGCTCGCCCCGGGGCCTATGCAAATACGTATTTCCCCCAATCAGCCTGCTTGCACAGACTTCACACTTCAGACTTTCATACACACTGTGCAAGGTCAGGGAGGACGAGGAGAAGGTCTTGATGGTTGTGCCTTACTGGCCCACCCAGATCTGGTTCTCGGACCTGATGCTCCTCGCGAATCTGCCTCCCTGGCAGATTCCCCTGAGGAAGGACCTTCTTTCTCAGGGACAGGGCACCACATGGCACCCACATCCGGACCTCTGGAACCTCCATGTGTGGCTTCTGGATGAGATGCGGAGGACTTAAGCCAGACACTCAAACCAGAGCTCTCTCTACTTGGCAAGCTTATGCTTTGAAGTGGAGTCTGTTCGCTGAATGGTGCTTTTCCCGGCAGGAAGACCCCCAGAAATGCCCAATCAGCTCTGTGCTTTCCTTCCTGCAAAAGAGGTTGTCCCCCTGTCCCCCTCCATCTTAAAGGTGTATGTTGCCGCCATCGCGGCTCATCACGTTGCAGTTGACGGTAGGTCTCTAGGAAAGCACAATCTGGTCATCAGGTTCCTGAGAGCCGCCAGGAGGCTAAATCCTCCCAGGCCACACCTCATCCCCTCCGAGGATCTCTCTATGGTCCTCTCTGGACTGCAGAGAGCTCCCTTTGAGCCCCTGGAGTCAGTCGAGCTTAAGATCCTGTCTCTAAAGACAGTGCTCACCGCACTCACGTCCATAAAGAGGGTGGGGGACCTGCAGGCATTTTCGGTCAGTGAATCGTAGGTTGAGTTCGAGCTGTCCCTTTCTCACATGATCCTGAGATCCCAGCTTTGGGATATGTGCCCAAAGTTCCCACTACTCCTTTTCGGGACCAGGTGGTGAACTTGCAAGCACAGCACAGCACCTCTTTGGAGGAAATCTGCAGAGCTGCAAAAATCTCTAAAAAACTCTAAAATCTCCGGGTGTGCAGGAAGGCTGGCGTGGTATCTCGCTTGCAGTGCCATTCCCCTCTGGGGGGGGGATACAAGCACTTTCTTTGCTCTCCAGGTGAGTTCCCCACTTGGCAAACCCTGGATTGAGTTTCCTCCCTATGGCTACATGCTCCTTCCTACGGGTAGGATGTGGCCTCCATGGCATCCCTCTCCATTGGACTAGGTACGCTTCCCCATCGTTAACAACACTAGTCATGGCTTAAACAAATGGGAATAGAGAACCAAAGCACTCTTCCCGTCAAGTAAACATACTAAGGAACAGCAGCTACAACCGTCTCCATGTTAAGCCTTGTCCCTTCAATCCCGTTGGCATGGAGGGCTGTTATTTTTGGGCTTCCGTGGAGCTCTGGGTAGGTTATGACTTAACAGGACAGTTGCCAATAGGGCACGCTACTGCTTGTCAGCATCTGCGTCTCAAAAACTCGTAACACAGTTCAATGGTTGTGCCGCTTTCCATAGGGACCCCATTTGTCAGTCAACATAAAGTTGTAGTGACTGACAGATAGGGAATGTCTTAGTTACTGATGTAACCCTCGTTCCCTGATGGAGAGAACAGAGATATTATGTCCCTCCTGCCACAACCCTGAACCACCCTGCTGAATGGCTGGGACCCTGTCTCAGATCTTCTGCATAAACCTGACTGTGTGGATGCGTGCCGCCAACTTATAAAACTGTATGTACAGGGGAGTAGCTTGGCATGCAAATTCCACTCGCCAATTCCATTGGCCATTTTTCTAAAACTCAGAGGTGTTTGGGGCTCCCAAGTGAGAGCCCATTTGTCAGTCGACATTATGTCTCCATTCCCTCCATCAGGGAATAAGGGTTATATCAGTAACCAAGACATTCTAGATGTTAACTGAAGAACTGCGAGACATTAACTCAAAAATGCGAGATATGCAACAAATTAAGCAGAGTTTCTAACGGCAGCTGCAGTGATGCGATGACTTTACCAATCAGTAGTTTGCTGAGTGCACTGTCTTTGTATATCTAAAGTCTTTGATATAACCTAAACTCAGAATGGAACTCTGGAAATAAATTCAGAATAGACCTTAGCACAGTCTTTGACCTTAGTCAGGGTAGTGCCGTATTTAAATTTTGACAGGAGACAACAGAACGATCCATTGAACACACTGTATTCTGTCCCTCACAGACTCGTTTTCATCTGTGTTAAATTCATTAAGTGTCTAACCTGACTAAGGTTTATTGTGTATTATAAACTTAAATAAAAAAATCCAAAGAAATCCAAATAGAGTTCAACAGTGCCCGGCCACTTTTTCAGCAGCGCTGGTTCAAGATATATTTTTTCCATTCATTTCTTCTGTAGGTATTTAAAAAAAAGTCTTTGTTAAAGTGTTATAAGCCATGAACCAAGCCAACCGGCTACAAGGTGAATCACAACATTACAAATTTTGATTTGAAGCAAAAAGTATTTGAACAGAGGACAAACATACAAACATATATCCAGGGCCCAAGCATGGGGCAGGACCTAATGGGGGGGTGATGGTTCTGCATAACCTCATGAAATGTGCTAATGACGTGATGTCTGCGAGAGCAGGGTAGGCAGAGGTATGGAAATACACTACCAGTCAAAAGTTTGGAAACATTACTATTTTTAATGTTTTTGAACGAAGTCTCTTATGCTCATTAAGGCTGCATTTATTTCATAATAAATACAGAAAAAACAATAATATTGTGAAATATTATTACAATTTAAAATTATGGTTTTCTATTTTAATATACTTTAAAATATAATTTATTTCTGTGATGCAAAGCTAAATTTTCAGCATCATTACTCCAGTCTTCAGTGTCACATGATCCTTGAGCAATCATTCTAATATGCTGATTTGATACTCTGTGATACTTTTTTCAGGATTCATTGATGAATAAAAGGTTAAAAAGAACAGCATTTATTCAAAATATAAATCTTTTCTAACAATATAAATCTTTACTATCACTTTTTATCAATTTAACACATCTGTGCTGAATAAAAGTATTAATTTCTTTCAAAAAAAAAAAAAAAAAGAAAAAAAAATTTACTTACCCCAAACTTTTGAACAGTAGTGTATATTGTTACAAAAGATTTCTATTTTAAATAAATGCTGATATTTTTTTTTTTAACTTTTTATTGATCAAAGAATCCTGAAAAAGTATCACAGGTTATAAAATAATATTAAGAAGCACAACTGTTTTCAACATTGATAATAAATCAGCATATTACAATGATTTCTGAAGGATCATGTGACACTGAAGACTGGAGTAATGATGCTGACAATTCAGCTTTGCATCACAGAAATAAATTATATTTTAAAGTGTATTAAAATAGAAAACCATAATTTTAAATTGTAATAATATTTCACAATATTATTGTTTTTTTCTGTATTTATTATGAAATAAATGCAGCCTTAATGAGCATAAGAGACTTCGTTCAAAAACATTAAAAATAGTAATGTTTCCAAACTTTTGACTGGTAGTGTACATATGACACATTTTAAAAATACACATTTATTTTATTAATGAATTTCTTTCTTTCTTTAGACTCTGGTGGAGCTAGGCAGTTTATTACCACAGACTCACATTCCCACTCTGGTGATCAGTCTGGTGGCCCTCACAGCTCTGATCATTGTGAAAGTGATCAACTCCTGCTACAGTCACACATTACTCCTCCCTGTTCCTATAGAGCTCATGGTGGTAAGTACATGGTGTGCCATGATTTTTCAGATGTTAGGCCAGGAAACTCCAACCTATACAAAACGTCAGATGTTCAGTAAACAACTTTGGATGTATATTTCCAGATTATTGCAGGGACTCTTGTTTCTCATTATACTGATCTGGAAGCTGTTAATGGTGTAGATGTGGTGGGAGAAATTCCTAGTGGGTAAGTGTGCGCTTCACATTACAAACATAGGAATAGATATTGAATGGATACTAAAAGTTAAACAGTTTCTTTTAAAAACACCAAAACTCATGCAGAAGGTTAGAAAGTTTTCTTGGTGACTCACTTCTTGGTCTTGATCTCTGTTGACTGACTTTGTTAAAACCCATCAAAACAGTCTACAGCAAAGCACTAATCCCAAGCCTCATGAAATTCCATTACTTACACCCTCACGTGTGAGATTTACAGGACCTTTGACTTCCTTTAAATGTGAATATAAAATATGATCCATCAGGCTTTTGAGGAACGTTTATTTGTTCATCTCTCAATCATCATTGCATTGCATTGTATTGTATTATATGTTTAATCCCACAATAAAACTACAGAGGTTTGATCATAAAACTAAGTATTTGTATATCATCTTAATAAGACATATTATTGGACGATAGAGTGACAACTGATATTTATATGTATTTTATGTAAGTATCTGTTATACTGTTATAAAGATTGATTTACATTACAAGCTATCAGAATTTCATCTCACTTTTTTGGCCATATAAATATCAGCAACTGCACCAAACTGCACATTTTTTCTTAGTTTGGGCCTCTGAATAATTTTTTGATTAATTTTTCGCCTGAGTATGAGCATCATATTCTCCTATATCATACTATATGAGCCATAAAAGCCTGATGTATCAAATATGATACTCAACAAAAAATCCATATGCAAACATTTTTATATATACTGTCTAAAGGTTCAATAAACTGTTCCATTTAAAAAATTTTTTTTGATTTTTCAGACTATTATTATATTATTTCATATGTCAGGCTTTACAGGGTTAAGCATTTAAAGGACACACACAAAGGTCGGTGGGGAGAAATGACCTTTGCCTCATGCATTACATTAAAAGCCAAAGTCATGTTAGTGATTTATAACCTCTGACCTCTCCACAGGCTGGTGCCACCCAGAGTCCCAGAGGTGGGTTTCTTCTCCTCAGTGGTAGGAGATGCATTTGCCGTGGCTGTGGTGGGATACGCCATCAGCATTTCTCTGGGCAAGACTTTTGCTCTCAAGTATGGATATAAAGTAGACAGCAATCAGGTACAACATATGTAACACGAAACCGAAATAGGCCAACAAACCCATGTCGCACGTATGCCTCGAGTACACTTGTTCACATAGATATCATGCTCTGAAAATGTATGAACGATGTGCAGGGTTGAGTGTCTCTCATTGTCCCTCTGCAGGAGTTGGTGGCGTTGGGGTTCAGTAATGTCATTGGTGGCTTCTTCCAGTGCTACTCTGTCACTTCCTCACTATCTCGCAGTCTTGTCCAGGAGAGCACAGGGGGAAAAACACAGGTGATATTCCGCTTGACAAAAAACATACTGTACCACTCAAAAGAAGAAATTAGCCCTTTTATTTAGCAAAGATGCATTAAATTGATCAAAAGTGACAGTAAAGACATTTAAAATATTAAAAAAGATGTATTTTTCATGGTTTCCACAAAAATATTAAACAACACAACATTTTTCAGTTTTCAACATTGATAATAATAATAAATGTTTCTTGAGCATCAAATCATCATATTAGAATGATTTCTGGAGGATCATGTGACACTGAAGACTGGAGTAATGATGCTGAAAATTCAGCTTTGATCACAGGAATACATTACATTTTAAAATATATTCAAATAGATAATAGCAAATTTTAAATTGTAATAATTTTTCACAATATATTACCGTTTTTACTGTATTTTTGATCAAATAAATGCAGCCTTGGTGAACATAAGAGACTTCTTTCAAAAAACATTACAAAATCATACTGAACCTACCATACTGAAAAAAACCTTTTGCATATATATACTGTATGTAAAACATATGCTGTCTGTTATGCACAACTACAAATATACTTTTGTGTCATGTAGGTGGCTGGAGTGATATCTGCTGTTATTGTGCTTATTACAGTTTTGAAGCTCGGTTCACTTTTTGAGGAGCTGCCCACAGTAAGTCATGCACTCAAATAAAGACTACACAAAATATACAGGTACAATCAATATAGAGAGGACCGTTTGTGATACAGAATGACATTATGTAATTAAAATAATTGTAATTAATAAAACAGTCTCTACAAACATTTGCATTCATTGGTGGCTCTTGTGTCCAGTGTTGTTATTGTTAACTAAAACTAAAATGATTAAAAATAAGAAATTATTAAAAATAGAAATGCTTCGAATGCTTAGAAATGCTGCCTTTGCAACTAACTGAAATTAATAAGTATAAGTTGAAGTACTAAAAACAGAAATAAAAATAAAGCTAAATAGAAATAAATAAAAAAAATCAATAAAAATGACAAAAACACATAACAAAATTCCTAAAATTAAAATGAAAACTGAAAATATGAAATTAAAAGCCAATTCAAAATATTAATAAATACTATAATATCATATAAATAATACTAAAGAGGGGGTATATCTTAAAATTCAGTTGTTCATTGGTTGCATCCACATGCATCAACTGGCCAGTGACATTTTTTTTTTTTTTTTTTTTTTTAATTTAAGTGAATAAATCAAAAAACGAAAACAGCCAAGCTGCAGGTACACTATCAAACAGCATAAACATTTGTAGGTATCTGAATATTTTGCAGTAAACTTTAAATGCATTATAGTTTATACTTATAATCAATATGTTTTATTGTATTGTCAGCCTACATCATTTACAAATTGTGTACTTTTTACTATTTATTTACTTATTTATTTATTTAACAAATTCCATATGAAAGGGTTTGTCAAATTGAAAGTTTGTAATACTGTAGTTGATCTCAGCTCTTTACTAAAGAATTCTATTAAATGCCAATGAAAAAATACTTCTGGAGCCAATGAAAGCTGTATTTAGAAAGTATTAATGTATTATTTTATTGATATATTTAACTACATTTTTACATAATTTTAAATATGCCTATTTATTGATTGATTTAGGCTACTTTTTCAGATTAGTACATTGAAAATGTATTCCTTAATTTTTGAAGCTATACTAATCCTCCATATGGACATCAGAGCAATTATTAAGCAGTAGTTGTTGTCTGTGTCTGTCATCAGGCTGTGCTTTCCACCATCGTGTTTGTGAATCTGAAGGGAATGTTCATGCAGTGTCAGGATATTCCTGCTCTATGGAAGAGCAACAGAGTAGATCTGGTGAGATCTGATCATTAAACACTAATAAATCTGTGTGTCCTGTGTATGATACTGTGTCCTGACCCTATCTAGAGCTTTTCACACTGTGCTTAACCCCGGGATATCAACGTTTTAAACACTGCTT
Source organism: Mylopharyngodon piceus (assembly GCA_039654765.1). Taxonomy (NCBI): domain Eukaryota; kingdom Metazoa; phylum Chordata; class Actinopteri; order Cypriniformes; family Xenocyprididae; genus Mylopharyngodon; species Mylopharyngodon piceus. The sequence continues at coordinate 24,412,993 of CM077446.1, forward strand.
TTAACCCTGGGTAAAGGAGTGTTTCACACTTGTAATTTAGAAGTGGGGTTAGCACTGCTTTTGCGGTGCTAAACTTGCGCCATGTGAAATGATGCGGTGTTAATGTTACGGCTAGATGCTTAGCAACACACAAACGTGCCTCTCTACGTTCACACTGCAAGCCTTAATGCTCAATTCTGATTTATTGCTTTTTGTTTGGCTGTTCACATTATCTTTTAAATGTGGCCAATATCAGATTTGAGTGTGAACTGGTTACGCTCCTGCTCAGAGTACATTTGGCCCCTCTCTAAATAGTGTTAAAGTAACACTGAAGCAGAGTTAAAGTTAATGAGATAATTAAGGGATTAAGTGATGATTGAGCATTAGTGATGAACACCTGCTGTTAACAAGCAGAATCACTGAAGAAAAGAGAACTAGAGCTGATATATGTATGATGTCTATCAGTGCAGAATTGTGATGAATATCAATAGAGTGACGTAAAAGTCGCATGAATTTCGATATGACTGTTCAGACTGAGGTCGCATTGCAAAACATCTGACCAGTGTTGGATTTAGAATCATATAATATGGAAGTGTGGCCCAAATCAGAATCGAAAAGATTCCATGTCGTTTGTGCTGTTCACACTGTTATAAAAAAATCAGATCTGAGTCACATATGAGCAAAAAAATTTCGGATTTGGGCCACTTTTGCCTGCAGTGTGAACGAAGCGGTCACAGAAACACAGCGTGTTGTATAAACAGTAGGCTAAGTTTCAGCATTTGAGGAGGAAAACGTTGAATGGTGACAGAAAAACAAGACAATTGGAGTGTAGAAGAGGCTGTTTCATTTTTACCTTTATAGTTGGAAAGTCCATTCAGTACAAACTTGATAGTAGTACAGTCGGCAATATATAGTTAATACAAGAATGTACAATGCTAGAACCTTTATGTACACAGGTTTAATTCATTCAGTGACACTAACTTTGCAAATATGAAAATAAGAACATTAGGGTTTAAGAATGTACAGTGAAACGTCAGTTTATGAATAGCCAGGATTAATTGTTGACCATGGGTAAATTATGAGCAGTGTGAAATGTGAAGTGAGATAACCCAGGATTCCATTTACCAGGGGTTTAGAATGACCCAGGGTTAACTAGTTCAAGTGTGAAAAGCCCTTCACTGCCTGTTCCTCTAGCTGGTGTGGCTGGTGACATTTCTCTGTACTGTTCTGCTGAATCTGGATCTGGGTCTGGCAGCTTCCATCATATTCACACTGCTCACAGTGATCTTCAGGACTCAGCGGTAGGCGTGTGTGAAAGTGTATTTGTGTGTCTATAAAGCTAATGGCTTGTTATTTCATAACAGCATAATAACCATCATAATTTCTTTCTGTCTAGTCCCAGGTACTCTTTACTTGGCAGGGTTCCTGACACAGAACTGTACTTAGAAACAGAATCATATAAGGAGGTGAGACTTCCTTGCAGGCAAGCTGCTTATTTATGTGTACAGTATGTTTGTTTATGGAACTTATATACTCTATATTTGTGTGTCTGGTCAGGCTAAAGCAATCCCAGGTATCACTATCTTCCGTTCATCTGCAATGCTGTACTATGCAAATGCTGAACTCTATCAAGAGGCGTTGTTGGAGAAGGTACCACACACAACAAATGAATTACACACATGACTAAAGACATGAACCGTCAACAGCTTGTCTTTCTTTCTTTCTAGAGTGGAATCAATGTTCCAAAGTTGAAAAAGAGGAAAGAGGAGGAGAAGGCAAAAAAGAGACCAGAGAAGGAACAAGATAAACAGGTGAGAGAGGAATGCTGCAACAAGGAATTCTGGAAACTGTTCTGAGAGGACGAGAGGAGGAGAGTGTTTCAGTCCAAATACCACAGCTCAAAATCACATACACACATTCATCATTACTACAATAACCCTGCCACTGTAAGAAAACATTTTTTTTTTCATTTGTGAATCATTTTCCAACAACCCCTTACAAAAAAGTATACATCAAGTTCATTAAGTATACTTAAGTAAAATTCAAGTATATTTTTAAGTATATGTAGTAATACTAATTTCAATGTACTAGCAGTATACTTGTAAGTGTACTATTTCAATACTACTTGGGACTAAATTGGCCCACTTTTCAGTGTTTAAAGTATACTTTTAAGTATACTTTGAGTGTAACAGAAGTAAATTTGAGTACACAACTAGTTTACAACTACATTCGGTTGTACTGCTACTATACTACAAGTGAATGTATAGGTAGGCCTATACTGATAGTTTACTAGTTAAAAACTTTTTTAGTTTATGAAAGTGCACTTTGAAGTATACTCTCAGTAAACTACTAGTTTAATAGTTTTATACTGCAAGTATACTTGTAAGTTTTCAAGTTTTCTTCTAAGTTACCAGCCAGCACCAGCATTTTTGCTCATTTTCACAAAACTTTCATGGCCCCCAGAGTATTTTGTTGTATGAATATCTGAACATAATGGTAGTGACTTATTGTTTTATACTTATTGTATGATATGTGGCTTATGTCTGTTATATTCTCTGAGCCTAATCCTAATTTTGCATTTTTGCATTTTTACATTTTCATCAAAGCACAAAGTAGTATGTTTATTATACTATTCTTCATGATAACCAAATTGGTTCCCTCAAAATATATAAAGACATTAAAATGTTACAAAATATTTCTATTTCAAATAAATATCTAGTTCAGCCATGAAACTCTATATGGCGCAGGCTGATACAACCTTTACATGCAATCTGCAAGCAATCACATCATTGCCACATGGCACAAGCTGACTGGCCTCTGCTGATCCTGCAGCCAGTCAGATTTCTTGTTCAACATTTAAATAGCCTGGTTTAGTGTTTGCTGTAGGCTAGTCCTGCAGAGTTCCTCTGATACCCTCCAACTCCCCCAGCTCCACCTGTCTAGATCTGCTACGGGATTCATGTATGTCTATTCATTCAGCAGCAGCAGCAGATCTAAACTATTTCGAGAGTTGTTATGATTGAAATGCTGTTCTTTTGAACTTTCTATTCATCAAATAATCATGCAATAAAATTTATCATGTCATTTTGTTTCAACAAAAATATTAAGCAGCACAACTGTTTTCAACTTTGATATAGGCCTAAAAAAATAAATGGTTCTTAAGCATCACATCAGCATGTTAGAATAATTTCTGAAGACTGGAGTAATGATGCTGAAAATTCAGCTTTGGAATAAATAGGAATAAATAGGAATAAACTACATTTTAAAACATATTAAAAACAGTTAGAAAACAGTTATTTTAAATTGAAATTATATTTTACAATATTACTGTATTTGTGATCAAATAAATACAGCCTTGGCGAGCGTAAGAATCTTTCAAAAACATCCAAAAAATTTTACCAACCCCAAAACTGATTTCAGGTTTTACCATCCATGGTAAATTGGGGAAATTTATAGGAAAACCTCACACACTCACATACCTCTTTACAGAAACCTTTTTGTAGTTTAGGTTCTTTAAGATATTACAGTATTTAGTGAAGTTAAACGGTTTATTACGTAGTTATGTTTCTTGTTTATAGACTGGAGTTCTGAGAGAGTTAGCGAACAGAGTGCTGGTCTCCATGAAGAATGTGAGTGAATCTGTGCACTGCCAAAGAACAGATAATGAACACATCATCAATGACAACAGCATAGCAACAGTAAGCCACGGTAACATGAACTGCAGCTTTCAGCCAGAGCAGGACTCTGAGGAGGAGGAACGGGACAAGACAGACACATACACCTCCAGCTGTGACAATGTGCAGGAACACATACACTCCATCATCCTGGACTTCACTCCTGTCAGCTTCATCGACACGGTCACCCTGAAAACACTGAAAAACGTCAGTCAAAACAATATAGATATACTGTACATACCTACAATACAGATTGTTTCAAAGCATTCAAAGAGTGTTAATGTTGTAAAATTCAATTTCAGCTGTAAAGCAGCTTAATACAGAAGAAGATAAGAGAGACAGAAAGAAATGTATGGAAGCTTGTTTCTGCCACGGAATAAAAAAAGAGAGAGTTTATATCTCACAATTCTGGCTGATTATTTTCTCAGAAAGAATTGCAATAGAAAAAAAAAAGTCAGAATCATGTGATATAAACTCGCAGTTCTGAGTTCATATCTAAATTAAAAGTAAGATATAAACATGCAATTCTGAGAAAAAGTCAGAATTGTAAAATACCTTTTTTAATCTGTGGCAGAAACAAGTTTCAATAGTAATGACATCACATTGAGGAAAAATCATGCTGGAAAGAAAGACGTGGTACTTTTCTTTTACAATCTTCTAGATATTTCAAGATTTTGCTGAAGTAGATGTCACTGTTTACATCGCTGGATGTCAAAGTGGGTAAAATCTGATATATCCTTAATTAAAATACAAACATACATGCTAAAATAAAATTATTAGAATATGCTAAATATATTTACCCCTCAACTAACACTACAATGTGTGTCTGCAGTGTGTGTAGTGCAGCAGTTGGAGCGAGGAGGATTCTTCTCACAGTCCGTCTCAAAAGGTCAGCTTTTCCCATCTATCCATGATGCTGTGCTGCACTGCCTGTGGCAGAGAGATCTGTCCAGCTCTGGGTTTGCACTGGTGAGACTGTGATCACACTGAACATCTACATGTTTTCTCAATCATATCATTAATCTATCCTGTCACATTCATGTGAACTTTTGTTCTGTTGCTCTGCCACAGGAAATGTCCTGTGTTACGAGGTTCTGACCAGCAGATGTCACTATGTCCTCCCTCTTTGACTGATGTGCACATGAGACGACCCCTGTTACCACGACTGGCATCAGGATGACACAAGTCATTGGATACTGACATGCCACAAAGAAAACGTCTAGTCATTGTGAGATGTGTGTGTGTGTGTGTGTGTGTGTGTGTGTGTGAGAGAGAGAGAGAGAGAGAGAGAGAGTGTGAGAGAGAGAGAACTGGCTTGGCAGAGGAACTGACACCCTTACCATGTTTTATAGGCTACACTTTTGATGGATAGGATAATTTGTCAAAAGGCTTACAGAACTCTTAATTAATTCAAAGTATTAAATGAGCTTAAAGGGTTAGTTCACCCAAAAATGAAAATTATGTAATTTATTACTCACCCTCATGTCGTTCCACACCCGTAAGACCTTCGTTCATCATCGGAACACAAATTAAGATATTTTTGATAAAATCCGATGGCTCAGTGAGGCCTGCATCGCCAGCAATAACACTCCCTTTTTCAATGCCCAGAAAGCTACTAAAAACATATTTAAAACAGTTCATGTAACTACAGTGGTTCAACCTTAATATTATAAAGCGACGAGAATACTTTTTGTGTGCCAAAAATAACAAAATAGCGACTTTATTCCACAATATCTAGTGATGGGCGATTTCAAAACACTGCTTCATTTGTTTCGAATCAGTGGTTTTGAATTTTGATGATGAACGAAGGTCTTACGGGTGTGGAATGACATGAGGGTGAGTAATTAATGACATGATTTTCATTTTTGGGTGAACTAACCCTTTAACTGAAAACACATACGTACATTTATAATGCACCATGACCCTCATGTTTATGTAAGTTTAATATTACAGATTTCTTATTTGAAAAACATTACCTTACACTACCAGTCAAAAGTTTGGAAACATTACTATTTTTAATGTTTTTGAACTTAGTCTCTTATGCTCATTAAGGCTGCATTTATTTCATAATAAATACAAAAAAAAACAATAATATTGTGAAATATTATTACAATTTAAAACTATGGTTTTCTATTTTAATATACTTTAAAATATAATGTATTTCTGTGATGCAAAGCTGAATTTTCAGCATCATTACTCCAGTCTTCAGTGTCACATGATCCTTCAGCAATCATTCTAATATGCTGATTTGATACTCAGTTATTATCAATGTTGAAAACAGTTGTGTTGCTTAATATTTTTTTGGAACCTGTGATACTTTTTTCAGGATTCATTGATGAATAAAAGGTTAAAAAGAACAGCATTTATTCAAAATATAAATCTTTTGTATATATTTTTCATATTTACATATGGTTACATATTTACATTTTTTCTATATATGTTGTGGCAAAGTTTGCATGTGGTAACTTGAAATTAGGCCAGAAAGTGTTAGTTATGATATGCAGTTCTCAGCACAGGTTTGATAATGTGAATAAAGTAGGTGTGAATGGAGGGCGAGACCGAATATCTGTTTTATTCAGTCAGTTTTGTAAGCTCACAGCAGCACTATACATATACAGATCATTTTATAGCCTACCTGTAATTAATGACCAAATAAATGCTGAGATGTTTGTACTTGTAACAAATCTGTTTCAACTTAATCATTATTCAGTGTTTACATTTTAGACAGTTTCCGTGACAGTAACAGCCACCACATAAACATAAGAAAACAAGACCCAATATCAAAGCTTTTCCAAATAACTCGCAAGTTGAACAGAGTGAATCAACAGGTTCCCTTGCGATACTACACGAGTACTGCGTCGTTCGTCTTATTATACATAAGACAAGACGCATATGGGGAAAACTGGTTTTTCTCCGATTCTGAAGCCTTTATTCAATCACGCAGTGTAACTGCACGGCCGTTGGTTTGTGGAGTTAAAGTAAACGAACAATGGCGAGCGAGCCCGCCAAAAGGGGCGGGGTATCGGGCTATTTGGTTGTTAAGTCTGACGTCACGCGGCAGCGCTTCCGGGTCCAAACGCTCTATCTCATACCACAAGAAAACAACAAACAGTGCTAATATACACACATGATGTGGTGTAATACTACCAAAAAATTATAATCATAACCTTTATCTCCATACCAAAATCCCAGATGGCCAGACAGTGATTCATCTTATAAATCGTTAAAATATTAATGTCTGTGACGCTGTGAGCACGGAGACTGTTGTGTAGACTGTAAGTATTTTAAATGTTTAACTTTTTAAAATGTTAAATGTTTAATATGAATAAATAGCGCTCATAAACGACCGTAGAGATGGCATTCTCAAGTGAAACGAGCCAGGGCTTGGACCCAGAAACGGCGTTCCTTACGTCACGACTTAACAAGCGGATATAAGAGGCCGTCTCACCATGGCAAATCGATTCATTCGCTTTCATCTCTTTGCTGAGACTACAAAACTTGAAGCCGCTTTCAACTGCAAGCAGCTGGAATTCGCCGCTGATCAGCTCGCCGCTCTCTGGCAGCCGCCGCCCACGAACAGCCTGCAGCTCTCTCACCGCTCTGCCAGCTCGCCGCTCTCGTGCAGCGCTGATCAACCCGCCGCTTCACAGCATCCAGATCAGCTCGCCACTCTCAAGCAGCCCTGTTCCCACGCCGCTCCCAAGCAGGCTGGTCAGCGCTTCGCCCCCGAGCCGCCTGCAGCATCGAGCGAGTGCACTTCTTTTGCAACGCAGTTGCATTATAAATGAAAGAGCTTCACGAGTTCACACTTAAAAATAAGTCAGATAAATAAATAGTATGCGTATTTGGCGTGCTGCCCGAGGAGAGGGCTCCGAGCTCGGTATTTGGCCCGAACCCAGAGTACTCCCCCTGTATTCTGGTTTAGAAAGATAACCAGGCGAGTGTGAGACTTGGTTAGGAAGATAACCAGGCGAGTGTGAGATTTGGTTAGGAAGATAACCTGTCGAGTGTGAGGAGACGGGGTGGTGGAGGGATGCTGAAAAACTGTCGAGAAACATGGGTGAGTCGACTGCGTATTTATAATGTCCTCCACTTATGCTGATTGGGTAGACATGTTGATTACTGATTGCTGACAGTTGGTTGGAATGACGTGATGATTGAAAGGATCATTTGAAAGCGCCCGAATATTATAAAGCGTTCCCGAATTTTGTTAATAAAACATCATTTTTCTAAAGAGCAAATTTCTGCGACGTTGTTGCAAATGTCGCGCCACGGCTGTGGCACGTGCAGAGCCCCTCTGCACGCTGATGACGGGCACAGTGAGTGCTGCGATGTCTGGGGAAGTCCCACGCAGAAGCCGCGCTCACTGTGTTTTCACTACTGTGCTCAGTTGAATATGTCATGACGTTCTTCCCTGACTCAGGCGAGACTCATGGTATATATATATTCACCCTAAAAGAGCGCATTTTCCGGCGTTTGTTGCAAAATGCTGAATCTCTGAGCGTGTCGCTTGCTGGCCACACCCCCGCAAGCCGCATTCATTGAGAAAGGCGCGAGAGCGAGCTCAGTGCTGACAGCGCTCAGCTGAATATGACATGACGCTCTCCCCTGACTCAGGTGAGACTCTTGGAATATATATTCACTCTAAAAGAGCGTATTTCTCCAGCGTTTGTTGTAAAATGCCCAATCTCTGAGCGTGTCGTTTGCCGTCAACACCCCCGCGAGACGCGTTCATTGAGGGCGCGTGCTCTCACTACAAGAGCAGGAAAACGAGCTCAATGCTGACAGTGCTCAGCTGAATATGATATGACGCTCTCCCCTTACTCAGGTGAGACTCATGGTATATATTAACACTGAAAGAGCATATCTCCCTAGTGTTTGTTATTAAATGCCGAACCTCTGAGCGCTTCACTTGCCGGCCCCGCCCCCGCAAGCCGCGTTCATTGAGGGAGTGTGCTCTCACTACAAGAGTGCTAGAACAAGCTCAATGCTGACAGCACTCAGTTGAATATGACATGACGCTCTCCCCTGACTCAGGTGAGACTCATGGTATATATTAATTCTGAGAAAGCAGATTTCTCTGGTGTTTGTTATCAAATGGCGAATCACTGAGCACTTCGCTTGCTGGCCCTGCCCCGCAAGCCGCATTCACTGACCCAAACAGCCTCTTATGTGTTCCCAGTCGCCCCGTTCAATTCCGGGTACTGGGAAAATGTGCTTATTGCATGCAAAGGGCCCGTTCTAGCGCCCAAGTGTATAACCGCTGTGGTAGCGGACAAGATAAAACACATACTCAAAAAAAGAGCGCAAAATTCCTCTTCCACCCCATGTGTGCACCACAGTCCCTCACAGCGACTTAGTGCCAGAACCTATCCAGCCCCTTGCCACACATAATAATAAAACGAGGTTATGTACTCCAATTCGCTCAACGGGCCCTGTTATTCAACGGCGTGGCCCAGACCTCTGTGGAAAGCAAGGACGTGCACGTCCTGTGTTCCGAGGTGAACACCATGCTGGCAAAAGGAGCCATAGAAGTGGTTCCCCCAGCACTGAGCGAGTCAGGCTTCTACAGCAGGTACTTCCTCATTCCCAAAAAGGATGGCGGTCTCAGACCCATCCTCGATCTCAGACATCTGAACAGGGCCCTGATAAAGCGCTCATTCAGAATGATCACTTTGAAGCAGATCTTCCAGCAAGTACGCCCAGGAGACATCATATCATATCACATCCAGATAGCCCCCCATCACAGGAGATTCTTGAGATTCGCCTTCGAAGGGGTGGCATATCAATACACGGTTCTTCCGTTCGGGCTATCTCTAACTCCCCGCACTTTTACAAAGTGCATGGATGCGGCTCTCTCCCCTCTGAGACAGATAGGTGTGCGCATTCTGAACTACCTCGACGACTGGCTCGTGCTGGCCCAGTCGGAGGCGGAGCTAATATCTCACAGATCCATCATCCTCAACCACTTGGAGTGCTTGGGGCTCAGGGTCAATTTTCCAAAGAGCTCGTTATCTCCCAGCCAACGTGTCTTGTTCCTGGGGATAATTTTAGACTCGACCCACATGAGGGCCGTGGTCACTCCAGAGCGATCTCTGGCCATTCAGCAGCCTGCGAAAACCTTTACGCCCAGGGCTTCTCTGCCACTCGGAGCGTTTCAGAAGATGCTAGGTCTAATGAGTTCGGCATCTCCGGCTCTGCAGCTGGGCTTGCTTCATATGCGCCCTCTGCAGTTCTGGCTGAAACCACGGGTCCCGCCCCAAGCCTGGCAACATGGTCGTTGCTTGCTCAAGGTGAACCAGGCGTGTGTCGCAACCCTGGCCCCTTGGACGAATCCCTGCTGGTTCGAGCAGGGTGTGGCAATTGGGGTGATAGACAAGAGGAAGGTCGTCTTCACAGATGCCTCTAAGATGGGTTGGGGAGCTCTGTGCGACAGCCGTCCGGCCTTTGCCGCTTGGAACGGCCCGGAAAGCGAGCTACATATCAACCGTCTGGAAATGATGACAGTATATCGAGCTCTCCAGGCCTTCCTTCCTCTCCTGGTGGGACACCACGTCTTAGTCAGGTCAGACTGCATGACGGTGGTGTCCTTCATAAATCACCAGGGCGGGCTCTCTTCAAAGCCCCTTTTCACTCTAGCGAAAACCATCATAGAGTGGGCCCAGTGCAACCTGCTCTCGTTGAGGGCAGCACATATACAGGGCGTACTGAACACAGGGGTGGACATGTTGTCCCGGAGCAACCTTCCCTCAGAGGAATGGTCACTCCACCCCCGCACAGTTCAGAAAATTTGGGATGTCTTCAGGAGGGCAGAGGTAGACCTCTTTGCCTCAGAAGACAATCATCACTGCCCAATGTATTTCTCGAAAGCCAGGGACGCGCTGACCCATGACTGGCCCAGCCTCCTCCTTTATGCTTTTCCCCCGATCGCGCTGATTCCCCAAGTAATCAGACGAATCAGGGAGGGTGCGCACAAAGATTATAAGGTTCTCGGAGCTATCTCGGCTATCGCCCATGGAGCCATGGCCAATTCCTCTGAGATGGGACCTCCTCTCTCAAGCGAGAGGGACGATATGGCACGATATGGCACCCCAGACCCGAGCTGTGGGACCTTCATGTGTGGTTTCTCAATGAGAGCCTGCAAGCCTCTGTGGCCACCCTTGGCTTAAGCTTGGCCACCCCTTTGGCCACCCCACTCACAAATGCGGTTTCTGTCTCCTTTTTAATTGACAAGAATTGCGTTTATTTAAACACAGAACCGTCTCTTTAAGACCACAAAAAACAGGAGACTTTCGAGACACGCACTCCAACAGGCGCAAGTCAAATGCGCACGGAAAGGATACAGGTGCCGAATGAGCTTCTGTAGAACAACAGTGAACGGTGAACATTACAGCTTACGTCAGTGTTTCTAAACTGGTGGGTTGCAAGACCGTTTTGAGTGGGTCGCAATATGTGCAGTCAAAGAAACAACAACATCTAGTAATAATTATGATTAGAGAGCTCTCTAATTCAATTATTACTCATAATAATTATGATTAGAGAGTTCTCTATTTCAATTAACACTAGTAAGAATTTCAATTACAGAGCTCTCTAATTCAGTTCTTATTAGTAACAATTACAATTAGAGACCTCTACAAATGAATTTTTACTAGTCATATGTCTCCATTGACTTCCATTCATTTTTAGTTACAGAGCTCTAGAACTGAATTCTTACTAGTAACAATTACAATTAGAGAGCTCTCCAATACAATTATTACTAGTAACAATTACAATTAGAGAGCTCTCTAATTCAATTCTTACTAGTAAAATGCAATTGCAGAGCTCTCTAAATGAATTTTTACTAGTAAAAAAACACATTAAAGATATGTATAATTGCAGAGCTCTGTAATTGAATTAGAGAGCTCTGCAATTGCATTCTTACTAGTAACAATTGAATTAGAGAGCTCTGCAATTGCATTCTTACTAGTAACAATTGAATTAGAGAGCTCTATACTTGATTTAGAGAGCTCTCTAATTCAATTATTTCTTGTAAGAATGCAATTGCAGAGCTCTCTAATTCAATTGCAGAGCTCTCTAATTCAATTATAGAGCTCTCTAACTCAATTGTTACTAGTAAGAACTGAATTAGAGAGCTCTGCAATTGGAATTGGAGTTTTCAATGATGAATAGCAACGTAGAGGCTCTAATGATCTGATATAAGCATTATATAGCCTAGGACTAACTATTTTTGGTGTTGATTAAAATCATTATAAAATGATTATGCTTTATAGACAAGAAATAGGGTGTTTTGCAGCAGCCGGACCAACTCGCAACGACAGTGCTTGTGTCAGCGCTCCCCCTCCCCCTGTCTGGCGAATATAACATGCTGTGCCTGCTCTTCTTCAGTTAATCGCGCCACTCACGAGCCGCCTTCAGCGTCCTAGAGCACCTGTTTCAGCTCATCCAGCCTGCCGTTTTCCGTCAGGTGAGCATACACCGTGTTCCAAATCATTATGCAAGTGACATATCAGTAGGATTTCAGTACAATAAACATTCAGATTTTAGTTTTTCTAAGAAAATGTTTGTTTGTTTATTTATTCATGTCTTTTTAGATAACTGGTATCAATCTCAGACAAAATAATTTGCCAGGTCTATGGAAACCCTACTTAGAGGTTGTTCCACATTATTAAGCAAGTCACAGTTCTCATGCAATATGGGGAGGAAGAAAGATCTTTCTGAAGATGAAAAGCATGAAATGGTGCAATGTTATGCAAAAGGCATGAAAACAACTAATATTGTGTGAAAACTGAATGGAATTTCTGAGTGCGTCACTTGCCGGCCACGCCCCCGCAAGCCGCCTCCATTGAAGATGGACGCTCTCACCGTGAGAGCGTGAGTCTTGCCTCGCGGCGTTCACAGACCGCTTCTCTGAAGACGGCTCTTCTCCTTGACCTCCACTGTTCTTTTTATCTCTGGCTTGAGACAAAAGAACAATGCAATCACAAAACTGATTCAATGGGGCTAGGTGAGCTTACGCCGGTCTATTCCCGCGTGTCTCATCCTCCCGGCAGCAAGGGGATTCCCCAGCTATGCACGCTGTGAGAGCAAGCATAGCACTGACAGCACTCAGCTGAATGCAGTACTAACAGCTCGTTAATGTATGACGTTCTCCCTTATAACTAAATGGAGACTCATATAACTATTTTGTCTAAAGAGCTTTCTTCATGAATTTTTATGCCACCTAACACCCCGTTCTGTTCCGGGTGCTGGAGACAATGTGTTTGTTAACACTGGGCCCGCTCAAGTTCCCGCGCCCATGCAATTAATTGCTGTCATAACAACCAGATTACGAGTGTCGGGTCCCCTCGCAGTGACCCATCGCTCGAATCGATTTAACCCCTTGCCACACGGGCCGAGGCCTAGCTGGCCATCCCTAGAGTGTCAAAATGGGTATTGGGTGTAAAAAATCGAGGTTATGTACCAGTTCGCTCAAAGGGACCCGTTATTCAACGGAGTGGTCCAAATCTCTGTAGAGAGCAAGGACGTGCACGTCCTGCGCTCCGAGGTAAACACTATGCTGGCAAAAGGAGCCATAGAAGTGGTTCCCCCGGCATTGAGCGAGTCAGGCTTCTACAGCCGATACTTCCTCGTTCCCAAAAAGGATGACGGTCTCAGACCCATCCTCGACCTCAGATGCTTGAATCAGGCCCTAATAAAGCGCTCATTCAAATTGATCACTAGTTCTTTTCCCTGGATCTGAAAGATGCTTACTTTCACATCCAGATAGCCCCCCATCACAGACGATTCTTGAGATTCACCTTCGAAGGGGTGGCGTATCAATACACGGTCCTTCCGTTCAGGCTATCTCTGGCTCCCCACACTTTTACGAAGTGCATGAATGCGGCTCTCTCCCCTCTGAGACAGATGGGCGTACGCATACTCAACTACCTCGACAACTGGCTCATTCTTGCCCAGTCGGAGGCGGAGCTGCTGTCACACAGGTCCCTCCTCCTCAGCCACTTAGAGTGCTTGGGGCTCAGGGTCAATTTTCCCAAGACCTCATTATCTCCCAGCCAACGTATCTTGTTCTGGGGATAATTCTCCACTCGACCTGCATCAGGGTCATAGTCTCGCCAGAGCGATCCCTGGCCATTCAGCAGCTTGCGGAAACTTACACCCGGAACCTCTCTGCCGCTCAGAGCATTTCAGAAAATGCTAGGTCTCATGAGCTCAGCATCACCAGCCCTGCAGTTGGGTTTACTCCATATGCGCCAACTGCAGTTCTGGCTGAAACCGCGGGTCCCGCCCCAAGCCTGGCAGCACGGTCGTTGCTTGCTCAAGGTGAACCAGGCATGCGTTGCAACCCTGGCTCCTTCGATGAACCCCCGCTGGTTCAAACAGGGCGTGGCTGTAGGGACTATGTGCAAGAGGAAAGTCGTTTTCACAGACGCCTCCAATATGGATGGGGAGCTCTGTGCGACGGCCACTCGGCCTTAGGCGCTTGGAGCAGCCAGGAAAGAGAGCTTCATTTCAACCGCCTGGAAATGATGGTGGTATATCAAACTCTCCAGTTTTTCCTTCCTCTCCTGGTGGGAGACCATGTTTTGGTCAGATCAGACAACATGACAGTGGTGTCCTTCATAAATCACCAGGGCAGGCTCTCGTCCAAGCTCCTCTTCGCTCTAGCGAAAACTGTCCTAGAGTGGCCCCAACTCAACCTGCTCTCACTGAGGGCAGCGCATATTCAGGGCATGCTGAACAAAGGGGCGGACATGTTGTCCCGGAACAACCTTCCCTCGAAGGAATGGTCGCTCCACCCCCTCATAGTTCAGAAAATCTGGGATGCCTTTGGGAGGGCAGAGGTCAACCTCTTTGCCTCAGAAGACAACTATCACTGCCCAATTTATTTTTCAAAGACCAGGGATGTGCTGGGATGGGATGGAGGTTTCCTCTCTGTCGCTCCGCCATGGAGTCAGGTGTGTGCCGGACGCTGGTGTGACGGTCAAGGACGTGCTCGTGGCGATTGGAGAACAAACAGGATTTGAAAATATTGTATCCGCATCCAGGATGAACAAGGCCGTGGTGGTTTTTCTAAAGGATCAAAGCTTTGTGAATAAACTCATTGTGAGCGGCGTTTGGGTAAGTTTCACCTTTGGTATCGTAATTGACAAGAGTGAACATTTCTAATTGTCCACCTTATATACCTAATGCATGCATTGAAAATGAATTGCAGAGGTTCGGGAAAATAGCAAGTGGAATAACATTAACTCCACTTGGATGTAAAAAAAAAAGAGGCCCTGAAGCATGTGTTGTCTTTTAGGCGGCAGTTGTTTATGGTTTTAGAATCGCCGACACTTGATATTTCGTTTCGGGTTAAACATGAAGATAAGTCATATATGATCTATGCGAGCACCAATCATTTGAAATGCTTTGAGTGTGGTAATATCGGACATAAAAAAATGGAATGCCTGCATAAAAAGCAAACAGAGGACAATACCAATAAAACAAATGAAGGTGAACAGGCGGTTGCTGTAGTTGAAACAGAGAATGCAGATAAGAGTAAAAAAACAGACAGACAATGAAACTGACAAAGAGCAGAGTGCAAATAATAAACTGAGTACTCATGAACTAAGTGAATCTACTGAGGATAGACAGAAGGAATCGAGTGAAAAGAAATTAGGGGGAAAAAAGTGGAAAAAAAATAATTGTGATGGAGAAAATAAAAGGAGGAATAGTGAAGAGGCCGGGACAAGTGATGTGAAAAAATGTCATCTTGAGAGTTCTGATGAGATTGATGTAGATACTGTTGAGAATCGAATCGATAATGTACCTCTGTCTCAGCTCTCTGAAAGCACTAATGTGACTGAAGAGATGGCTGATATTCCCTCCAACTATGATGGGGATCAGTTATATACTGTAAAAGAGATTAATGATTTCCTTGATGCAACCTTTGGAAGAAAAGCAGAAGTTAAGGAATTTTTTCCTCATGTGAAAAAGTTTATGGCTTCTGTGATTAAGATACAAAAGACTGTCAGTTATGAAGAGTTAAGTAGAAGAAAAAGATTCAGATTGAAAAAAATGGTAACAAACTTGAGAAAAGAAAAAGTTCTTGAAAAATCCTTATTTATTTATGAAGGAATCACAAGGGGTGAACTATCTGTCCTTTTTTGCTTGTCTTCTTTTTCCTTTTTTCTGTCCTCTTTTTTCATGGAGAGCTTTAGAATAGGATCCATTAATATCAGTGGGGGAAGAGATGGCAGAAAAAGAGCAAGTTTAAATGAATACATAGAAAATAAGAGTATTGATGTAACATTTGTACAAGAGACGCATAGTGATGTGAAAAATGAAGTAGAATGGAAAATGGGGTGGAGAATCATGGTACAAATGTTAGTGGAGGAGTTGCTATTTTATTTTCAAAGACGATTAATATAACCAATGTGTCTGTCAATGAAATAGAAAGTGGAAGAATTTCGGCCATTCAAGCAAGTGTAAATGGCTCTGTTTTTGTTTTTATTAATATTTGTGCACCAAATACTGGAGCGGAGAGGATACAAATCTTTAAAAAATTACATGAGTTTTTAAAACAAAACTGTGATGAAAATGTGTGGTTGGTTTTGGGGGGTGATTGGAACTGTACAGTTAATTTTACTCTAGATAGAAATGGAGAAGAACCTCATCCCTTTTCTGCCAAATTTTTACATGATGTTATTAGTAATTCTAATTTAGTTGACGTATGGAGACTACAACACCCTACAGTTAAACAGTATACATGGGTAAAGGTTTTGCATGATCCTATTATACTGCCAGGTTAGACCTATTTTATATTAATAAGAATAAAAGTAATAGATTTTTAAAATCTACAATTTGTCCAAATGGGTTCTCTGATCATCATTTATGTATAATTGAAATAAATGTAAAGAAGTCACAAAGTCATAGCTATTATTGGCATTTTAATGTGAAATTATTACAAGATGTGCTTTTTTGTGAAAAATTTAATGTATTTTGGAATGAGTGGAAAAAAAAAAATAATGATGATGATGATATTGTTCAGTGGTGGGATATAGGAAAAGCACAAATAAGAATATTTTGTCAAAATTATATATACAACACAAATAGGATCAAAAAAACTGTTTTTGAACTAGAAAAAGAGATAAAACAAATTGAAAGAGAGTTAAGTGTTGGAGATGTTGTGACAGTTGGGAAGCTGGAAGAAAAAAAAAGCTTTAGCCTCATTATTTCATGAGAAGGCAAAAGGAGCTTTAATTAGAGCTCGCTTTGCATTTTTGAGAGAAATGGATGCACCAAGTTCCTTCTTTTTTAATCTAGAGCAGAAAGTAAGAGGGGAAAAAAATGATGTTGCATTTGAAAGATGTAAATGGGAATGTGATTTCAGATCCAAATGAAATGAGAAACATTGCTTTGAGTTTCTATATGGACTTGTTTAGAGAAGGACAAAGTGATGTCAGATGCATTGAGGAGTTACATAAAGACTTATTGAAACTTTCCGATGAACACAGTAAACAGCTTGACTCTGGCCTCCAGCTAAAAGAACTGTCTGAAGCTGTTCAAAAACTTTCAACTGGAAAAGCACCTGGTCTAGATGGACTCCCATCTGAATTTTATAAACAATTTTGGAACATACTGAAAGACGATTTTTATGAAGTTTTTAATTATTGTTATCAAAAAAATTAATTGCCTACTAGTTGTAAAAGAGCGGTTTTATCTTTATTACCCAAAAAAGGTGATCTTGGTATGCTGAAAAATTGGAGACCTGTGGCTGTTTTATGCACCGACTATAAAATTATGGCAAAGTGTCTTTCTAATAGATTGAAACCTTTTTTAGAATGTATTGTCAATGAATATCAAATGTATTGTATCCCTAACAGAACAATAATGGGCAATCTGACATAATAGACATTGCAAGTTTGAATGGTGAAAATGTTGGCATTTTTGCGCTCGATCAAGAAAAAAAGCGTTTGATAGAGTTAGTAATTTTTATTTGTTTAAAACGCTTGAAGCTTTTGGGGTTGGTCAAAGTTTTATTTCATGGATTAAAATGTTGTACAATGATGCTTCTGCAATGTTGAAAGTGGGAGGTGGGCTTAGTCGGCCTATTCCAGTGTTGAGAGGAATTAGACAGGGATGCCCGTTATCAGGGATGTTGTATTCATTGGCCATTGAACCCCTACTTTGTAAGTTAAGGAAAACATTACAAGGGGTTTCTGTTGAAAGGCCTATTAAGTTTGTTGCATATGCTGATGATGTTACAATTTTTATTAAGGATGAGAGAGATGTGTCTGTATTAAAAGAAACTCTATGAAAATCTGTGAAAATGCATCAACAGCGAGAGTGAACTGGGAAAAGTGTGAAGGTTTTTATTGTGGACAAATGGTAAATAATAATCCACCAGTGCTCCCAGGTGGTGTTAAGCGGTGTCAAGAGGGTTTGAAATGTTTAGGGATTTATTTAGGGACTGAAACATTTAAGATGAAAAATTGGGAAGGAATGGTGGAGAAGATGTGTAGCCAGTTGTCTAAGTGGTAATGGGTGCTACCACAGCTATCCTATAAGGGAAGAGTTTTGGTCACAAATAATCTAGCAGCTTCGGCACTGTGGCACAAAATGAATGTCCTGGACCCACCAGATGATATCGTTCATGAATTACAAAGAAGATTAGTGGATTTTTTTTGGACTGGACAACACTGGACTAAAGCAGCTATTCTTTTCTTACCAGTAAATGAAGGTGGACAGTGATTAATAGATATCAAAAGCAGAATTAAGATTTTCAGGCTGCAGGCAGCACAAAAGTTGCTGTACTCAAATAGGTGCTGGACTGATACCGCTAAAACCCTGTTGCACAAAGTTGATGTTTTTAAATATGATTTACATTTGTTTTTAATCAATTTAACAGAAATGGACTTAAAAGACACATCTGCTTTTTATAAAACAATGTTGAGAACATGGACTTCAAATTTTCAAGTGAAGAGAGACCTGTCTTATTCTGAATCCTGGATCAACGAAGAACCTCTTTTTAATAATCCCTTACTTCAAGTAAAGGTGCTTAAATCAAAAAGCCTTCAGAAAGCAATGGCAAGAGCTGGATGCACAAGGATAATGGACTTAAAAAATTGTGATGAGTGGAAAAGCCCAGAGGAATTATGTAGTCTGACTGGAATCAAGTCCGTCAGATTTATGAAACGTAATGGATGAGATTTTCTCATTTTTTCCTTCTGTTTATCGTCAAAAGTCAAGAGAAGAAAATTTGAATTAGGAAGAGAAGGAGATAAAGGAGGAGATTTTTCCTGAACTTAAAGTTTCAGCTTTGGTGGAAGAAGAACCACAAGAGGAATCAATCCTCTCTTTCAGGACTCCAGAGATACATGGTTTCAAAGAGGCTTCAAAGAAAACATTGTATTTGATTTGTGTAAAAGTTGCTCACCAATCAGTTCTGAAGGACTGTAGAGAAGCAAAGTGGTCAGATGTGTTGGGGCCAAACTCTTCTCCTAGAAGGGGCTGGAGTTCATTGTATAAATCTCCCATTGAAAAACGAACTGCAGATCTACAGTGGAGAATTATACATTGGGCAGTAGCTACAAACAGACACGTGGCACATATCGATCCCACTGTAGAAAAGAAATGTATTTTTTATTTTATTATTATTTTATTATTATTTTATTATTTTTTGTGTGTGGTTTGTAATTTTGATGTGAGTTGTGACAATGTTTGTTAATTGTTAAAAAAATATATATATATTAACAATTTTTAGTATAAATAAAGAGATATAAACGTCTCTCTCTCTCTCTCTCTCTCTCTCTCTCTCTCTCTCTCATACGTATATTCCATGTGTAGTTATTGGGAAATTAAAACAAACATGGTGGATAAAAAAGAGAGAAATGCATTTTAAAACTCATTTTGTCAGAGTGATGACTAGCCTAATGATTAGCCTATATGTAGATCAACTTCTGCAAAAATGTTACAGTGCATAATAAACACCAAAAAGAGATTATAATTTGTCTGGTAACCAGGGGCGGCGCTAGGGGTGGGCTAAGGGGGCTGGAGCCCCGAATGTTTTTCCAAAAGCCCCGAATCTTTCAGGTTTGAGGTTTCTTAACAGTGCTGTAAAAAATATTTTTCTAAACATATCTCTTTATTAAAATATGTTAAACAGTTCAATTTCGCTTTTCTACAGTATCCACACACCGTTACCGGCAGCGCTTTCTCTCTCTTCTCTCAGACAGCGGGTTCACGCACACCGCAGTTGTACACAGCCACGCCTCCTGTCACTCACTCAGGGGTGCGTTTCCCGAAAGCATCGTTGGTGAACTATGGTCGTAAGTCCCATTGAACTCTATTGGTAACGACGGAACTTGCGACCATAGTTCGCTTTGGGAAACGCACCCCAGAGCAGCGGCAGGCCTCAAGACTCCCGTTCGGTCCAGTTGAAGGGTTTTTGTTATGACATAACTCCACTCCGCTCGTGAATTAGCAGAACTTGAACGGGGACATTCAAATGCTTAACAAGAAAAAAAGCTTCATGTGGCTTAATGCACCAAGACAAACACAAATTCTGTACATATTTATTAAAGCATACTGTGTGGAAATACGCATATGAGCCCAAAATATGAACGCAACACGTTTATATGTTAAGCGGTTTCTTCTCATGTAAAGAAAGCACCTAATGTGGCTTAATGCACTTAGACTGATATTAAAGAGACCAAATTCTGTTTACTAATAAAGCACATATGTGCAGAAAAACGGATGAGACCAAAATATAAACTTTCAGTATTACTTAAAATGCATAAGCCATTTTAAGCATTTTCTTCATAACGGTTTTATAAAGGTAGGAAATTGCTTAATGTGTAATTAATTGGATTATAGAGCTCTCTAAACATAATTGCTACTAGTAAGAATTGAATTATAGAGCTCTCTAATTGTAATTCTTACTAGTAAGAATTGAATTGTAGAGCTCTCTAATTGAATTCTTACTAGTAAAAATGCAATTGCGACGAGTAACGATGGGAACAATTTAAGCTAAAATGGCTTGCCATACCTGAATGGCATCAGGGTAAGTAAATAATGAGAATCTTCATTTTTGAAACTGTACTGCTTTATATTTTAATCATTATGATAACAGTTTTAAGAGGGAAAAAACAAAGAGAAAGTGTAAATTGCACAGTCCAATGAGAAGAACTAGTGTGTCCATAAACCTTAAGAAAAAAGCCATCATGTTACACCAACTTTGAACAGATCTGGCAAGAGGTCTCTGATGACACTGGTCACGCTCAGGTCTGAACTTTTTTTTTTTTTTTTTTTTTTTTTTTTTAGTAAATATAGCACATGACAATAGAGTTATCATTAACACTGCACACGTTTTAAATGAAACAGAAAATGAACTGTTTAGAATTGTAGCTGTAACCATTGCTGCAAATGTAAAACGGTATTGAAATGGTAGAATTACAGTAAATGGCTGTTGTGTTCTTTCTATTAAACTTTTATCCCAATTTTGAAACTGTAATATTGGTCCCCAAATTCCACAGTAGAATTGTTTTTAGTGATTGCATATAATCTGATCCATGTTTACTAATGTACTAATTTACTAATGCTCTGAGTTGGACACACTCGGTCTCTCTCGCGCAGTGTCGCTCGCTCTAGGACAACTCGATCTCTCTTGCGCGCACATTCGGTCTCTCGCGCGCAGGTTCGCTCGCTCTCGAACACACTCGGTCTGTCTCGTGCGCACATTCAGTCTCTCTCGCGCAGGTTCGCTCGCTCTCGGACACACTCGGTTTTTCTCGCGCGCACACTCTCTCGCGCAGTGTTGCTCGCTCGCGGCGTTCGCTTCGATTTTGTATGGGAAGCCAAACGCACCAAAAATGGGACGAGACAGCGCGGTTTTACAGAGATCGCGCCGCGCTGACATGTCATCTGCGCGGTTCAATGGACCGAGCCGCGCGACCGACTGGACAGCGCAGCGCGGACGTGCTTGCTAGCGCCACCGAACGGACAGTGCTGCGCGAACTAATCTCACCAGCGCAGCGCGAATCACATTACTGCTCTGGAGAAGTTCAGCTGTTTTTCCCTTTACATAAGATAATGAAAATAAAGAGAATGAAATTATACATTTCTTTTGCTTATTATCTTTCATATTAGTAGTAGACTACATGTACACAAACTGTATTGTTCCTTAGGCTACGATTGCATAAATAAGTCTATATGATGAAAAAATAGGCTACTGTAGTACTGTACTGTAATACCACAGCAACTATAGAATTACCACAACAAATTAATTCAAGTACTTTACTATAGTATGGTTTAAAAACTCTATAGTATTTACTATAAATTACTATAGTATTTTTTCACCTGGGTATACACCACGCATATACACACACATCCGTTCTAGTTTAAGATCGGTAAGATTTTAAAAATGTTTTTAAAAGAAGTCTCTTCTGCTCACCAAGGCTGCATTTATTTGATCCAAAATACAGCAAAAACAGTAATATTGTGAAATATTTTTACATTTTAAAATAGGCCTAACTGTTTTCTATTTGAGTATATTTTAAAATATTAATTGTGATCAAAGCTGAATTTTCAACATCATTACTCCAGTCTTAAGTGTCACATGAGCCTTCAGAAATCATTCTAATATGATTTAGCCTACTGCTCAAGAAACATTTCTTATTAATTTTGAAAACAGATGTGTGCAATTTTTTTCAGGATTCTTTAATGAATAGAAAGTTCAAAAGAACAGCATAGCTTTTGTAACATTATAAATGTCTGCTGTAACTTGATCAATTTAATGCATCCTTGCTGAATAGAAATATTCTTTAATTTTTCCCCCAACCCCGCCCCAAAAATTCTTACTGACCCGACACTTTTGAACGGTAGCCTATAATGTTACAAAAATTATCTATTTCAGACGAATGCTGTTCTTTTAAACTTTCTATTCATCAAAGAATCCTTAAAACGCATATATAGGCTATAGCATATAGAAAACAGTTATTTTAAAATATTTCACAGCCTATTACTGTTTTTGCTGTATTTGGATCAAATAAATGCAGCCTTGGTGAGCAGAAGAGACTTCTTTTAAGAAATCTTACCGATCTTAAACTAGAACGGAAGTGTGTGTATATGAGGGTTGTATATAGGCTTATTTATGCAATCGTAGCCTAAGGAACAATACAGTTTGTGTACATGTAGTCTTCTACTAATATGAAAGATAATAAGCAAAAGAAATGTATAATTTCATTTTCTTTATCTTCATTATCTTATGTAAAGGGAAAAACAGCTGAACTTCTGCAGAGCAGTAATGTGATTCGCGCTGCGCTGTTTTAATTGGTCAGCGCCGCGCTGGTGAGATTAGTTCGCGCAGCGCTGTCCGTTCGGTGGCGCTAGCAAGCATGTCCTCGCTGCGCTGACGAGTCGGTCGTGCGGCTCGGTCCATTGACCCGCGCAGATGACATGTCAGTGCGGTGCGAGCTCTGTAACACTCCGCTGTCTCGTCCCACTTCTGGTGTGTTTGGCTTACGATATCTCTCTGCTGCTCGTGCTAGCTGTTTAAAAGACGCGACTCTCATCAACCAATCAACATCGCGAGGGAGGCCGACCATTTTTGAATATTAAATGAGGAGATGTAACGCGTTCTAAAATCCACTGTGTGACGTCACTCGCAGAATTCCTTTATAATCCGTGTGATTCTCGTTCTTACCATGAGTTTCTCCTAGCCGCTAAACAGTCCACGATGATTATCAATAATGACCGAGCGCTGCAGCAACTATCGATCAGAGCACAGAAAGTGATCCCGCGGGCGAGTAGGACCGCTTACTACAAGCGACAACTCAGAGATTCGGGGGTCTTCAGTGATTTCTTCATTCTCGCGTAATTTTTTAAAGGAGGTCAACTCCTTTCGTGGTGTGTGTGGTGACTGGAAAATGACTAAAAAACTACATTAATATAACATGCTTATAATAAAAAAATATATAAAATAAAAGATAAAATAACAAACAACATGCTCCCTAGGGTGACCACCATCAAACAAACCAAATGTGGGACGATTACTAAGTTTGTGTGGGACATGTTACCAGTACTAAAACATAACCTGAAACTATAATGTATATCTAACTTAATAAAAACATTTGTATTCTGCCTTTCAGCTGATAAAAAATACTTTGTTCTTTAGTCCCTTCCAGAAAACACCATTACATCACAATGTAACATAACATGTCTGTATTTTACGTCATTTAAATTCAACATCACTGGGCCAAAAGGCAGCAGGCATCATGTAGAAATTATTTTTGAAACAGTTCTGACCAAGTCCAACTAAAATCCAATAAAATAAATAATGAACAAATAAAATATAAAACAACTTGAAATTAGTTCATTGACAGTCTTATATATTAAGAATATATTAAACCAAAAACTTAAATATTTTTAGAAAGGATGTGAATTAAAACAACCACAGCAGGCAACAAGTTGATCAATTCTGTTCTCCTCCAGCACAAGAGAGCACAGCCCAGTCTTTACTAAAAGAAAATTTTCTCTTTTTTGTTGCCATTATGCCGCCTTGTAAAATTTTAATTTACCGAATTATCCATTTGTTTTCTGACAGGAACACATGGAACGAAATCACCGCTCCACATTTTGATTTACAGCTGTCACAACCTACTAGTGACCGTGTTTACTCCTTTCTTTTCAACCATTGGATAGGATTTAAAAAACGGCTGTTGTATTTGTGTAAGGCGGGATGTTACTTCTGACGAAGCACTGTTAAATATATATGAAAAACTACGCCGCGAAAAGAATAAATAAAATGCTTTCTTAAAAAGGCAAAAGAACGCATGCACGTTTTCTTAATATGATAATTAAAAACCAACAGACTGATGAAAATGCGACGTGCGGGACAAGGGGTGAAAATGCTGTGCGGTACAACGCAAAGCGGGATGGGTGGTCACCCTAATGCTCCCACGGGGACCCACTGTCCTCCAACTCTAATCAAACAAACCCGCTAATCAAGCTCTTCAGGATCACTTGAAAATCACATTGATGTGAAGCTCAGTTGTGCCCAAGCAGGTTGGAAATAAGAAATATAAACAAAATGATAATAATAATAAATCATAATAAAAATGATATAATTTAAAATTATTTAAGTATATAAACAACTAAAATAAGATAATAATAATATAGAATAACAAATAATACAAAATATACAAAAATATGTAAAATCATAAAAATATCAAACACTAATATAATAAATTAATAATATAAAAAATATATAAATAATAGTAATACAGAGTACCAAATAAAAAACAGATTATTTAACAACATAGAATAACAAAAATAAAATAACAATATATCAATTTATAGCTTGATGAGTTAGAGTTGAAACATGTCTCTAGACCGTTTTTGTTGTTGTTGTTACATGTTGTTAGCATGATTTAGCACATTGCTAACATGTTTCTAACATGATGTAACACATTTCTACATGTTTCTAACATGTTTCTAACATTATTTAGCACGTTGTTAGCATGTTTCTAACATGAATTAGCACATTGCTGGCAGATAGATGCTTATGGATGGGCCTCTAATACTACTACAACTACTAGGCTACAAATAATAATACATGGCAGCATCACTCATCACAGAGCTGGATGAAGCACCTTAGCAGCAGGTGATGGATGGGCCTCTGTGTTCAGCTTCTCGTGTGGTGAGTGGAAAATGGGAAACAACAACAGTAATAGTAATAATAGAATATTTATAATATAAAATGACAAAAAAATTAACTAAAATAATATAACACATAATAAAAAAATAATAAAATATTAATATAAAGTAATAAACAACAGTAACAGATATATTATTTAATATTTAATATATATAATAAAATCTAAAATAAATTAAAACAGATCTATCAAATAGTAATATAGAAACTGATAATAATAATAATAATAATATATGACAGCTTCACTCATCACAGAGCTGGATGAAGCACCTCGGCGGGAGGTGACGGATGGGCCTCTGTGTTCAGCTTCTCTCGGGATGGCTGTGTTGGATGGTGTTGGATGATGTGTGTGTCCCTCCCCACCATATGTATGGGAATGACCCACGGCGTCAGGTGGTGTGACACTCACACTCACTCTTCGCCCAAGTGAAGCACTCTTACCATAGCGAAACCCTGCTTTATATCTCTCACAGCAGTGAAGATTAATAGTAAAAGCTTCGCTCGGTGGGTGACGGATGGGGTTCAGTGCAGCTTCTCGCAGGATTGCTGACTCGTGTTCGGGAGCTGTTGTGCTGAGAGCCAGTGTGAACCGGTTGTCTGGTTGGTGTTTGGTGCTGGTCCTCTTGGGGTTCGACCTCATAGAGGATGAGCATCAGGGGCTTCCCAGGCCACTTGGTGGAGCTGGAAGGAGGCCAACATCTGCCCGTGCTGTGATGGGTGACAAACAAGAGACAACAACAACAACAATATACAGTATCTCACAAAAGTGAGTACACCCCTCACATTTCAGCAACCATTTTAGTATATCTTCTCAAGGGACAATACTATAGAAATGAAACTTGGATATATTTTAGAGTAGTCAATGTGCTGCTTGTATAGCAGTATAGATTTACTGTCCTCTGAAAATAACTCAATATACAGCCATTATTGTCAAAATAGCTGGCAACAAAAGTGAGTACACCCTAAGTGATAACAGTTGTATGTTGTTAAACCATGCAAAGCTACATGTCCTATTCATCATGTTCATGTTTTTGTCTGCTTGATAGGACCATACAAATTTGTGTATCTTGTATTAGAGCAGTTAAAATTTGGTGCTTTGAGTACAATTCTCTCATATTGATCACTGGATGTTCAACATGGCACCTCATGGCAAAGAACTCTCTGAGGATCTGAGAATTAGAATTGTTGCTCTTCACAAAGATGGCCTAGGCTATAAAAAGATCGGTAACACCATGAAACTGAGTTACAGCACAGTGGCCAGGGTCATACAGAGGTTTTTCAAGACGGGTTCCACTCGGAACAGGCCAAAGAAGTTGAATCAAAGAAATTGAGACCTTGTGCTGTGCGTCAGGTGCAGAAGCTGGCTTCAAATAACAGATGCATGAGTGCTGCCAGCATTGCTTTAGAGGTTGCAGAAGCAGAAGGTCAGCTTGTCAGTGCTCAGACCATACGCCACACACTGCAACAAGTCGGTTTGCATGGCCGTCGTCCCAGAAGGAAGCCTCTTCTGAAGCTGGTTCACAAGAAAGCCCACAAACAGTTTGCTGAAGACAACCTGTCCAAGAGCATGAATTACTGGAACCATGTCCTGTGGTCTGATGAGAATAAGATAAACTTGTTTGACTCAGATGGTGTCCAGCATGTGTGGCGACGCCCTGGTGAGGAGTAAATTGTGTCTTGCCTACAGTCAAGCATGGTGGTGGTAGCATCATAGTCTGGGGCTGCATGAGTGCTGCTGGGACTGGGGAGCTGTGCTTCATTGAGGGGAACATGGATTCCAACATGTACTGTGACATTCTGAAGCAGAACATGATGCCCTTCCTATCAGAAACTGGGCTGAATGGCATGATAATGACCCCAAACACACCGCCAAGATGACAACTGCCTTGCTGAGGAAGCTGAAGGTGAAGGTGATGGAGTGGCCAAGTATGTCTCCAGACCTGAACCCTATTGAGCACCTGTGGGGCATCCTCAAGCTGAAGGTGGAGAAGCGCCATGTGTCTAACATCCAGCAGCTCCGTGATGTCATTATGGAGAAGTGGAAGAGGATCCCAGCAACAACCTGTGCAGCTCTGGTGAATTCCATGCCCAGGAGGATTAAGGCAGTGCTAAATAACAATGGTGCTCTCACAAAATATTGACACTTTGGACAGTTTTGACATGTTCACTTAGGGTGTACTCACTTTTGTTGCCAGTTATTTAGACAATAATGGCTGTATGTTGAGTTATTTTTAGAAGACAGTAAATCTATACTGCTATACAAGCAGCACATTGACTACTCTAAAGTATATCCAATTTTCATTTCTATAGTATTGTCCCTTGAGAATATATAATAAAATGGTTGCTGAAATTTAAGGGGTGTACTCACTTTTGTGAGATACTGTGTGTGTATATATATATATATATACATATACATATACATATATGCAAATAAGAAGAGAAGCGATGCGGCTTCACAGAGCTGGATGAAGCACCTCAGCGGCGGGTAATAATATAGATTATAGCTGGAAGGAGGCCAACGTCTGCCCGTGCTGTTAAGCCCAAAGTATAATTTGGCTGTCCGCTTTCGTGCACCATCCGCATGACGTAATTTTCGTCATCCGGAGGTCTTGTGGACGTCCGCACATCTCGTCCGTGTGCAGCCCAAATTTCGAGAACGCATTGACATGCGCATGCAACAGCGCATGCGCAAGCAGGAGAGAAGAGTTCACTAGGTGGCAATATGTACAGTACTGAGCACAGTGTGCAGTCGTCGAAGAAGAGTGTGGAAAACTCAAATTCAATTAAAAAACAACACTCTTGAAACAAGGAGGAAAACACGACAATGGACGGCGAACTTGACGAGCGTTTGTGCGACGAGATTAGTACATAGCATATCCTTCTCCATCGTTTTTGATTCTTGTTCTCTTGGTGCTTCTTCTGAACTATGTTGCAATGCTGGATGCACTATTTTTCTTCTCCGATCCTGCCCAGCAAATGTCCCGTTGATGACACGACTCAGTGCTGCCCTCCGATGTCTGGTATAGAAAAAATAGTACTGCGCATGTGTCAAACTCGATCATCCGTGCGCATCCACGGTATTTGAAAGATACGCGGACACGACTGCGTGCGAGATGCGTCTGGGCGCGGAAAGTGAAGTATACCCGGGCCTTTATGAGTCAATGCAAATAAGAATAGAAGAGATTACCAGTGGGAGTAAAGAAGATTATCCGCCACATGATAAAGTGGAAGGAAGAAGACAAAGAAGAGGACGAAGTCAAAAAATTAATACAAAATAATATAGAAAAATATAAAAATTACAACTAAAAATTATAATAAATAATAATACAAATATAATAATAATAATAATAAATTAAAATAATAATAATAAATGAATTAATACATTTGACAAATGAAAAATAATTAGTAATATGCAAAATAAAATTGTTTAAAATTAAAGTTGCTGCTGTGTTTTGTTGATTGTTGATGTTATGTTGAGTGTGTGGCTGTTTAGCATCTCATATACTTAATGTTCACCAGTGGAAACAACCTCAAACATCCCCTTCACCCTTAACTGTTCAGAATATATTTCTGTTCTGTAAAAACAGTATTATTATATTTTTTTTACAAAATGCTGTATATTAGATCACTATATGCTCAGACTCTGGAGTCAATCACTGAGTTTATCTGGTTTTCTCAATATCACACATGCATTCTAACACTATTGCACTGACTGGGAGAAAAGGATTGAAAAAGTAAATACGGTCCAAGTTGCATGTTGAAGAGAACACTAATTATCATAAAGCAAAGATGTTACTGTGACATTTTGTTAAATCCTGGAAATATTTTACAGTGCACCTTTAGAAAATAAACTCTTAATCTTACAACACACTTCTCACTAGTTTATTTAACTTTTCTACTAACAATGTCCAATACTGAATGAATGAATCACAGGAAAATTCTTGACATTTTTGACATTTTGTCTGGAAGTCATGAACAGTTCTTTGGTTAAAATTCAATTAAATTCAACTCACAGTTATTTGTATAGTGCTTTTTACAATACATATTGTTTCAAAGCAGTTTTACAGAAAATGCATGTCAACATTACAATTTAGAGTGATCTGTTATCAGAGGTGACTGTGTTCAAATTATGTAATTTCAGAAATGCACATATACAAATCACGCAGTTAGCTAACAATGTATTAATTTAAACAATGTATTAATTTAAGGTAGAAACAATCAGCTCATTGAAGTAATGAATACATGTTAAAATGATTAGGATATATAGAAAAATTTGGAATGGTGCATGTTGGGTCAGTTTGCGCCATCTTAAGTCCTCGCAGGTGTTGGTGCCGTCTCTTCACAGGTGTTGAGGCATCTGAAGTCTTCATAAGAGGCTGGATCCAAACTGGAGCTGATACTCTCTAGTTACCTCAGGATGGGTATCCCGAGATAAAACAGAAAAGCAAATGGAAAACAGTATAGCAAGCATAGCTGCTGTTCATAACATAATCATGTGCACTTGATCTAATATAACTGGAGTACAAGGTTATGAGATGCATTATGTGAATGCTTGGCAAAAGAGATGCGTCTTTAATCTAGATCTAAACTGGACGAGTGAGTCTGAGCCCCGAGCGCTACTCCAGAGTTTAGGAGCCAAATGTGAAAATGCTCTCCCTCCTTTAGTGGACTTAGATATACTAGGTATTACCAGAAGTTTTGTGATCTTAAAGAGCATGATGGATTGTAGGGCAATAGAAGATCGGTTAAATACACAGGAGCTAAACCATTTAGGGCCTTGTGGGTAACCACTGTGGAGATGATAAAATTGGTGTTATATGATCATATTTTCTTGACCTAGTAAGAACTCTAGCAGCTGCATTTTGGACTAATTGCAGCTTGTTTATTGAGGATGCAGGACAACCAGTTAGTAATGCATTACAGTAATCTAATCTAGAGGTCAGTTTTCTGCATCAGAAACAGATAACATATTCTGTAGCTTAGCGATGTTTCTGAGGTGGAAGAAGGCTGTTTTTGTAACATGAAATGTGATTTTCGAAAGACAAGTCGCTGTCTAATACAACACCCATCTTTAACTGTAGAGGATGAAGTAACAGTGCATTCTTCTAAATGCAAATTGTATTCTAAGAGATTCTGTGTACATGTTTTTGGTCCAATAACGAATACCTCAGTCTTATCTGAATTTACTAGAAAGAAAATTACAGTTCATCCAATATTTTATATCTTTAACACAATCTGTCACCTTGGATAATTTAGAATTTTTATCTGGTCATGATGAAATATATTGTCAGGATGCGTGAAGAGAGAACTCAAAAGCAGAGGATTAGTGCAACAGTTTATTTGACACTTCTGGGTATAACAAACATCCAAAGTGTAGTGACACACACACGGGCAACAAAGGAATGTAAGAGAGTTCCAATGCCGTCCGTACAGACACCTGCGGACACAGGCCGTGGAGACCACCTCGGGTGCGATACCCAACGGAACGGGGAACGAGACAGAACAGGAAGCGCACGGCCAGCTGTATACTCCTCATCTAGACGTCCTGGGCACAGCAGTAGAACAGGTAAGAAACAAAGACACACGGAACAGGTCCAAACACATGAGACGAGGCACACAAAACAATCTACTGACAACAAATGACAGACACCGCAGAGAATAAATGGGAAACGGGAATAAGCGACAAGTGAGGGAAATCAGCTCGTGATCTGTGCACGCCCGCGCCGAATAATCAGCGCTGATTGCCCAGGTCACGAGCTGCAGAAAAATGACAGGACACACACAGACAACAGGCAAAAGTCGATGCACCCTGAACCGTGACATATATAACTGAGTATCATTAGCATAACAGTGGAAACTAATTCCATGTTTTCTGATAATATTACCAAGTGGCAGCATATATATTGAAAATAGCAGAGGGCCTAACACAGATCCTTGCGGCACTCCATAATTTAATGACGTTATCTTAGATTTTTCCCCGTTTAAAGATGGTGCAAATTACCATTCTCAAACAATATTAGGGTTACACTTTATTTTAAGGTGTTACAGTATAATTATACATTTAAGCATACCTCAAGCCTATTTTATTTTTTGTGTATTTTTGTGCTACTCCATAATGTTCTAGTTGAGGTCATTTGTAGCATAGGTAGGGCCCAAATCCTGCCCTGCATGCATGTGTACTCCATATGGAATGAGATGGAATGTTTGTGATGTTAAATTGGCAAATGGCCCGCCATTGTAATGAAACAGGAATCACAATCTTACCAATCAACCAATCAAGTTTCAAAGCATGTTTATGGAGTTTCGCCCAGCACAATATTTGAACTTGGAGGATCGTGTGATGGAATTTTTTAATTAATCATAACTAACATTTCTTTTTCCTTGCAGGAATAACATTTATATGCTTTTGAAACCTAAATGTCCTAAAACTTTGGACCTAAGTCAGTGTGTGTCTGAATCATGTCCAAAAATAAGAAAAGTGGAAATGAAACTTAGGGACAGCTAGACAACCATCTAAATATGATAGCCCCATGATATTGAGTAACCAACAAACTAATAAACACATGATTTGGGCAGATATTGCTTTACCTAGTAACATGAGGGTTTGACATATGAAGAACCAATCATATTGTAGGATGCTTTGTCATGCTTCTATCCTATATAAACTGTTGTATTCTTTTTGCTGGTGGGATTCTCTGTGATTGATACAAGGTCCTCCGGCCGTGATTAAAGCATATTCTGGAGAATAGTCTGGAGTCTGTTTGGCTTTTAGGCTGCGCAGCAGACTAGACACTAGAGAATCTATACTCAAGTGATAGTGTTTAGTGGAGCACTAAAGATCTTATTACCAGGTGATGCTCAAACAGGCCGAGACGTCGGCAGTTCAAACAGGTAGAGTATAAATTCATAGGTGTCTGGGACACCTGGGTGTCTGGGACACCCGGTTTAACTTAAGTCAGGTGCGTAGGGGAAAATCTACCACAATTTGGCGAGCCAGCTTCAGGAGACCTCGGAATCTCCCTCTGTCGGTGGGGGACAAGGAACTTGTCTTCATTCTGCCAGACTGCAGATCCCTGTTCGACAGAGGGACCATTCCTGGACAGGCTAAAAGGACTTAAGGTTAAGGTAGGACAGACTCCATACTTTTCCTTACAAATGCTTCTAAATTAAATAAAAGGTTAAAATGAATTGCATTTTGGATTCTGTTAAGAAAACTTTGGAAGAACACTGGTGATCACATTTAAATGATGTTTACTTCTGGCTGTTAAGGGCAGTGAGTGATTATGGTTGATTTAACCAAAGCGGTATTTGTTGAGTATTTTAGTTGTTGTGATTGAGCGCTCCCAGCAAGCTGTCAACAAAACTTTGTTCCTGCAAAGAGCAACTTGTCATGTATGCTGGAGTTAGAAGTGCTAAAGATTCTATGCTCATATGATCACAATCGAGGCAGTGATAGTGTTGGACGACTAATGACCTGTGCTCAGGGTGAGACAGTAATTCTGAGTTAGTGTTAATGATCCTGTGTATAGATGCTAGAGACCTGACACTCGCCTGCGAATTTGGGTAGGTAGTGATATAGCAGCTTCACCATATTCAGGAAGGGGAAATGCCCTGAGATGCTGTAGCACTACAACTTGCTCTTTGTTTGAATTAGACTTTACGGCTCTTAATTCTGATTAAGAAAGAAATGTTGAAAGAGTTGGATATGATTAATAGATCAATATAGTTACATTTTGAAATAAATAAACGAATGCTTACATTTTTAAAATATGCACCTGTGGAGCACTCTTTGAGAATTTTGAGTTGTGGAGAAACTTTTATGGGTTAGACTTTGATTTACTAGGCCTATGTATTGGCTCAGATTGGTTACATAAAATCGTGAAATAGGTCTAAAATGATGAATAAATAGTAAGATAATAACTGCATGTGTTTAATTATTATACTCTGTATCTGAAGAGGCCTAGAATGTGTATCCCGTTATCCCTGGGAGACAGTATGAAAAGCTGATCCATTGCAGATATGCCAAGATTTTGGTTTATGTTAACTAAGATAACTTTTGTGCATTGTGTTGAATAAGAACGAGATTGGGTGACCAAGTTAAATAGAAATTATGATTTGAACAGGCACATAACAGACATCTTACAGTAATTTTAGTTTCTAGCAAAGAGAAAAGAATTCTTTGCCATTACATTACACAATACTCTGTATTAATTAGAGTAGTTTACTGCTTTTTCTTGCATTTCGCAAAGAAGGATCTGCTTGCTTTTTCCTGCAAAGAAGAACTAAGCTTATTAATAGAATGAAGAACTGCTGTTGTGTTGACCAGATGAGACTTCTGGAATTAAGGGACATTGATTACGGTTGAGAAAAATGAATGAATGAAAATAAAGAGCTGTAGGTTTAATTTGAATTATGTGGTTCTCTTGAGTGTTCACATTTCAGACCAGGCAGCTTCTGGAACAGCCGCCTTGACAAATGGGAGCAAATAGACTGAAGTCTGTTCGACAAGACGACTGCAGAGAGAAGAAGAGGAAGTGGCTGATGGGCTTTCAGCTCCCCTCCTGGAAGAGGAAGCTGACACTTCGTAGGGGTCAGCATGGAGAGGACCGGTACAGTGCAGGAAAAGGTGAAACTTTCACTTGAGACTTTTCCTATGGACAATTTTGCTTTGCGTTATGCAATTTTGTGGCAGGATCAATCACAAGCCAGACTGTCTGAGAGACAGAGAAACAACAGAGCTCATCCATCACAACACCAGGCCTTTGAGTGCCATCACAGGCTGACGATCCAATGCAACAGCCCAACAAGTTTAACTGACTGATGATCCACACAGACCACAGAAGGACTTCCATTCCCTCCCTTGTGTGCAGGTGCTGCATCTCAATGATCACTACAGAGACTACTTCAAATTTTGTTAATTATCATATTAATTTGATTCCTTTTGATTATTCACTGGTCTCACAGCAGTTCTTTGTATTCTCTGTTGAACTAACATTCTGAATCTGCTTTCAATAGGTACCAGTCCAGCCCTGCTATACATCTTAATGAAAGAAAAGGAAGTTAATTCACAGAAGTGGGAGTTTGACTCAGTCAGTTAAAACTGGCTGGATTTGGCATAGTGAGGGCTATTACATTAACCAACTAGGGGTAAAGACATAAATAGATTATTGACTATGCAGAGTTCTCTGGCAAAAAGGGAAAGTTATGGCTAGAGAATATTGCAACAATATTGGTCACTACATTTCGTTTAAAGGTAATTTTCTAATAACCCTAAGATTCCAAATTTTTTAAATCACAAATGCTGTCAACGCCAGGGATATGAGATGGGAATGTTATTTGTCCATGGATCCAAGATTGTGTGGAGAAAGTAGCTCATGAGTAACAACAAAAAGTTTGAAAATTGTAATTGCACAGTGGATGACAAATTGCATTTGAGAAATTGAAATTGGCTCTCTCAAATGAAGGCCTAGGTCTATATGATTATTCTAAACTACGTAATCCTTTTTTATTCATGGCGACTGACATCGAACAATTGATAATTAATGTCCTAACATTTAGACACTGTCGCAAGGGGAATGCCACAGTGTGTCTATGTTTAGTAGCTTCTACCGTCGTCAAAGTTGTGTTACCCGTTCAGATTTGGTGGTATTCCACTCCTAAAAATACATTCCCAATTTAGTTCACAATCTGCTGAGGCAGACAAAAAAAGGTATGTTGCTCTGGCCAGAGGGGGGTGTGAAAGTGTGTGTGAAGGATGGTGAGATGGTGTTTGCTGAGACACCAAGTCAAATGAATCATTCCAATGAAAATAGCTGTATCTAAAATTTATTAAATTTATTAAGTGGGCCCACAGGGTAGAATATGCCCAATAAAATAATGGCCATGGATGAATTTGGCTTAATATCCTGGCCTGGGTTATTTTGAGGCAAGAAAGAAACAGTGCCACACCTGCGCAGCGCATAACTTGGGAAGGCAGAGAGCAAGCAAGCTTGTCCTGTCCACCCCACACTTAACTTTTCCCCTTTTACAGCATGATCTCAGGATGGATTTCATCGAACTGATTCTGTTCCAAATGTATAATATATTGTTTTGTTACTGTTAACATGAGCAAAGTGGGTTGAGTGTTTTCCAGGTGAAAAGGCCTATGCTACTGAGTGAGATGTGCTCGAGAAATTATCTGATGATAGTATGTTTCAGTTTGTAAAACAAGAGAAAGCAGAGTTGAATTGGCTAATTGTTGAAAACCCAAAATTGTGCATGACAGAAAATGGGAAGTTATGGGTGCAAACCCTGCTCATTGTATTGATGGCAATGAAAGTATGAAAGCTCAAAGAAAAAAAAGAGCCAGGATAGCCCTCAGCCCACATGAAATTTCCACAGGTCACACCAAAAAGGACAATCGGCCAGATAAGCAGATGAGTTAATACATGTTGTCACTAACAAAGATACTTAAGGTTTGCATTCACAGGTGACAGCAACCTAGAAATGGTGCACTTCTCCACCAATAAGGACCAGTGGAGGTGCGGTTGTGATCTTAGGGAAAAATCTCACAATGATCAGCAAAATGGTTGGAGAGTGTGACACCTGGGTCCAAGCCTCTCATCTTAAACTACACCAACCAGCCTCAGCAACCCCGCACAGCATAAAGTGAGGGATCAAAGGTGCGTGCTGGTAACGCCCTCCCTCACCAACGAGGGAAAGCCCATTGCAACGGCTCGCAAAGAGTCACCCTGGTGAAGATGGAATGTCCATGGGGCAAACGAGATGATCAACACACCTGGAAGAAGATGTGGACCAACTAATGGTTTAAGTTTAGCAGAAGAATCCATTTGTGTGATGATGTTTTTTGATGATTTTATTTAATTCGTTTAAACTATAGGGCTGATATAGATCTCATGATTTGATCAGTTACTG
This sequence comes from Mylopharyngodon piceus, assembly GCA_039654765.1. Taxonomy (NCBI): domain Eukaryota; kingdom Metazoa; phylum Chordata; class Actinopteri; order Cypriniformes; family Xenocyprididae; genus Mylopharyngodon; species Mylopharyngodon piceus. Next base: position 24,449,254 of record CM077446.1, read on the forward strand.
ATTCATTTGAAAATATTTCGGGTAAATGTAAATCAAAAAGAGGAAAATCTCTTAATGCAGTAGACTATAGGGACTAGGTACATTATTATAAAAATAATAAATAATCTAGGGACTATTATTGAAGAAACGTGAGGCATTACAATGCAGACATTACAACCATAGATCCTACAATTTTTAATAGTTGCAATAGTTATCTAAATAAGTGAGATGTGTGATAAGTTCCTTCGCCAGACTAGGTCCGGATATAGGCCCTTTTCACATTTAAACTTCTATAGCGGTGAATGAGAGACTACATTAAATACATATATTTTTGTTCCCATTTGCTCCAATAGCAAAAGAAAAACTCTGCAATAGTGTTTTCAGAACTAAATTTAAAAATTTAAAGAAAATGAGAGACTGATAATGGCAGTCAAAAGAGAGAAAAATGTCATTTTTTCCTGACATTTGACCATAGCCACTGTATTAGAAACACTCTCACTGCAGTGTTAACCAGTTTTTTGTAATTTGATGCAAAGGTAAAATAAGTATTGTTATAATTGTACATATATTTAAAAAAAAAATGGAAATATAAAAACTTTGCAAGATTTACAATGCTGATGACCATTAAACCGCGTCACCAAAGTCTGTGAAAAAGCTATGAATATTCTCGTTCAGTCTGATTAAAGCTCACAATACAAGGGCAAAAAGAAAATCTGACTAATCCTGTAAATCTGTGAAATATTGATTATAGAAAAGACACCCAGTGTTTATAGGAAATTTTTAAAGTTGTGAAATTATAATATGACTTGCAAAGTGACAGGAGATTGATTTGTAAGGGAAACGCATAATTTCTAGATTATTATTAGTTGTATGGCTATATAGCATAACCAAATTCCTGACATATTGATAAAGATATTAATGTTTTAATAAAGCTTGGATGAATTAAAACAAGTTATGTAGGGGGCACAAAGCTAAAACCTAGACCAAGAAAATTGTGACCCAAACATGTTAAACCACATGAATCTGAACAGTTTGGACATCCCAGCAAAACAGAGTAATTCAAACAGGAAAATTCTGAAAAGCTTTCTTAACTCGCAATGTGTTTACCGAGTCGATGATCTGGATCAATGGATCCATTATGAACTATTCCGCTTTGCAAAAATTACCTAAATTGTCTCTGAGTTAGTTTAAAATAGAGGTAGAATATGTCATGCCCATCAGTTGACTCTGGAAAATAGGATTGTAGGGAGGTAGGTAAAGATTTAATGCCATGTCAACAGCTTAAGGCTTCTTATGACAAGAGCTGGGTTATACATAGTTAATTTTGAAACAATGCAAAATTAGACAAGATATTTGTGTTAATTGTAAAAATGATACTACTTAAAGACTCCCCTGTGGTGAAAATCAAGTTTTTAATGTTGTTTATATGTCTATATGGTGTTTTAATATGCTTTCAGACAAGCCATGTGCAAATTCATAAGCCAACACCTTAAAGGGATAGTTCACCCAAAAAATGAAAATTCTATCATCATTTACTCACTCTCAAGTTGTTCCAAATCTGTATAAATTTCTTTGTTCTGTTGAACACAAAGGAAGATATTTTGAAGAAAGTTTGTAACCAGGTCACTTTGGGGCACCATTGACTTCCATAGTAGGAAAAAAACTACTATGGAAGTCAATGGTGCCCCAAAACTATTCAGTTTCCCACATTCTTTAAAACATCTTCCTTTGTGTTCAACAGAACAAAGAAAATTATACAGATTTTGAACAACTTGAGGGTGAGTAAATGATGATAGAATTTTCATTTTTGGGTGAACTATCCCTTTAAAAGTCCAGTGAACCAAAGACAGTTTCAAAAAATGCGGTTTGAAATCACTGGTGTTTCTGACATCACAAACTACCTTGTAACCGGTGTGCGGGCAGGCTTTAGCATATCATTACTATGCTGCAAACCAGGGGTGTCTCAAGAGAAGCCATGCCTGTACATATGTACATTTAGCAATATGGCGAGTGAATTGTGTATATGGTGTAATATGTATATTATGATGTTATGATGAACTACAATCCCTTCTCCACTGATGTTATATGATGTTTAAAGCATTTCTTGATGCTGATTTTTAGAAGACAGAATGAGATGGTGAATGGGAACATGGTTGTGTAACACATTATTAGCTGTTTGATAACGTAGTCTAACAAAAGGCTAATCATATTAATAACCGTTATGTGTCCGATGTTGTAAAGAGCGATACCTTTATGTGGCGTTTACTATAGTAACTTGAGTAAAAGTTGACCGAGTGGATCTCTGAGCTGGTATGAGTGAGTGGAGGCGGGGCTAATTTGCATATTCGTGGTTCCATGTATACTAAATGAAGAAAGGGTGTAGAGTTACATTCAAGCTGTTTTAAGGCTTGTAGAATTTTTTTTTTCACAGGAAAAACTATTTAAATATGTCATTTTGGTGATCAAAGATGATTATTAAGGGATAAAATTATTGACTTCAGTGGGACTTTAATGATAATTAATGATATTAGGAATTCTAAAAAAATTTCTGGTTAGACCTTATTACACAGGTCCTTAAATAGAATTTAATAAGTAAGACCATCGCTTGCTTGCATTAAAAGCTAACTCAATAAGGTTAAGAAAATGATTAAGAGCGCAGAAAACACACATACAACTGAATCTTAACTTTTCAAAAGAAATGCATGGGAATGTCCTAAATGACAACTGATGTTGTAATTTTTTGTTAGTGTATGAGTTCCATTCTTCTTGACATTTGTTTAATAAGTAATGATTCATAGTAGGATTGAGGGAAGGATTTGACATTCTGTACGCAAATTGATAACTTCTTTTGTGATATCAGCCTGTTAATTTCCTAATAGATCAATGTGACCCGAAATCCAGCAAAAGATGATACTAAAACTTGACTCAAGGTCTACTAAAGTTAAAAGGCAATGTACTATGGAATGTTTAGTTTTTTTACTAAGATAAAATTAGATGTGTAAGTGGTAAAACTGGGAAAATTGGTTGTATTTTCATTCCAGCTTGGGATGCTGATGGAAGGAATATGAAAAACGAAAATTATGAGATATCAGGTGGTATTCAAGTACAATTTAGCAGTGACTTATAATGAGATGATTCAGTAAAGAAATGTAAACTATGCAAGCATGAAAAAATTAATTTTGATCGCACTGTAAACCCTAATGCTCAAAATACTTAATTGGTTTGACAAACTTAAATTGAACAAATTAGTTCAGTTAAATTAACTGCTATGAGTATTTAGAACTTTCTTATTCTTTTGAGTTCACAGCACTGACATATTTCAAGTAAACTGAACTGTTTCATTGTTTTGAGTTGTATGAACTCATTTCTTTTAATTTAGACTAACTTAAGTTTAACTGAAACTGGACTGGGATTTCTATTTCCCAGCATGCTTTGCCCATGGCACTCAAAAGGGAGAGTAAATGCTAAAATTAAGTGTTATATAATGTTTTTTTGTGTGTGCAAGGTTAATGGTAAGGGAGATTTAGTAGTGATTAATGTTTTGTTATGCTAATTTAGAAGAGTTTCTGTTAATGTGGGTTTTTGGAGAGTTACCATCATGGTGACAAGTAGCAAATGCAGCTTGGTATGAGAGCAGGTAAATTACATGTTTTAAGTTGCTGTACTCATTCAGTAAGTGCTATATACCATGCTATTGTTAACATGTTAGCAAATTAGTAAGTTGGCATTTTTTTGTATTTTCTTAGGGTTTACAGTGAAGTAAATAACTCATTTGATTTGCAAGAACTCAAAATAATTAACTAAATATTTTATGTTAATTGCAATCAAAATGTATGAGTTATCCAACTCAGTACTTCAAGTTAGGAGCAATTAACATGCATGAGTACTACAAACTCAAAACTTGATAGTTCTGCTTACTTAAAATTGGGAACATCATAACTCAAAAAATTTGATGTAACTGATTACCTCAAATTTTTTGAGTTAGCCCAACTTATTCGGGTTTACAGTGTGTGTAAGAAACAATCAGAGGGGGGATACTGTGATGGAATTTTTTAATTAATCATAACTAACATTTCTTTTTCCTTGCAGGAATAACATTTATATGCTTTTGAAACCTAAATGTCCTCAAACTTTGGGCCTAAGTCAGTGTGTGTCTGAATCATGTCCAAAAATAAGAAAAGTGGAAATGAAACTTAGGGACAGCTAGACAACCATCTAAATATGATAGCCCCATGATACTGAGTAACCAACGAACTAATAAACACATGATTTGGACAGATATTGCTTTACATGAGGGTTTGACATATGAAGAACCAATCATACTGTAGGATGCTTTGCCATGCTCCATCCTATCCTATATAAACTGTTGTATTCTTTTTGCTGGTGGGATTCTCTGTGATTGATACGAGGTCCTCCGGCCGTGATTAAAGCATATTCTGGAGAATAGTCTGGAGTCTGTTTGGTTTTTAGGCTGCGCAGCAGACTAGACACTAGAGAATCTTATTTCTATACTCAAGTGATAGTGTTTAGTGGAGCACTAAAGATCTTATTACCAGGTGATAGTGCCCAAACAGGCCGAGACGTTGGCCGACTCGAACAGGTACTGAAGTATGCTTAGTAGAGTATAAATTCATAGGTGTCTGGGACACCCGGTTTAACTTAAGTCAGGTGCGTAGGGGAAAATCTACCACAATCGTCACACACCGAAACAGCAGTAGTATTGTAATAATACATTTGTATTTATACAGTACATTTAATGTGTAACATGTAAACTAAAAATTCAGTTGCTTGCCGTGGAAGAGATATAAAAAGCTCATTCAGCTAGACAAAACTGACATTCTTGTATAGTGTAGAAAGCATTCAGTCAACAACAACAACAACAAAAAACATGAAACATCTTGAGACAAAACAATGACAGTGGCATAAGATATGTCAGTGCAAATTTCTTTTAGTTAAAACAGCTCAGTCATGCATAGTCTGGGACTAGGCTTAAGCCTCGTCTGTGAAACTGGGCTCTAAACATTTTGACCAGTGTGGCTCACAAGATGTCAAAAACACTTTTTATTTTGGTGTTCAATTTACTGACACAATTTTGAAACCTGAATTAAATGATTTGGGTGAGTAACTACATTTTGCAGACATCTGATTGCAGTTCTGATCTACCAGCAAACAGTTGTGACAACTGCACTTTCAGTTTAGAGAATGTTATGACTGTTTCAAAAAATGTGCCAAAGCAATTGAGAAAAACTGTAATAATACTGGATTCTTACATTCAATAGCAAAACAGGTTTATTGTATTTATCTTTATAATAATTTCAACGACGTTATTACATTATTATTATTATTATTATTATTACTGTGGAGGCATTGCCTCCATGCGATTTTATTTGTAAAGGTAAATAAATGACAAGCCTGTGGATAAGCTCATGAAGGTAATGACGCTTATTTAGCGCGAGGGGGCGTGGTTTAGTCATTTTTGTTTTATTCAGAATACATTTACACGACAAACTTCGGCCTACCGTCTTTTGTAAGGTTTAAACTATCATATTTGATACGCGAATTTCAAATTATCAAATTATTTTACAAGCATTATTTCTAAATTATCAACATGATCAAAATTCTGTTGTATACAATTTACTACATGCCTTCTGTCGTCTGATAGTTTATATACCTACTTTGTTAGCAAGTAAAACGCTTTTAGTATCTTTTTTTTAAAAAAAGGTCGTGGTACATGTGTATTTGTTAGCAAGTAAAACGCTTTTTAGTATTTTTTTTAAAGGTCGTGGTACATGTGTATTTTTGCTGTGAAATCTTTAATAATTTTTTAAAAGTTTTCAAAATGTATAGGCTAGTGTTCAAAGTAGCCTATTTCAAAATGAACACGTACTGGACAAACAACGTAGGTTTACTTGATTATCCATAAATGTTGTTTTTTTTAATAGAAAAATCATAAAACTAAGTATTTAAATATTATCTTAATATGACATTATTGGAAGATATAGAGTGACAACTGATATTTATATGAATTTAATGCAAGTAATCTGCTATACTGGTATAAAGATCTCATTGATTTACATTACAAGCTATAAGAATTTCATCCCAATTTTCGGCCATATAAATATCAGCAACTGCACCAAATTGCATATTTTTGCTCAGTTTGGGCTTCTGAATAATATTGAGGTGTGTTTTTCTTCCTCGTGTATGAGCTCCATATACTCACTGAGCCTTAAAAGCCTGATGTATCAGATATGATTCTCAAAAAAAAAAAAAAAAAGAAAAAAGATTTTTTTAGATTTAGGTTTAATAAACTTCCATTAAAAAAAATAATTCTGACATGTTTCATATGTCAGGCTTTAGAGACAATCCACAGGATATTAATGGAGCTTGATCATGTGATCACATAAAGCACTTTTTATTTACATTGCTAAACTATTTTTAAAGACTTATCTACTATCTATTTACTAATTACAAATTGCAGAGAGTTGTGTATATGATGCACATCGGTTCTGAGAAAAGACATGATTGTAAAAAAAATTCAAGGATGTAAAAACATTCATCGTCTTTTGTCTTTAATACAATACATGTTACTTAATCCATTTTCAGACGTTAAAGTCTCCTATCCCTTAGATGACATCAACTATCTGGCCTCAGTCCTGCTGCAGTGCCTGGGAACTTCTTCATTTGCAGGGATGTTGGCCAGTGGTGTGATCACTAAAGAAATAAATGACACTTTACCCAAATAAGGTGCAAAGTCAAAAGTTATAGTAACCACAAGTAACATGTGTAACAAGGACACTGTAAAATAAAGTGTTACCTATTACTGTTTATCACAATCTGACGATCAGAAATCTTTTATTGTCCAGTGACTGGATGATTAAGTTGATCAATGAAACCGGCAGACAAAAGTTTAGAAACAAAAACATGCCAAACTACTTAAAGTTTACTTAAATCTCCCCAAGAATTTCATTTTTTGTTTAATTCAGTCTTTTAATTTTTAATCTTTAATTCCACTATGACATTTTTTATTTAAGTATATTATAGAATAGATGTATTCAATTCATTAATTTGATTTAATTTTTAATGTTTTTTATACAAATTTATTGATCCAGATGCAAAAAATGAGTCCTCCGTTTCAAAAGCGAAGCTGTGTGTGTGTGTGCGCGTGCGTTCCTCTTCGAGGTGTTTGTTGTAGCTCTCCTTTGCGCTGTGCTGTAATAAGAGTTGCTTACTTTTGTTCTTGCTATGCTGTTGCCATGTTACACAATTTTTTTGTTATAGGTGGTTGCGCTGAGTTTTGAATTTGCTGTGTGCCCGTGTACTTTGCTCATCTGTCTTGCATGAAAGTTGGTCCGTGACAGAGCAGGCAAAGAGTTCAGATATGGGTTTCTTGGCCATAAAAGGACAGGCAAAGCGTTTAGGGAGGGATGCTGCCGCCTCAGGAGGAGCTGTAGCGGACGCCTCTGCCTCGGGAGGAGCTGTATCTGTCGCAGCCGCCTCGGGGGGAGCTTTAGCAGCCGCCGCCTCTGTGGGTGCTATAGTGGATGCCGCCGCCTTGGGAGGAGCTGTAGCAACCACCAGACTTGGATGCGCTGAGACCACCAGACTTGGGACCAATGGACTTGGATGCCCTGAGACCACCTGACTCGGGACCACCGGACTTGGGTGCACTGAGACCACCAGACTTGGGACCAATGGACTTGGATGCCCTGAGACCACCTGACTCAGGACTTGGGACCACCGGACTCGGGTGCACTGGGACCCCCGGAGACATTTTCGTCGCTGCATGGGCCAACATCATAGGGGGTTCTGCCAGTTTGGATGCCTGTCAAGGGATTCTTATTTAGTGGCCATAATGGCTGTGACCCGTGGTGGCCCAAGCTCCATGGCCACCGGATCTAGAGGCACATAGCACCAAAAAAAGGCCGTAATCTAGGAACTCACTCAGCTATCCTTGAGGACTATCATGGATAAGTGTATTGTAACAGGTTATTTAGTCCATGGCAAAAGAAGTCGATCAGAGCAAAGTGAGATTAGCATTGTCCAGAAAGTCTCTGATGTGGTCCTTGAGTGAGCGAGTTCCTTGACGAAGCTGGATAAGGGTTAGGGTTGCACGATATATCGTTTTAGCATCGAAATCGCAATGTGCGCATCCGATGTATGGATTGCAAAGTTGCAAAATTGCAAAGTTTGACCATCATACAATTAAAGTTTATTTTAGATCCTGTCAGTTTAAACATTCAATCAATTTTAAATTATTTGAGCACAAGAAGGTGCGAAAGAGAGCTCAATTCTGAACGTGCGACTGTTTTCTGTGCACACTCACACACGGAGCCGCGCAGATGCACGTGAACACTGAATGCCATTCTTTTCCGCGTCTATTTGTGCTATACATGCAAAATTATCCTTACGAGTTTCCTCGTAAACACAGTTGCTTATGGCTTAGGTGAACTAAACAATTGAGAAAGAAAACTGTAACAGTATTTTGAATCAGTCTTAAAGTGACAGCAGCCTAAGACAAAGAGAAAAATCACTTTTGTAGTTTTAACACAGATTAATTATATTTAATTTATACAGTGAAGACTAGGCAGTGCTATTTTACATTTGATTTTTCAATTTCTGTAGGCCTACCTGAATACTGTTAGACTTACCTGAAAAATATAAAGCACTGTTTATTTCATTTGGATATTTGTTCTATTATATTTATCTATTCTTGTAATTTGTTCATTATTTTCTATGAGTATTCAATCACCTACAAAATCACCCCAATCATCCTAGAATGATTCATTCTTTCCAAATAGAGCTATTCAAGTCATCTGGTGATTTTTTTCATATCGCAATATACTGTATATTAAAACAAAACAACAAAAGTAAATCCATGTAACAAACACAAGATTCCAAACACGAGATAAACATAAGAGTGCACATAACATCCATATAGACACAGAACAGAAGAAACACGGGATTAAATGCACAAGGTAACAAGGGGCAGGCGAAGGCAATGAGTAGCCATGGTAACAGATGAAGAAAACTATGGAAACTAACAAGGCAAACCGAAACTAAACACAGGAAGTGAGAACACAGGAACAATGGGAACAAAACTAAACATCAAAATAAGAGTCCACAACACAAGACAGGAATGTAACAGTTACGGTGTTCTCCTCTCCACAGTTCTCCCGCTGTCTGACTCGTACTGTAGCTCAAGTTCGTTTTACAACTTGTAAGTGTTACTTTCCCTTTCGTACTCCTAGATTGATGCCAAAACTTTGGGTAGTAGCACTTACTAACCACTATATTAAAATCTAAAGCCCTATAAATAAGAAGGTCTCTGCAGTACTTTTGAGTTGGGGGTTAAAGTCATTGGATGGAGACATTTGTCTGCAGACAAAGGGTCTTTCAATCCCTTTCAGGTTTCAGAGGTGTGAACATCTGCACGTTACAGTCTTTGAGGCTGGAGAGGGTGTGAGATCTCGATCAATGTTCTAACACCAAAGCCTTAATACTTAGCAAAGACGTGCCAATAAAGTCACTCCTAACTAAGTCCAGCTATTCTCAACATATTTGTCCTAAGCCTTACTGTATACTGGGCATATAACCTCTCAAGATGTTTTACTTGTCATCCTGTCTGTCTTCAAGAGCGCTGAGGTCAAAACAACTGGATTGTAAGACACAATTGCTCAGGCAAGAGAGAGGAGCTGAATGCAGCACAATAGTGTGGAGCCTGTCTGCGCCTTGCTGTGACTTGCACCATTGTTGCTGTGGCATATTAGACTGATAGATGTGTTGGACACTGGAACTTGGCATTGTGCGTGAAGTTTTTTCTGATGTATAGAGGGCAAGCGATGCAAAAGTACACACTAAATGTTCACTAAATGCTGCATATCAAAGGGTTAGTTCACCCAAAAATGTAAATTCTGTTATCGTTTACTCACTCACATTCCAAACCTGTATGATTTTTTCCTTTCTTCTGGGGAACACAGAAGAAGATATGTGACCCTGGACCATAAAACCAGTCAGAAGTCGCATGGGTATGTTTGTAGCCACAACAATACATTGCATGGGTCAAAATTATCGATTTTTCTTTTATGCCAAAAATCATTAGGATATTAAGTAAAGATCATGTTCCATGAAGATATTTTGTACATTTCCTACCATAAATATATGTGAGTGGATATGTGTTGCTAAGGACTTCATTTGGACAACTTTAAAGGCGATTTTCTCAATATTTTGATTTTTTTTTTTTTTTTTTTTTTGCACCCTCAGATTTCAGATTTTCAAATAGTTGTATCTCAACCAAATATTGTCTTATCCTAACAAACCATACATCAATGGAAAGCTTATTTATATGATGTATAAATCTAAATTTCAAAAAACTGACCCTTATGACTGGTTTTGTGGTCCAGGGTCACATATTATGAAGGGTGGTTTGACTGTATTTGTCCTCAAAATGGGGACCAAAACATTTTTCAATTTTTCAATTTTTCAATTTTTTTTTTTTTTTTTTTGCTCTATACAGAAACAAATCATACAGTTTTTGGAATGACATGAGGGTGAGTAAATGAAGACACAATAATCATTTTGGGGGGAACTGTCCCTTTAAGGCTTAGGCTTACAAATAAAAAAATTGTTAATTAAATCGTTGAATCTCAGCTGGTTTTGGACAAAAACCCAGGTTTTACATTGGACATCAAGTTGTGAAAGAAACCCAAATTGTTTTGCAGTGTTGTTATTGTTAACACTAAAACTATTTAAAAAAAAACACTGATGTTAATTGAAATAAAGCTGAAATAAAATTAAATATAAATATTAGATGAAAAACATAGAAAGTTAGAAATTTTGCGCTTTCAACTAAGTGAAATAAAATAAGTTGTAATAAAATAAGTAGTAAAATTACTAAAACTAAAACTGAAAAACTAGCTAAACAGAAATAAAAACAAATAAAAATGACAAAAGCTAAATTACTAAAACTTGGAAATTAAAATGAATTTTTTTAAAAAACTGAAAATATAAAAATAACATCTAATTCAAAATATTAAGAAACACTACAATAGCACATAAATGATACAAAAATATCAGTTTTGTCAAAAAGAAAAAAAAATCGAAATTGCATACAGGCCCAACAAAATCTGCATAGGCAACTAAGAAAAATGTCTTCTGACATCACAAGAATGTACGCATATATACAGACGCTGAATGCAAAAATGTGACTGGTTAGTCAAAAAGAATGCTTCTAATCTGTCATATATGTCCTTCCTGCAACTATTTTCAAACGTTTGTTCCTTTTTCTTTCATCACTCTCCCCTCAGACTTGCTGGCTGCAGGCGTGAGAAACGTTTCCTTTACTAGCCTTCAGGCCAGAGCTGTAGTTCCTGTGGTTCCTGTGACCAGAGTGTCAAGGGTGTTAATGTTCCCACATAAGGCTACACTGTAAATGTAAATGACTGTATGTGAGTGAATGACAGATTGGTGTTGAGTTCTTTGATGCTGAGTGACCCCTTGCTCAAGCATCATATCAAATTGCCACATTAGAGTTAAGGAACAACACACACAACCCTGGCACAAAAAAAGTGCACAAAAACCCCTTGACCTTGGTCTATACACATTTATATATTTTCCAAAATCAAAATTCATAAATAATCTGTAATAAATGTGACTTGTTTTGGTTTATTACGACATTCTGCCCACTTTAGACTATAAGTAATTTGCAGCTACATGTCAACTAGCAGCACACTTTATTTCGAACTTATTCTGCTAACTAATACTCTAATGAGAGTCAGTTGACATGCAATTGCAAAGTTACTTACAGTTAGTAGAATGTCTAAAGTATAGATTATCAAAATAAAGTGTAACCCTTGTTTTTTCTTCAACTACTAAGTCTGTGGATATGGCAGGTCATTATGTTGGCTCTTGCTGTTGGCAGCAGGTCACCTGAGGCCACTGCCTGGTCACTTCCTGCATTCACTTACAGCTGGAAGGTCACTGCTGCCACAGACGGATGACGTGTGACCACTGGCAAATCAGCTCCTGAGCCACTACTGTACAGAGCCCCTGCTGCCTCCTCACACTGGACGACTCGCCACCAACCAGGCGAATACTGTGAATTCAAACCTACAATGTTGCGCTGAGATTAGCGATAGACCTGTCATAACCTGATTATACCAGGCCGATTTCTGGTCATTTTTAAAATTTTCTGCATTGGCCGAAAACCAAATAACTGAGTGATTAATAACGGTCCAGAGAGATAGTTCCCCCTTGTGACAGTTTCAAAATATGTTCACTCAAAAAAGTATTTAAGGCTAATTTTAAGATTTGTGTGTTTGAATTGCATGTGTGTTTGATTTTAATATAAACTAATAAACTTAAAGGGATAGTTCACCCAAAAATGAAAATTATCCCATAATTTACTCACCCTCAAGCCATCCTAGGTGTATATGACTATCTTCTTTCAGACAAACACAATCAATCAGAGTTACATTAAAAAATATTCTGGCTCTTCCAAGCTTTATAATGGGAGCGAATAGTAACCGTGATTTTTAAGCCCAAAAAAGCACATCCATCCATCATAAAATTAATCCATATGACTACAGGGGGTTAATAAAGGCCTTCTGAAGCGATTTTGAAGCCAATATTTATAACTTTATAAACTAGAAACTATTCACTCCTATAAAGCTTGGAAGAGGCAGAATATGTTTTAATATAACTCTGATTGTGTTTGACTGAAAGAATAAAGTCATATACACCTATAAATGGCTTGAGCGTGAGTAAATTATGGGATAGTTTTCATTTTTGGGTGAACTAACCCTTTAATGTGATGCATATTTGTCAGTCATACATAAATGAAACGTAAGATTTCTGTAGTACTAATAAACTGAATGCGTTTTAAATATACAATAACAAGGTTTCTATATTTATCATCAATAAATCAAATTTATTTCAATCTCACACATTGTAACTAATTGAATATTGCTTGTTTCACATGTAGTTTTGTTTCAACCATGCTCATACCTTATAACTGAATAAATGTAATTGTTTTCACAATGAACAGATTTATGCTAATTATAAGCCATTTGAATAAATGCAAATATGATTATTTAAATAAAATCAAATAGATGCAAACAGTTATTAATAAACTATGCCATGACCCTTTTGAGTGCATCTTACTGATAAACATGCATCACATTAACTTTGTTTGTTTATATGTTTTTCATATGGATTGCAATTTTATATGCAATCCAAATACATAAATTGTAAATTTAGGCCTGAATGTTTTATGTTTTTTTAGTGCAGACAGCCTTTTCAATACATGATGCAAACATATTTTTTGTTGTTGTTTTTAGTAAATCTTCTAAAAAATGAACTAAATGTTAATTTAATTTCCAAGCTTTAAAGGACTATTAGTGAAAATGTTTTTAAATTGCATGTACAACAACATTTTTTAAGTGCAAATGTTAAAATCAGCATAATTGCGTGAAAATATACTTTTAATCTGAATCTGAAATATAATTTTTATTATAATCTTGTTATAATTTTTCTTTGTTTTTCTTTTTATCAGAATCCTAAAGCATTATTTTCATTTCAAGATTTAAGATTCAGGAATTAGACTTCGAATTGCAATTATTCTTAGATTACACTTTTGGACCCCACTGTACAGTATGGTTTCTATTGGTCAACACAGGCACCCTGCTCTCCAGATAATGATATCAACCATTTAAAAACACATACAGTGGTGGTCAGAATTATTGGCACCCTTGGTAAATAAGATCAAAGATGACTATAAAAATAAATCTGCATTGTTTATCCTTTTGATCTTTAATTCATAAAATTAGCAAATATCTAACCTTTCATTGAAGGAAAAGAATTGAAAGTGGGGGGGAAATCACATTATGAAATAAATGTTTTTCTCCAAAACACGTTGGCCATAATTATTGGCACCCCTAGAATTTTTTATGAGTAAAATATCTCTGAAGCATATTGCCATTCATATTTACATTTTTTTTTAGCACACCAGGGTGATCATGAACATGAAATTGTCCAGCCTGTTCCACAGGAGTATAAACATGAGGAAACACAAAGGCCAAATTACCTTAATCATTCATCACAATGAGTAAAACCAAAGAATATAGTTCTGATGTCCAGCAAAATTGTTAAGCTTCACAAAATAGAAAGTGGCTGTAAGAAAATAGCTAAAAGCAATAGCTAAAGCATTGAAAATCCCCATTTCCACCATCAGGGCAATAATTAAGAAGTTCCAATCAACTAAAGATGTTACAAATCTGCCTGGAAGTGGACGTGTGTCTAAATCGTCCTAATGCGCGGTGATGAGGAAAGTTTGAGTGGCCAAAGACTCTCCAAGGATCACAGCTGGAGAATTGCAGAGATTAGTTGAGTCTTGAGTCTCAGAAAGCCTCTACATCACCACAAGTTGTTCGGGAGGGTTTCAAGAAAAATCCTCCTCGCTCATCCAGAAACAATCTCCAGCATATTCAGTTGTCAGACACGACTGGAACTTCAAACAGGACCGGCTTCTATGGTCAGATGAAACCAAAAAAAGAGCTTTTTGGCAGCAAACTCACCAGATGGGTTTGGTGCACACATTGATAAAAAGTACCCCATGCCCACGGTTAAATATACTGCTGGATCTTTAATGTTGTGGGCCTATTTTTCTGCTGGAGGTCCTGGACATCTTGTTCAGATACATGGTATCATGGATTCTATCAAATACCAACAGATAAAAAATCAAAACCTGACCACTTCTGCTAGAAATCCAATAATGGGCCGTGATTGGATCTTCCATCAGGACAATGATCCAAAACAAACATCAAAATCAACACAAAAATGTGTCACTGAGCACAAAATGAAACTTCTGCCATGGCCGTCTCAATCCCCTGACCTGAACCCTAAAGAAAATGAGTGGAGTGAACTGAAGAGAAGAAGCACCAACATGGAGCTGGGAATCTAAAGGATCTGGAGAGATTCTGCATGAAGGAATGGTCTCTGATCTCTTGTCAGGTGCTCTCCAAACTCATCAGGCATTATAGATGAAGACTCAGAGCTGTTATCTTGGCAAAAGGAGGTTGCAAAAAGTATTGAATAAAAGGGTGCCAATAATTGTGGCCAACGTGTTTTGGAGAAAAACATTTATTTCATAATGTGATTTCCCCCCCACTTTCAATTCTTTTTCTTCAATGAAAGGTTAGATTTTTGCTAATTTTATTAATTAAAGATCAAAAGGATAAACAATGCAGATTTATTTTTATAGTCATCTTTGATCATATTTACCAAGGATGCCAATAATTCTGACCACCACTGTATAAATGGACCGTTGTAATGCTCGGAAACATTGACTTACAGTGGGCATTACATGGGTATCGCAATGGATAAATCTGTTGGTTATTGCATAAATAGATATTACTGCGCCAGGTTGTAAAAAACAAACAAACAAACAAAAAAACAAATAGGCTACCTAATATTCATTGCAAGTATAGGACTAGAGAATATGTATAGCCAGTAGATAGTCTGACACCAAAACCACACGGAAGACTCAAAGGCAAAGCGACAGTTTCTTCAGAAGCACAGAACAAAGGCAGGTGCAATTTGGAAACAAGGTGAGGCATGAGGCAGAGGAAGGGTCTATGAACGTCAGGAATAGGAGGGGTGTACCGTGTATTTCACGAGCATCGCATTGGATGTGGAGGCAGGAAGGTGTGAGCGCTGCGCGCGCTGAGCTGAGCTGAGCTGCTGTAAATGTGTTGCTGTAGTTGAGCGAGCGTTAGTCAGTCAGTCACCTGCCGTCATTGTTTATCCGGTCATGGACTAGTGGAGTAGTTTGGCACATGACGGAGAAGAACGGGAGCCACAGTTGTTTTTCCAAGCCAAAGGACTATCTACCTCGCTGCCTTCGCAAACATTGTTAGAGTAGCTAGCATTCGTTATTTATGTTTATTTATATTTATTTATAACCCGCGCGTTTCGTATCTACACTGCACTGAATTTCGCGCCCCGATGCTTTTACATCAGTTCGTGAATGGGACGTTGGAAACGATGTATCCCAGTATTCAGAAAGACACGACTTTCACCAAGATCTTTGTCGGCGGTCTGCCGTATCACACCACGGACGCGTCGCTCCGCAAATACTTCGAGACTTTCGGCGACATCGATGAAGCCGTGGTAATAACGGACCGACAAACGGGGAAATCCAGAGGATATGGCTTTGTAAGTACAAATATCTTATATCAGTTGTTGTTATTGTTATAAATGTTTAAATAGGCTAACTCTCAACAGCTTGTAAAATTAACGCGAAGAACAACACTTTGTCTTTGTTGGGTTTTACTCCACTCAGTCCGTCCAAATTTACTCTGCGCTGCGTTTAACTAAGTATGTACACTTTATCGGCTGTGTTAGTTATTGTCATGGAAGTTTAGAAAACAGATTTGATCGTACAAAGAATAACGAACGCGACTGTGAGTTTGTGTGCTTGAGCGGTGGTGGACTGACTCTTGAATGAATTGTTCTTTAGACCGTTTCAACGTATCCTACTCACTGACTCAATGAACCGGTAAACGCTTCTAAGGACATGTCCGACCCGTAATGAGCCAAAAAGTGAGCTCATAGTACTAATAACTAGTATAACTACTAATAATTAGTAACTAATTTGTTTTCGACTTTTGCATGACAGCTTTTTATCAACACGCATTTTTGACATAAAAGAATCGCTTAATTCGTTCTTTCAAACGGCTCTTTGACGAACTGTCCAAAGGAACCGATTCGCAGAAGTGGGTCGAACTTCACTAGAATCTATCGCTCGTGCGGTCTCCAGGTGACAATGCAACCGTCGCGTGCCGTTGGCGCATGTCTTTTGTTACAGTTCTGAGGAACAAAAGCCAGCATAGATCTAACATACAAACTCCTACAGCACAATGAACTGCATGTTTGAGCTCCAACATGGCTCTAAATTGCCTTAAAGCATATCCTAGTAACAAATGATGATCTGTAAGCTTATTATGAGCCCTTTTTAATAGGCCTAAATGTTTTTCCACCTAGTCCGATTTAGTGCTGAAGGATCTTAAATGTAATCCTTAGATATTGAGAGCTTTTCAGGGGCACAATATGTTCTTACATTGCATTGCTCCACAAGTGTGTGTGGGTGTGATTTTGAGAGAGTCACATGTGTGACCATAAGTGGATTATTTCTAAAAAAGTATGTCATCAATTATCTTCTTAGCCTCTTGGATGAAGTTTGAAGGCAGGGTCTCAGATTTTTGTGAAGTGGCCCTTTTTAAATACTTCTTTTAAGCTTTGTAAGTGGAAAGCGTAGTCCGGTCCAAGGGTTTATCTGCTGTGATATGCTGCAAAGCCAACCTCTGCTTGCTTAATATGGAGGTTATGAGGGCCCTGGAGGAATAGCCCTATATAGGGCCTTTCGCACCCAAGGAACCTTTTCATAGTTCCTAGAACTATTGGCTGAAGTACCCGGATTTTGCCGCGTTCGCACCGCAAGAACTAGGAACGATTTTAGTTCTAGGAACTCCTTTTGGAGGAACTAAATTAGCTCCTACTTCAGAGTAGGGTCTAAACCAGCACTATAGGAACCAGCCGTGACATAAATGTACGTTGATCGGTCAAATGCATGTCAAACACCGGCATTTTTAAAAAGCCGTGTAAACATATTTACTTTACGAACATGGAAGACAATGATAATGGCATTTACCTGTTGTCTGCAGGGTTGTGTTCTTTTCTCCGCCTCGATGATATGTAATACTGAAAGTTGTCAAAGGAGATTTCGTCTCTTAGCCCCACTTTTTGCTCTTTCAGTCACGTAAATTATGCATTTACATTCCATCTCTGTTATCACGAAACCCACGACACACAACAAACACAGCTCCAATCACGGCATCCTCCATCCACCGGTTTTTAGTGTTTGTAAATGCCGCGCTTAAAGTTGCTGCTGTTAGCCGCTTTTGAGTTCCTATTTCTGGTGCGAATACAACCAGGAACATGGCCTGGGGGAGAAATTAGTTCTCGGGGAACTATTCTAGTGGCTAGTTCCTATAACTGAGTTCGAAGAACTATTCGGTGCGAAAGCCCCCTATGACCATTCATTCAGCAGAGCACATCTGACTGCATTTATAACATCAATCGAATGGCTTTCCTTGTCAATGCATTATCTTGCCTTTACTGTAACTTAGGGATGCATCAATATGAAAATTTGGCCGATAACGATAAACGATAATTCTTTATATTTGAAAGCCTGTTTATATATTTATAAACGGGCTTTATATATTGCCCGATAAATCTAAATGTAACTTTTTATATATAATTTTTGAGAGCCTGATTACGAAAACAAAAGTTTCATCATTAAAAACCAAGCACACAATTATAGTTTTATGTAGCTTAATATGACGGACTTGCACTGCGCACATGTTGCACTTTTTGAAGTGATTCCAGTCATATTTCAAGCAAATCAAAACCATCATGGTGCTCAGTGCGCATCTGAAGTGTCTCAGCTTAAGGTAATAATCCATTATTTATCGGCTTTAATATATCGGCCAAATTGTCTTATCTGGCCGATAATGATAACATTAAAAATGAAAATATATCGGCCAATACCGATATGGTGGCCGATATATTGTGCATCCAACTGTACCTCTTTGCATATACAAGCCTTAAAGGGTTAGTTCACCCAAAAATGAAATTTCTGTCATTTATTACTCACCCTCATGTCGTTCCACACCCGTAAGACCATAAGACCCGTTCATCTTCAGAACACAAATTAAGATATTTTTGATAAAATCCGATGGCTCAGTGAGGCCTCCATTGACAGCAAGATGATTAACACTTTCAGTGCCCAGAAAGCTACTAAAGACATATTTAAAACAGATCATGTGACTACAGTGGTTCAACCTTAATGTTATGAAGCGAAGAGAATACTTTTTGTGTGCCAAAAAACCCCCAAAATAACGACTTTATTCAACAATATCTAGTGATGGGCGATTTCAAAACACTGCTTCATGAAGTTTCGAAGCTTTATGAATCTTTTGTTTCGCATTAATGGTTTGGAGCGTGTATCAAACTGCCAAAGTCACATGATTTCAGTAAACGAGGCTTCGTTACATCGTAAGTGTTTCGAAATTTCAATGGTTCACCACTGGGGGGCGTGACCTTGGCAGAAATTTCATTTTTGGGTGAACTAACCCTTTAACCCTAGTGGCAGTAACATGGTAAATTGATGTTATCAGATCAGATGATGGTATTTATATTACATCTGATAATGTAATATAATAATATAATATAGTAATATTACACATTACCTTATTTAATTCATTTACATCAATGAATTAAAATCAGCTCAACAAATTCTACCAGGATGTAAATGTTATTATTTTTTATTTTATTTACAAATATAATTTGTTTATGTAAATGTTTTACATGGAAGTAAAAGTAAAAATTCTTTTTCATTACAAATTTTTTACAATGCAAACTTCTCTGACCTGTCTTCCACATTTTATAAAAGTATGATGTAATATCTTGATTTTTTCTTTTGGTTTTTGGGGTGAAATATGATCTGCACATGTTGACAGGTTTTGTGAGTTTCGCTCAAATAGATCTCTTTCTCTTTTTCTCTACTATCGTCTGTGTTCACTGGTTCAGAACTATATCGTGGTTTGCCTTCAAAAGCAGTTGGAAAGCACAGATAAGGCTGCACAGTTTCACTTCATGCTCTTTTTTTTTTTGGCACGTCATCTGCTAAGGTGTAAACATGTACATTAGATAAACCAAGGGAGTGAGAAAGGGAAGGAAGTAAAAGAAACTCTATGAGAGAGCGACAAATTTTGGTGGCTTTGTCGTGAATGATAGTCTTTAATATGCTGGCTGATACACTCCCAGTGTGGGAGGCCTCGTCTTAATAGCTGTATTCTAGAATAAGAAAAAAGAGGGAGGGTTACCAGAAGAGTTCCCAGAAGATTACAACATAACCCTAATGTTTTCCCAACACGCTCACTGAGGCTTGTCGCCTCATTTGCTAGCCTCGTTTTGTGACTACTGAGATAATAACATGGTGGCAGCTATGAGTATGTGTGGTTGTTTTGTTCGTGTTCAGTCTGAGGCACTCTCCACACAAGGGCACTACAGAAATGAAGCGTACACTCTGGTGTTTACCTGACCGAAACCAGATCCCATGAATTCTCTTCCTAACCGCTCCGCTACTGCTCTGGCTGTATTTCTAGTTCCACCAGCCCTGGGGAACACAGCTGCCACTGGGTCTCCACAGGGTGGGGCATGTGTGTGTTTGTGCAGTCATGACCAGGCAGCCATGAGCAGCTCAAACCTAATATTGCAATATTGCAGCCTGCTGGAAGAGCATTTGTCACAGAGACCTGAGCTGTGAAAACAAGTCAGCAGTTCAGGCTGCTTAACCGCCTCACTAAAACACCAATAAACCTCTTCTAGTTAGGCAAACTGGCATGATATTAATGCCATGCTTATTCTTTTAAGATGAATTCAGCAAAGATTTAAATGTGTTTTTTAAAAGCCTATTTTTTTTGGCAAAAAAAAAAAAAGCACATTAATTAGACAGTAGAACAGTATTTTTGATCAGTTGATAAAATGAACTGCATTGTACTCAATATTGGTACATCATGTCAGAGTTTATTATTGCAGAAAGTTCTATAAAATCATTTCAAAGAGGTTATTTTTTCTTTTTAATTCAGTTCAAGTTTATTTGTATAGCACTTTTCACAATACAGACATGTTTCAAAGCAGCTTAACAGAAATATGTTTCACTGTTACAGTCAGAAAGTATTCCGTTATCAGAATACTTTATAGCTTAAGGATACTTATTACTTATTATATCTTAAGGATGATGTAAGATGTTATCAAGGCTATTTGGGCTGAATTTATGGGGGTTTATAAGTGAGTTTATACATTTGGGCAGAAAACAATTTTATTCATTCATGTATATGTATACATATATATGTAATGCTGTCAATCGATTTAAAAAATTAACTAATTAATCACAATTAATTGCAACTTAAATATATATATATTAAAAATATATCTAAAATATTAAAATGTGTAATATATATTTATATTGTAATACATAACACACACATTGAATCTCCAAATTAATGTAGAAACAACATAGATGGTATATAAAAAAAATATTTTAAGTTTTTGTTTTCATTGTTTTTGACCCATGTAACCTTGTATTTTAATAAATAAGGCTGTTATGATACCAACATTTTACATACCAGTGAACTTTCACAATTCTCAATTCCAATTTTTATATCACAACAAAAACTACTAGCCTAACTAATATAAAGTTCAATTATTTTAAAAGTAAATAGTCAGTAATAAAATAAGAACAAATAAATAAATTGCAAGTAATAGCACAAATAAATACAATAGAACAAAGATACAAATGAAATTAAAGCTGCAAGCAGCGATGAAAGGGCCCTCGCACCTGGGCTCACCGCCACCCGTTGGCATCAGGAAAACAGTGAACAGTGGGTGACATGCATGTAAGCGAGTTAATACAGGAAAATTATGGCCAAGTCATTTCAAAGTGCCACACTTCCTGCTGCCAACAGGTGGCGCTTTGACCGTAAATGAATATTGCCACGTAGATGTCAGCAGGCCAGGACTATTATCAACCATGTGAAGTCTGGAGCAGATCGGACATTGTATGCCTGAGTTACTACAACTTCCTGTTTCGTGGCGTTAATTGCATACATTAGCACTTAGCCAAGTGTTTCATGATTTAACATGTTTCTAGTATGTTTGGTACTTCGTGGCATATTGAAATGTGTTTCTGGGAGTGAATTAAAGTGTAAAGCATGCCATTTCCTGTTGCCAGCAGATGGCGCTATGACTAACTGAATATTGGCATATAGATGTCTTTATGCCAGGACTCTTATCACACATGTGAAGTTTGGGGCAGATCGGACATTGTATGCCTTGAGTTACAACAGCTTCCTCTTTCATGGCGAAACATCAGACTTTGTCAGGCCGCCATGGACACGCCCTCCAACGAAAACTCAAGATTTTTGCAAGTTAACATGGCTAAAGCCTTAAGATTAGACTGACCATATTTGATGTGGTTCTGTTTGAATCTCTATGAGGACTTAATCACAGTGTAAAACATGTCACTTCCTGTTGGGTTTTCAGATTTCGCTCCAAGAGACTTTTTTGTAGGTATTGGGCTGTTAGATGTGTGTACCGAATTTCATACCTGTACATGAAATGTAGGGTCGGGGGCACTACGTTGAAATTTTATAGGTGGCGCTATCGAGCCATTTTGCCACACCTAATTCTGAAACCCATATCAGACGTAAATTTTCACCACTTCTGACGCATCTGCAAAGTTTCATGAGTTTTCAAGCATGTTTAGGCCCTCAAAAATGTGATTCCCCTTTCATGGCAAAACATCAGACTTTGTCAGTCTGCCATGGACACGGCCTTCAACGAAAACTCAAGATCTTTGCAATTTAACATCGCGAAGGCCTTAAGATTAGACTGACCATATATGATGTGCTTCTGGTTAAATGAGGAGTTAATCACAGTGTAAAACATGTCATTTCCTGTTACCCACAGGTGGCGCTATGACTGTAACTGAATATTGCCATGTAGATGTCTTCAGGTCAGGACTCTAATAAAACATGTGAAGTTTGGGGCAGACCGGACATTGTATACCCGAGTTACAACAACTTCCTGTTTCATGGCGAAACATCGAACTTTGTCAGGCAGCCACGGACACGCCCTTCACTGAAAACTCTAGATCTTCGCAATTTAACGTCTCAAAGGCCTTTAGATTAGACTGACCAAATATGATGTTGATCTGATTTAAGCTCTTGGAGGAGTTCGTTAAAGTACAACGTGTGGAAATGGCAAAAACTGCCAAAATTTTGCAGAGAAAATTCAAAATATCTCACTTCCTGTTGGGTTTACAGATTTTGCACCCTGGGGCTTTTTTGTAGGTACTGGGCTGTTACATCCGTCTACCGAATTTCATAACTGTACGTGAAACGTAGCACGAAGGGCGCTTAATTGAAATTTTGTAGGTGGCGCTATCAAGCCATTTTGCCACACCTAATTCTGAAACCCATATCTGACGTAAATTTTCACCACTTCTGACACGTGTTCAAAGTTTTATGAGTTTTCGAGCATGTTTAGGCCCTCAAAAATGCGATTCATTTCGGAGAAGAATAATTGACTGAGCAATTACAATAGGGTCCTCACACCATCGCTGCTCGGGCCCTAATAAACGGTGCTTAATAAACGGTGAACGTCTGATGCATATGGCACACAAAATTGGAAACACTTCAGGAGTTTCAAAGTCTTCATATGATTTTCCAGGATTTCCGGGAGACTTGTGTTTTGCGTTTTTTAACGATTCACTGGAAACGTCAAACCCCTTTTTAACTAATTTAAGACTGTGCTTATGAGGATACTTGCCAAAAACAGGCATTTTGACATGATCTTGTGTGTTTTTGTCCATTCAAGTGCAATAAGACTCGACAGAGAACTCAAATCAGTACTGGCACACTGTCTGAAGCTGCTTTCTGTGCTTGTATCAGGTGTGAGAACATAGAGAGCCACTTCACAGACAGCGTGCCAGTACTGAATTGAGTTCTCTTTTGAGTCTTTTCACGCTTGAATGGTTTAAAAGCATGTGAATGAATGATTGGCTGATCATAGGATGCATGCAGACTATCCTTGGTTGACTGCTCTCTCACATTGCAGAGCTGGTGAGCGAAACCCAGATAGCGTGATCATATACTGTAACATTAGCCAAAGGATGGCAGAAAAAAAATGAACAGATGCTGCGTTAAATGCGTTAAACAGAAAATATTAATCACGGAAATTAACATGTTATTTTTCACAGCCCTAATTTATATATATCAAAAACTCTGTTGCCTCACATCTTTGTTTTTATTAAATTCAGGTAGAGGGGTTCATGCTGAATCAAATGTTCCTTGATCTTTTGAGTTAAATGAGTTTGATCCTTTAAAACATATAGGACCTCAAAATTTCCTCTCTAGTCCAAAAAATGGATTTATGGAGACTAAACTGCAAAATCAAATTGTTCTGAATTTAAAATGAATCTAATATATTGAACATAAAAGACATGATAATTGCTCAGTGCTGTTACTTATTTCACATATAAAGGACGTGTTTCTTAAAGGCACAGCGATCAAAAATAGACTAAATTCTAAGGCTCAGACAGAACTTGAAAATGGTCATAGAATTATAAAATAATATTTAAAAAAAGGTTAATGACAAAAAAAGAAAAGAAAATAATATGACTACTTTAAATATCAAATCAATTAGCACGGCCAATAAATTACACTCATTCATAAACTTGTGTCTGTATTTTAAATCTCTTTTTCCTTTTCAGGTCACAATGATAGATAAAAGTGCAGCCGAGAGAGCTTGTAAAGATCCCAACCCTATTATTGATGGACGCAAAGCTAATGTCAACCTGGCGTACCTCGGGGCCAAACCACGCAGCCCACTGACAGGTAAATACCAGACATAATCCTTAAACCTGTTCAAAGTAGGGTACTTATCTTTCAAATCCTCAAGTTAACTATTGTTCTCTCACCTTTAAAGGTGAAGTGTATAATTTATGCACAACAGAAATGCAAAATAATGCCTGTTTTCAGGAACCCTCCCCCTCTCTGCCACTGGTCTGTCATACAGATAAGTCCACCCCAAACTCACACGATTGGCTGAGACAGTGTTGCCATGTTGGGCTGGTCGGATATTTAAATGAACATTTCACTGTTTTGATAGTCATTTATTTTATTCTACTGTATAAGAAATTATAAACTTCCCCTTTAAGAAATGAATTCTAAAGTTGTTTGAAGTTCTTCTGCCCTTATATGGTAAAGTAATTGTTGCAGCTTTTTCTTGTTGACAGTGTCGCTGTGGATGATTCATATTGGCAAAACTATTGTATGTCTTCATCATATCATGCCCTCAGTATCATTATAGTGTTTGCACTCTGCACAAATATACTACACACACACACACACACACAAACACACCACACACACACAAACTCACACTTATTTTAACGGGTTGTTTGACGCCTGGCAAGAATTTACTGCCATCCTACATTTGCATCTATGCATGTGTGTGAATGTGTTAGCAGAAAGTGATATATGTTCACTCAGCATGTCTGTCTGTACGTTCAACCTCCAACTTTGCATTTCTCTGTGTGTGTGTGTGCGTTTTGTGGCTAATATGTCAGAAAAGAGGAAGGGTATTGTCAGGAGAACTTAAAGCATGTACATCTGTCCTAACACACCATATTTACACAGGAACAGAGGATCTTTTGGCTTCTGGTCTTGTTTTCATCCAAACATGTCTGAAACGGCAGTCCTGTCTCTCGTTCTCTCCTCTGCCATTGTGACCATCGTCACGTGACTCACGCTTCGGTTTACTGTTTTTTTGGGGGAGGGGGGTTCAGACTATGTTACTCTGGGAAACATATTGTTCATGTGCTTTTTTGTATAAAGGTCAATGATAATACTTAAATTATTTCTAATTTTGGTTTAAGTTCTTTAAGTTTCATTTTTTCATCTAATATTTAGCTATATTTTATTTTATTTCAGCTTTGCTTCTATTAAAGGAAACAGTTTTAATTGTTTGAGTTTTAACACTCATGATGAGTATACCTTTTTTTTTCAAATTATACAAAACTGCTTTACCAATTATTTTCAAAACTTATCCGAAGCTACTGGTGCCAAAGCTTTTTACACCACTTAGATAATTTTGACTATAAGTTACACAAAAAAATGTCAAAAAATTTAATTCATAAATTAACTCTTTCCTCACCATTGACAGAATTTTCCGTCATGTATGACAAAACACTTCCCAGCCATTGACAGTATTTTCTGGCAATCCATTTTTTCACTGTTATACGGTAGGTAGTGCTATTAAGCATCTTCTGAAAGAGTACAGTATCACCTGATCCAAAAACAGCATTAGCTTATGCACATGTAAGCTAATGCGATCATCAGACATTAAACAGCATATAAATCAAAACTGCCAAATGTTGCTGAATGAAATGTCTTTTTTTTAAAGCAGAGGCTTTGTTCTTTCTTTTGATATATTGTATGTTCAGATATTCATACTATATATATATATATATATATATACATATATACAGGGCTGGGTAGGTTATTTTTAAAATGTTTTTCACTACAGATTACAAAATACATGCTTTAAAAATTAATTTGTAATGTATTTTGTTAGATTACCCAAGTTTTGTAACTTAATATAAATACTTTAGAATACTTTGAAATACTAATATGTAACATATAACTTTTTTCTCAGAATTGTGTGATATAAAGTTGCAATTGCGAGTTATAAACTCTCAATTTTGAGAAAAAAGTAAGAATTGCGAGAAAAGAAGTAAGAATTCTGAGATATAAAATCAATTTTGAGAAAAAAATGTCAGAATTGCAAGAAAAGAAGTCAGAATTTAGATATAAACTCTGAAACTGAAGTTATCACACAATTCTGACTTTATAAAATGCATTTGTGAGTTTAAATCTCGTAATTGCGAGAAAAAAAGTCAGAATAGTGAGATAAAAAGTCGCAATTACCTTTTTTTTTCTTCTTTTTTTTTTCCTTTTTTTTACACAATTACAAGGGACTCACAAACAACTATCTCAAAACATGAAAACAGTCAGTTCAGGATGGTTTTGCAGACTGTTAGAGTAGGAGAATCACCAATTGCTGTTTACATTAATGTTTAAATTAAATAAATGACATTAAAATTCAAAGAAATCACTTTGGTAATCTAAAATACTTTTCAGATGTAACTGTAATTTGATTACCACCCATTTAAAATGTAACTGTAATGAAATACAGTTACTCAAATTTTGTATTTTAAATACGTAACTAAGTTACATGTATTTTGTTACCCCCCAACCCTGTGTGTATATATATATATTTCATTCTTGGGGCCATGAACGAATGATCAAAAATGCTAGCGCTGACTGGCAACTTTTTTTTAAAAATGCTGGCGGGGAAAGGGTTAAAAACATGCTCATCATAAGAGAGGTGTATTTAAGCCATGTTCTGTATGAATTGCATTTTTAATGTATTTTTGAATAACATCATCCCAGACACAAACATTTATGTCAGGTGATTGACCCATGTTTAATGGACATAGAATAAAGAGTTTTTTGATAGACAGAGAAACACAAGTTGAATTACGTTCGCCATAAGGTTTGTGTAAAGGGTAAAGTGTGTTTATGCAAATGCTGCAGTGCTGTAAGAAGAGGCTGTTGAGCGTGGCGGCTGTGTGTGTGTGTGTGTGTGTGTGTGTGTGTGTGTGTGTGTGTGTGTGTGTGTGTGTGTGTGTGTGTGTTGAATGGGCATCCAGGCGAAAGATGTTTCTGATCTGTGTCTGGGCAGATACACTGTTGCGCTGGAGAACAGACAGCCTGGAGTTTTTCACATGAGTGACTTCATGAGAGCGTACAGACAGGATGAGAGGAAAAATACAAAGAAAAAAACAAAAGTGCATATTGGGTGAATGGAGAAAATGACTGCCAATTAAAGCCTAAAGAGTGTGTGTTTGTGGAGGACACAGAATTATAAACATGCATCATATGCAGGGCAAGAAAAAAACTGGAAAATGAATGACTCAAAGGACAAATGTCCAGAGATGATGGTGAAATAATTATGTAGCGTTTGTCATCGGTTCCATTCAATTTCTGCTATTTAACAAACAAACCTTAATTCACTGCCAAAATGTTTGTTGTCTGGGTTCAAAATGTTAAATGAAGCAGTGATTTAGTTTGTAACCAACAAAAAGCACATGTAATGGACTTACAGTGGGAGTCTAAAGGGGCAAGACATTTCAGGGGGTTTAAAAGCAGAAATGTGCAGCTAGTATGTTTGTTATAATATTTATTAATGGTCAACCAATATGTTTTTATGGCTAATGCTGATATCTTAGAAAACAGGGTGGCAGATGGCTGATGATATCACGTAATTCAAAAATAGTAAATAACACATGCCGCGCTGAAATTTATTTTACATAATATTTAATGAATTAAAAATAAATAGAAAAAAAGGAATCAATATGAAAAAAGTCTCATAATTTATTAAATATAAGTATTAAAGAAAACAAACTAATGAAGATGCAAAAAGTGAACTCCTGTATGTCTGCGCTCAGGTGCTGTCAAAATAAAAGTCCTGTTTCTGACACTTATCAGCCAAAAGAAAAACTAAAAAAAAAAAAAAGCCAAATATATCAGTCTCATTATATTTCAGGTGAGTTATTTCAGCTGCAAAGTTGACTAAATCATCCTTTTAGTTGTGGGACTAGGCTACTGTTTAGGCAGATGAATCTCTGGTTATGTTGTTTATAACAACCCCTTTCTGGTGTCCTTGGGTTTTTATATGGCCATGATAGATTTTGAACTGACATGGTTAGTAGTAATTTTATCACACTAGTTTCATGTTAACAAAAATAATGATTAGGTCTTGTGGCTATATTTTCCAAATTGTGTGTATTTTAATATGCATTGCCATGTCTTGTCCCATAAACTTCCATTCTAAGTGCATTATTGTACAAACAATCATTTTTACAAACTGAAGAATAAGGTGAAAGTATTTTTTGTGTTGTAGTTGACATTATGCCATTGAAAGAGCTTAATTTCAAATCTGGAACATTCCTGTAAAGGCCATGACACACCAAGCCGACGTAAAAGAACTAGTGATGACGAAAGCTAAATGTGTTGTTGCCTCGTGTCGGCTGCGTCTCAACCAAAAAGCCGCGCTTGAACGCACCAAAAGGACTACAGGCGACTGTCAATTAGCATGTGCGTTCTGCACCTGCGTGTAAAGAAATAACTGTCTATAGCAGCAGGCATCAAGGTTCGTCATTCAAAAAGGGAAACCGAAACTAAGACTGCAGATATACCAACCGTAAAAAAAAAAAAAAAAAAAAAAAAATCCACTTTCTTCATTCCAAGTGGCTCATGTTGTTATGTTAAATATTCACATATTGGAATGCTCAGGTAAGCTGATGTAAAATTATAACAGACTTCTATCTGTGCTGACTTCTTTGCTCGCTTTTATCACTTTCGCTTTTATTTTCGTGCACTGACTCATTCGCTAAACTGAACAGCCAATCAGAGTTCTCTCTCACACAGATGGCCCGACGGCAATTCAGCATGTTTAATCGGCCAAAATACCCCAGACGATGTCCAACTAGTGCCAATGGTGCTGAACACACTGCAAAAACTGGGAAAATATAGCAGATGTTGGCCGACCGTCGGCTTGGTGTGTCAGGGCCTTAAAAGAAATAGTTCTCTCAAAAAAGAAAATTATATGCTCACCTTTCCAAACCTTGTATGCTGTTTATCAATGAAAGAAAAAAAGGGGATTTTGAAGAATTTTTTTTCTGGTCATGATGTCGCAGAAAAATAGAAGCATTTCTAAAATAGTATTGTTACGTGTCGCCGTCGCGACTAGTTAGGACAAAAACTCTGATTAACATGGAAAAAATACCTTTTATGGCGTGTTGTGGCATCGAGTCTGGTTAGGACATGGTGTAAAAATATTTTGAAAAATGTGTCACCTGTTTTTGTCCACAAAATCTTTCAAAAATATAACCTTTTGTGTTCCACGGAATAAAGAAAGTCCTACGGTTTGGAGCAACATTAAAATCTGTCATCATTTACTCGCCCTCATTTTTGGGTGAACTGTCCCTTTAACTCTCAAGACACTGGTCGTTCAGTCTGTTGTTTTTCTCTTGTTGTCACAGGATACTCTACTGGAGTACAGCAGGTTCATCCAGCCCTGATCCAGAGGCAGTATGGGTAAGCATCTCTTATTATTCTGCTAACGTCAGAAGTGAGGGAGGACCGTTTGTGCATAAATAACATGAATTCCTAGCGTGACCCTTTAGAAATAGTCCTGTCAAAACTGCAGTTTCATTTAGCCCAAAACTGTCAGTTATTCTTAATCTGGCGTCTTCTGCTCATATATCCCGTTTCAGCTCGTCTCACTCCCCGTAAACCTCAGATCTCAGGACATGAGCTATGAATGTCAGTGCAGCTCTTCCTCAGCACCATTTGTCATGTGTTTACAGTGCTGGCTGCTTTTCTCTCTGCGGTTTATTTTCATCTATCTCTCTCTCTCTCCTAAATTCTCTCTCACACTGTCAGTGACACTGTCTCGGTTTCTCCTTTTTACAACTGTTCCTGTTTCTGTATTTCCCTCTTGGTTTCTTTCTGTGAGGGTTTCTCTTTCTTTTACTTTCTCAACTCTCGGTCTCTCTTCCCTATCCTGTTTGACCTGTTTGTCTGTCAGTTAGGTCACCACCTGCCTCAAGTCTGCTAACCAGCCAGGTGTTATGCAAAACAAACCTTGATCTCTCTCTTTCTTTGTCTATACACATCTTTCTTGTTCCCTATCCCACCCACACACATACTCTCAAACGTCTGAATCAAATTTTTACCTTTAGTTTAAAGTAATAGTTCATTTAAATAATGTCATTATTTACTTAGCCACATGTCATTCCAAACCTGCAAGATTTAGGTGTTTCTACACAAAAAGTTTTATAGCAGAATCTTTCCATATAACAGTGACATAGTGACCCTTTTATGACATTTATTGTACTTTTCATGCTTTTTGGAGCTTGACAACTGTCACTGGATAGAAGGAACTGCATAAATGTTCTTAATTTCTATGGAAATATAGCATATTTTTAATAATAACAATAACACTAATAATCTATATCGTTTAGATGTTTGGGGTCCTTAGGAATTGAAGAAATTAATAGTTTTATTTAGCAAGGACACATGAAACTGATCAAAAGTGACAGTAAAGATGTTTATAATGTTACAAAAGATTTCTGTTTCATATAAATGCTGTCTTTTGATCTTTTATTCATTAAAAAATCCTGTACGTATCAAACATATCATTGTTTCAACAAAAATATGAAGCAGCAGAACTGTTTTCAACATTGAAAATAATCAGAAATGTTTCTTGAGCATCAAATATTCTATTATTCTATTTTATTTTATTTTATTGTGCATGTCTTGTATTTGTGGGGGGATTTTATTGTAGGCCTATACATTTTTTATGTCGATACTTTGGTCCTGGTTTACAGCAGATGAAATTTAGCTCTGTAGCTAATTCTGGGGCAGTTTTTTACTGTCCGTTGTCCCTGTCAGATAAAGAATTAAATAAATAAAAATAAATAAAATCATCTTATTAGAATGATTTCTGAAGGATCATGTGACACTGGAGTAATGATGCTGAAAATTCAGCTTTGCATCACAGGAATAAATTATATTTTAAAATATATTCACATAGAAAACAGTTATTTTAAATTGAAATAATAATTCACAATATTACTGTTGTTACTGTATTTTTGATCAAATAAATGCAGCCTTGATGAGAGAGACTTTTTTCAAAAACATTTTTAAAAAATCTTACCAACCTCAAACATTTGAACGATAGTTTATGTTTCTTATTGTTGTAATATAATAAGTATTTGGTCAATGTGTCAAAAAAACACATGGACTATTGGATACATAAACATACAGTCAATCTTTCTTGTATCAGAATTAAATGCAAATACAATTCAGTCACTACCTGAATTTTTCAGATGTGAATGAGGTTGTAACTCTTGTAAATAACCAACCTCTGTGTGTTCAGAACGAGATTTAGCGCTCACTAGGAGTGTGTGCGTGCTGTAATTATACGCTGAGTGTAGCCCATTTGTCTTTTTTATCCTAAAGTCGAGGGTCTTGTCCATATCGGTGGCGGTCTCTATTTAAACTTACTGTCTGAGGGTTAGCCTTTGGTTTGAACAGGTGGCTTGTACCCATTATGGGTCTGTTTGCATTGTTAGTTAATAGTGTTGTACTGATTAACCCTAATCATTAACTTCCTCTTTGACATGGCCAATGCTAATTATGAAAAACGTATTAGAAATTAACTTAACTGCACTATAGTAAATGGCCAACAAACAGAGAAGTCCTAATACAGTATGTTAGCTATGAAGGGCTATTTAACCAATGGCTAACAGTTAGCATATAGGCTCCGATATACTCACAGTGAAGTCCTTTTTCGCTTATAACTTAGGAACAAAAAGAAGTTTGAAATACCTTTGCATAGATTACTGTTAGCGAACATCCGGTTTAGATGAATATGTAAATATGTGCTGCATGCTTACCTTGCAATAACAAAATAAAATATTTACAAAAATGTGAGGGGTGTACTCACTTCTAAATAAACGTCTATGTAAATTAACGTGACTTGACTGGAGCACTGAATTGCTGGTTCAAACATATCCACATCGCTATGACCTGATGCTTTCTTAACTACTGTTTTCTCACTGCTGTCTTTTGTTGTTTTTTTATTATATCTTTTCGTGTGACAACACTGAAGAAATGACACTTTGCTACAATGTAAAGTAGTGAGTGTACAGCTTGTATAACAGTGTAAATTTGCTGTCCCCTCAAAATAACTCAACACACAGCCATTAATGTCTAAACCGCTGGCCACAAAAGTGAGTACACCCCTAAGTGAAAATGTCCAAATTGGGCCCAAAGTGTCAATATTTTGTGTGGCCACCATTATTTTCCAGCACTGCCTTAACCCTCTTGGGCATGGAGTTCACCAGAGCTTCACAGGTTGCCACTGGAGTCCTTTTCTACTCCTCCATGATGACATCACGGAGCTGGTGGATATTAGAGACCTTGCGCTCCTCCACCTTCCGTTTGAGGATGCCCCACAGATGCTCAATAGGGTTTAGGTCTGGAGACATTCTTTAGCAAAGGCAGTGGTCGTCTTGGAGGTGTGTTTGGGGTCGTTATCATGTTGGAATACTGCCCTGCAGCCCAGTCTCCGAAGGGAGGGGACCATGCTCTGCTTCAGTATGTCACAGTTCATGTTGGCATTCACGGTTCCCTCAATGAACTGTAGCTCCCCAGTGCCGGCAGCACTCATGCAGCCCCAGACCATGACACTCCCACCACCATGCTTGACTGTAGGCAAGACACACTTGTCTTTGTACTCCTCGCCTGGTTGCCGCCACACACGCCTTAGTCTGCTTGTCTTCAGCAAACTGTTTGCGGGCTTTCTTGTGCATCATCTTTAGAAGAGGCTTCCTTCTGGGACGACAGCCATGCAGACCAATTTGATGCAGTGTGCGGCGTATGGTCTGAGCACTGACAGGCTGACCCCCGACCCCTTCAACCTCTGCAGCAATGCTGGCAGCACTCATACGTCTATTTCCCAAACACAACCTCTGGATATGACGCTGAGCACGTGCACTCAACTTACTCAACTTCTTTGGTCGACCATGGTGAGGCCTGTTCTGAGTGGAACCTGTCCTGTTAAACCGTTGTATGGTCTTGGCCACCGTGCTGCAGTTTCAGGGTCTTGGCAATCTTCTTATAGCCTACGCCATCTTTATGTAGAGCAACAATTCTTTTTTTCAGATCCTCAGAGATTTCTTTGCCATGAGGTGCCATGTTGAACTTCCAGTGACCAGTATGAGAGAGTGAGAGCGATAACACCAAATTTAACACACCTGCTCCCCATTCACACCTGAGACCTTGTAACACTAACAAGTCATATGACACCAGGGAGAGAAAATGGCTAATTGGGCCCAATTTGGACATTTTTACTTAGGGGTGTACTCACTTTTGTGGCCAGCAGTTTAGACATTAATGGCTGTGTGTTGAGTTATTTTGAGGGGACAGCAAATTTACATACAAGCTGTACACTCACTACTTTACATTGTAGCAAAGTGTCATTTCTTCAGTGTTGTCACATGAAAAGATATAATAAAATATTTACAAAAATGTGAGGGGTGTACTCACTTCTGTGAGATACTGTATATGTAGGGTTGGGCTCATTACTCATTACAACTTCAATTTCTACTATAAAGCAGCTCTCCAGTGTATTCAAGTTTTTACTCAAGTCTGACCTCGACAGATCGAACAGAGGAAATGAACTGGAGAATATTTCCATGTCCAAGAAGGCGGAGCCTCGGAGCCAAACCCACCTATTACATAATCACCACGGACCAATGGTGGTTCAAAGGTGTTTAACAGCTAGCGTGAACTCGGCCAGAGTTTTCTTTAATGTTCAGGTTAGCAAGCTGTTTCGAACTCCAAATGATCTTCGTTTTGGCCTGATTTTTGTTTCTAATGATGGCACACCAGTTCGTTCTTCGATTTTGCTTAAAGTATATTGGGGCCTGATGATATTGTGACACTGAGGAACTAAACTAACTAAATTAACTAACATTAAAAAGCCAAAAATGTAAATTCTGTCATCATTTACTCATCCTCATGTCGTTAGACTCCATTGACTTTTATTGTATGGACAAAAACACTTTTCATACAGGTTTAGAGCGACATGAGTTTGAGTAAATGATGAATTTTCATTTTTCAGTGAACTTTAAGGGATCTACAGAGATTTTTGGTTCTGATGATGTTTGCTGATTGGGATTTGAGAGTATTCACTCTGAACAAAGCATCCATTGTCAGTTTTGCTATAAATGAGACGTGCTTTGGATTATCACTACTCAGTTAGCTTAGTTAGTGAGTTGTATGTCCTTGTTGAGAGGAAGATGGCCGGGTTGGCACTCTCGCCATCTGTTGGCTGGCATTAGAGGGATTTTTTCGTCTGGGGAATAGGGTGTTGGTGTTGGGGGCCTTCTGAGGTAGGAGGCTTTGGCAGGGTGCTAGAGATGGGGATTATAGAAGTGGAGGGTGCTGCTAACAAACCCCCTGTGGTTGGGGGTTGGGTGTTGGCGAGCACACAGCATTGTGGGAGGTCTGCAGGTTTAGGGAGCTCTGCTGAACTAGCAAAATGAGGATCAAACTACTTGAGCATCTGAGATACACATACACACGTCTCTCTTACACCGTCAGCTTGTCACATGCCCCGAACCGAATATATTCACTGACATTTGACCTTTATCACATTTTTGGCAACATTCACACCACTGTACCAGCAAGTAGCCATGTGACATTGTTGATAATATTGTATTTATGGTTCAAGATGCATAATTTCTTATTAGATTTTTAATTTTCACTTAATCATATACGCTACTGTTCAAAAATTTGTGGTCGGAAATATTGTTTAAAATGTCTTTTATGTTCACCAAGGCTAATGTTATCCCATGAGTATTCGTATGTATTTTTACTTAAAGTGTGGTTCTACCACACTTATATTTACTTGTTTTCATACACACTGAAACATACAATATTGATGTATTGACAGCACAAAAACTTTAATTATGTACGTATGAGCAACTTTTAGACAAACAAATGTGTATGATACCTTATTTATCATTATTAAAATCGTGGCATTAATATTTTGATTAGGGATAAGATTCCCAGCAATTAATAACTTAAATTCTGCTGTGCACCTCATATAAATTTATTATATACGGCCAGAGAGGACTGTGACACATCGTCATTTGAACTACTTTTGTTACCGCTTTTGACATTTTTTGCAGTAAATAAATTGTGATTCCACTTGTCTGTTATTAATGGAAGCTTGTTTCCACCACTGAATTAAAAAAAAAAAAAAAAAAGGTAATTGCGACTTTTTTCTTACAATTTTTTTCTCAGAACTGCAAAAAATAAACTCGCAATTGTGAGTTATAAAGTCAGAATTGCGAGATATAAAGTCAGAACTGTGAGATATAAACTCATATAAAAAGGTCAGTCTTTTTTTCCTCAGAATTGGACTTTATAACTCGCAATTGCAAGTTTATATCTCACAATTCTGACTTAATTTCTAGCAATTGCAAGTTTATATCCTGCAATTGTGAGTTTTTATAATATATAATATATTAATTACTTTTTTATTTTTTATTTAGTGGTGGAAACAAGCTTCCATAGTTATTTTTTTCTTCATAATTGTACATATTTTTAAGAAATCGTTATGGATAGGTTTAGAGGTAGGAGTGGGATTAGCGGCTCAAAATATCTTTTTAATGCTACAAAAAGTGTCATTTTTTTTTGTCATTTCTGCCCATTGGGTTTGAAATATTGTACATTTCAGCATCAATCCAAACATACAAAAATGTATCTGAAAATGTTACATCTTGATACTTGCATATTACTGTAACAATGAGACAAGGCTGCCAAGGCTGCATTTATTTGATCAAAAATACAGTAGAAACATGAATACCATTAGTGAATTATAGTGAAATATTATTACAATTTAAAATAACGGTTTTCTATTGTAATATATTTTAAAATGTAATTTATTCCTGTGATGTCAAAGCTGAATTTTCAGCATCATTACTCCAGTCTTCAGTGTCACTATGATGGATAGAAAGTTCAAAAGAACAGAATTTATTTGAAATATAAATCTTTTGTTACATTATAAATGTCTATACTGTCACTTTTGATCCATTTAATGCCTTGTTGCTAAATCAAGGTATTCATTTCTTTCAAAAAATATTTTAATCTGTTTTCAAGAAAGAAAGATATAAGTATTATTTATTTTTCACATTTTTATGTTTAGGATTATGCATATTCATGCCATCAATGTCATACAAGAACTCATTTTAGCAGTTCTACATTTAGTAAGTGTGATGTGACACGGGTGGCTCTCGCCCAAATTGCCCCTTCACTAATTCGTCAGTAATTTAGTGATTCTACTGTTTGTTTCTGTATTTGCCTGGTAAGACATGACCTTTAAAACCCCCTCTGTCTCTCTGTCTCTTCCTGTCTCTGCCCTCACCCAACAGCTGGAGCTGCTAAAAGTGATATTCTGCTCTGGGCACCTAAGATCATTCGTCCTTCCTCTTTGTCGTCATAATTTGCTCTCCCTTCCATGTCTCTTCTTTTCATTTCTCTTTGTGCTTCTGTTCTTTGTCGCTCTCATTCACAGGCACTTTTAAAAAGACTTCCTGCATCCCCACATCAGCAGAACCACCAAAATAAATTACAGATCTCAAACCTACTAAAATGTACTGAACGAGCTATATCACAGCGGTTTCAAATTACTCAAATGACTCTAAAAAATTCACAAAAAAAATGTAGAATAGGGTTTTGTTTCAATCCATTGGTTGATGATTGGATGGAGGCAGATCTGAATATGAGCTTGCAGTCGATTGTAAGAAAGGGGCGGGTTTCAGTGGACTAAAAGATTGGCATACGTCACCAGAGAGAAGTCTGCCATTTCACTGGAAGATCTAGTTACATTTTGATTGAAAATTCTGAAAGAATAAATAAATAAATAAATAATATACATTATATATATATATATATGCACAGATGAATTGTTCTTAACATGTATTTTAAAAACAGATAGGCCAAATTTTCATTTCATGCCAGCTTTAAGGTATCCTATAGATGCGGTCCCCAAGGCTGTCCCAAAAGACACTTTAGACCACTTTAATTTAATAATTTTACCCAGTATTTGCATGTAAATTTTTATGCTTATTAGGGTGTCATGCTGTTAGATTAGCAACATGCTAACACCAAAAGCTATTGAAATCAATTGAGAGTGAAGTCTATTTTTTATGTGGCGTGCAGAGTTCCAAATCAGTCACTAATGAGGTTACAGCTTCGTGAGGAAGCTGCCTTTGAGCAGTGTTTCTCAATCAAGTCCTTGAGTACACCAGCATTGCACATTTTGGATGTCTCCCTTATTTAAGGCCCTGTTTACATCTGGTATTAAGATGTGTTTTGGTCGATTGGATCACAAGTGGACGATTCTAAATGTAACAGAGCGGGCAGTTCGAACCGGAGGGGCTACATAAATACAGGTGTAAACGGGTTCTAAAATGTTTTGAGCTTGTCAACTTTCGACCACATCCAGAGGTAGTCAAAAACGCATTTGACCGGATTGCTTTCATAGTGTAAACACTCATGTGGTCGAATGTGTTCGAACAGCCCCAAAAGACCACCTACTCTCCGACCTACTGACTTACTGCATAAACATTATGGGAAGCGCGCTAGCCAGACGGGCAAACTTTGTTGGCTGGAGAGTTTGTTGGCCCAAGTTTGGTTTGAAGATGAAAAATGTACTAAGCACAATGTTCTCTCACCATTCCTGACTTCTAACACACACTCACAGCGTTCGGCCGGTCTTGCGGCTGTCAGAGCAGGCTGTTAATCTCTGTTGTATGTTTTTCCGTCGTCTCCGGTCGCGTTCATAAGTGAATTGCACAAGCTTATTTTGTCCATTAGATTGAAAGATCTGAAAAAAATCCATACATTTACCCGTCCATAGACCCTCCCCTCAAAGAAATCAGGACAGAAGTGGTAGAAAGTGGACAAAAGAGACGGATTAAAAATGTGTCTCCCTCGTCTACTTGTGATCCAATCGACCAAAACACAT
Source organism: Mylopharyngodon piceus (assembly GCA_039654765.1). Classification (NCBI taxonomy): domain Eukaryota; kingdom Metazoa; phylum Chordata; class Actinopteri; order Cypriniformes; family Xenocyprididae; genus Mylopharyngodon; species Mylopharyngodon piceus. The sequence continues at coordinate 24,487,588 of CM077446.1, forward strand.
CTCAATACCAGGGGGAAACAGGACCTAAAAGTCACAATGTAATGGAAGTAGCAACAGATTTTTTTTCGATATTGTGATGTGCATCCAAGTGAAACAGATTATCGTAAAAAAATCTTTTAAAAAAATGCATTGGTTGTTGATTGAATGGAGGCAGATCTGAACATGAGCTTGTGGTCGATTTTAAGATGGAGCAGGTTTAAGGTCTTGATATACTTAAAGCGAAATCTGAAAACAAACTGATCGTTCCCAAACAATGTTTGTTTAGAGTTTGTTTCTAGAGTTCGAAACAGCTTGCCAAAATGAACTCTCCAGAAATACAGTTGCAAGAAAAAGTATGTGAACCACTTGCAGAATCTGTGAAAATGTGAAAAATTTTGACAAAATAAGAGAGATCGTACAAAATGCATGTTATTTTTTATTTAGTACTGTTCTGAGTAAGATAATTACTTATTGCATAAAAGCTGTTTACATATAATCCATAAGACAAAAAAATAGCTGAATTTATTAAAATTAACCCATTCAAAAGTTTGTGAACCACTGATTCTTAATATTGTGTGTGGTTACCTGGATGATCTACGACTGTTTTTTTGTTTTGTGATGGTTGTTCAAGAGTCCCTTTGTTCTGAGCAGTTAAACAGAGCTCTGTTCTTCAGAAAATTCCTCCAGGTCCTGCAGATTCTTCAGTTTTTCAGCATTTTTTGCATATTTGAACCCTTTCCAGCAGTGACTGTATGATTTTGAGATCCATCTTTTCACACTGAGGACAACTGAGGGACTCAAACACAACTATTAAAAAAGGTTCAAACATTCACTGATTCTCCAGAAGGAAACACGTTGCATTAAGAGTCGGGGGGTGAAAACTTTTGAACAGGATGAAGATGTCCAAATTTTTCTTATTTCGTTTAAATATCAATTTTTTTTCATTTAGTACTGCCCTTCGGAAGCAACAGAAGATACTTGCATGTTTCCCGGGAGACAAATAAGTACAATTTACCTTGATCTTCGAATTCAAAAAGTTTTCACCCCCCGGCTCTTAATGCATCGTGTTTCCTTCTGGAGCATCAGTGAATGTTTGAACCTTTTTAAATAGTTGTGTTTGAGTCTCTCAATTGTCCTCAGTGTGAAAAGACGGCTCTCAAAATCATTCAGTCACTGCTGTAAAGGGTTCAGATATGCAAATAATGCTTGAAAACTGAAGAATCTGCAGGACCTGGAGGATTTCTGAAGAACGGAGCTCAGTTTAACTGCTCAGAACAAACAAGGGACTTTTGAACAACCATCACAAAACAAAAAAACAGTCGTAGATCATCCAGGTAACCACACACAGAATTAAGAATCAATGGTTCACAACCTTTTGAACTGGGTTATTTTAATAAATTCAGCTATTTTTTTGTCTTGTGGATTATATGTAAACATATTTTATGTAAAATATCTTACTCAGGACAGTACTAAATAAAAAAAATAACATGCATTTTGTATGATCTCTCTTATTTTGTTAAAATTATTCACATTTTCACAGATTCTGCAAGTGGTTCACATACTTTTTCTTGCAACTGTATTTGCTCCAGCTGCTAAACACCTTCGAACTACCAGTAGTCTGTGGCAATTAAATAATAGTTCAGTGTATTCTTGGATCAACCATACTAACATTGGTTAATAAAGTGAGATTAAATATAGATTAAAGTATATTTGTGTAATTTACCATTTAATTATTACAGGTTTGCATAATATTCTGAGTTTGCATTTCACTGTTTTTATTCATTTTGAGGAATACCGAACCTGTTTTTGTGCAAGTGAGATGAGTAAATGCTCACATTTAGTCTAGAACTACAATAACCATCATGTTTACATCATGTAACATCACCCTGCACTTACTCACAATTTCTCTCAACATGGTGACAGGAGAGCTGTCAGTCAGTGAATGGGAAAACAAAGTAACTTGCATTACTTATTTGAAAAAGTAACTCAGATATTTTGTTGTAAATTTAAAAGTAATGTATTACTTTACTAGTTACTTTAAAAAGTAATCTGATTATGTAACTCACATTACTTGAAATGTGTTACCCCAACACTGCAAGACTGACACTGTTTTTTCGTGTTTAATACTGTAAAGCTGCTTGCCGACAAATGGAAAAGTGAGTATATCAGAGCCTTTAAGCAGGATAAATGATTGGAGAAGTCTGGCATACGTCACTAGAGAGAAGTCTGTCATTTCACCAGAACATGGAGTTACAGTATATTTTGATTAAAAATTACAAGGTCAAAAAACAAACAGAAATTAAACATATGCATGGTTGTATCTTTTTACAATAAGGTCAAAAACTTATATTTAGAAAATAGATTGAGCACATTTCTTTTTCATTTCATGCCGACTTTAAAACGCCTCATTTTTTAATCAGCTCATTTATAAAGGCTCCAAGACCTAATAAGGTCAAATAAAGATTAGAAGGCAGCTGTCTATGTAGGCAGCACACTAGGTTTTGGAAGATCTAAAGACACACTCATTTTCAGCTAATTTGTAGCAATGGGTTTGCCCTACTTTGTCAGTCCTCACACCCTTGTCAACTTTGGTCTTCTTTATTTTGCCTTGTCTCTCTCTTTCTCTCTCTCCTCTTCCTTGTCTCTCTCAATGCCTCTATTTCCCTGTCTGCATTAGCATTTGCTAGGATGAATAGGGTCAGTAAGGACGGCAGACTCAGTTGATTTGCCTACTCCACAAAGCCACTGTCAGCCCCTATAAATCATCCTTCAGCCCAGGACGGCAACAAGGGAATGGCAGACGAATGACACTGCAGCTGTGTATGCGTGTGTATGAAAGGAAGTGTATGCTGCTGCAGATGTGTGAGTGTGTTTGTGTGTGTATGAGGATGTTGCCGGGTTTGTGTTTTCAATATTTTGAGCTCAGTGTTGGCGGCCCCTCTGGGTTCCTCTTTGTTTTTGAGGGTGTTTCATGGGTCTGGTGTAGCCTAGCCTGAGCTGTGGGTAGCAGCCTCCGGTCTCTCTCTCTCTGTAGTGCTTCAGTTTTCTGTGATGTTTGGCCATGATATCATCAGGCAGAAACTTATAAGACACATTAATGAGGTCAGTGAGCAGGTCAGTTGGCACAACGGAGTATCTGCACTTAGAATACACTATGTTTACTCATGTTACAGCTACATTACACTACTGTTCAAAAGTTTGGAGTCAGTAAGTTTTTTTTTTTAAAAGAAATTAATGCATTAAATTGATCAAACGTGATAGTATACATTTGTAATGTTACAAAAGATTTCTTTTTCAAATAAATGTTCTTTTGAACTTCATATTCTACATATAATCCTGAAAACAAATGTATCATGGTTTACACAAAAATATTGTTTTTTTTTGTTTGTATTTTTACAGTGCAGTAGTTGACTGAAATGGTTTTTAATGGTCAACACCCGTACTGGTATAAAGAGAGCTGGGTGGCTCTTTTTGTTGAGATTGTTGAGCTGACGCTAGAAATAACCGCTTCTGTTACAAGCAATTAGGTACAGTACATTTCCAGTCCAATGATGAATATCAAAACGGCCAAATATCGACTAATTAGTTGGCTTAGCAGATATAGCTGTCTCTCACTAGAATTAATCAAATAGTTAACAGTAGGGCTGGACGATTTGGGGGAAAAAGTGGGGAAAAAACTTTTTTGGATAAAAATTGTGATTGCGATTTAAAGGATTAGTTCACTTCAGAATTAAAATTTCCTGATAGTTTACTCACCCCCATGTCATCCAAGAGGTTCATGTCTTTCTTTCTTCATTCAAAAAGAAATTAAGGTTTTTGAGGAAAACATTCCAGGATTTTTCTCCATATAGTGGACCAACAGGTTGTTTTCAGTGCAGCTTCAAAGGGCTCTACACGATCAAAGACAAGGAATAAGGGTCTTATCTAACGAAACGATCGGCCATTTTCTAAAAAAAAAAAAAAAAAAAAAAAATGTATATACTTTTAACCACAAATGCTCGTCTTGAACTGCTCTGCACCACTCATTACGTAATCACGTTGGAAAGGTCACGCATGACGTAGGCAGAAGTACCGCGGTAGAGCGAAAAACTCAATCTCATTTTCTCCTCCAACTTCAAAATCGTCTGACATCGTTTTACTTTTTTTTTTTGTAAAGGGCATTTGACTTAGTCTATGCACGTTTGCTTTGTAGACACTTGCTCGGTACTTCCACCTACGTCTCGCATGACCTTTCTAACGTGATTACGTAATGTGTGGCGCATCGCAGAGCAGTGCAAGATGAGCATTTGTGGTTAAAAAGTATATAAATTATTTTTTTTTTTTTTTTTTTTTTTAGAAAATTACTGATCGTTTCGCTAAATAAGACCCTTATTCCTCGTCTGGTATCATGTAGAGCCCTTTGAAGCTGCACTGAAACTGCAATTTGGACTTTCAACCCGTTGTACCCTAGTGAAGTCCACTATATGGAGAAAAATCTTGGAATGTTTTCCTCAAAAACCTTCATTTCTTTTCGAGTGAAGAAAGAAAGACAAACATCTTGGATGACATGGGGGTGAGTAAATTATCAGGAAATTTTAATTCTGAAGTGAACTAATCCTTTAAAATCCAACTTTAAAAAATCCAGGTGTGCTGTGCTTGCTTCTAGGGCATGATTTGGCAAAGATTTTGTATATTTAATATATCAATATGGCTATAAAATAATAATAATTATTATTATTTACAACAACATAAATACCTAATCTCAGAGCAGATGCAGATAGAGTTGGTGAGGAGCAGCATTTACTGTGAATCGAGCCACTCTGAGACGCTGCAAACACTGGTGGATCATGAGCTGCTCCCGTGTAAATGAACACAGTGCCACGCTTCACTCTGAAACACACAGCGCATGTATTTAATCACAGCCTTTGCGATTTGATAATTGCACTGTTGGATTTACTTTTTACTTTTCTATCAGTCATGCAGCCCTAGTTAAATAGTTAACTCTCTCTCTGTTTCTCTTTGCAGACTCAGCCAGCCATATGTTTACCCTCAGGCCTTCCTACAACCCAGTCTGGTTCTGCCAGCACAGGTCACCTCCTCCACCGCTACGACCCCCTACCTTGACTTCAGCACTGCCTACAACCAGTACGCCTCCTCGACCTTTGAGCAGTATCCCTACGCCCCCTCGCCAGGCTTCCTGAGCTACATGTACCCGCCGGGCACCCCCGGGCCCTCCTCCGCCACCTCCACCCCTCTCTCTGTTGGAGGCGCCCCCACCGCAGCCTTCATCCAGCTTCCTCCTCATCAGCTCCACACCGACCGCCTGTAGAACAGGCTACAAGGACCGACCGAGTATGCTGAAATTGCACTAGAACATCATCATTATGGGACAGGGAATTGTGACATCATCAGCCTGTGACTGGGGTCGCATACAAAGGGCTTCGAGTTTTTCTGCTTTTCATTATCCCTCAGTTAATGGACTTTTTCTCTTCTGGTTACTCTTATGAATAATTATGATATTATTGTCATTATTGGTAGAAGATTGTTGAAGAACCAATATTAGATGAATAAATGGTGGTTTGCAGGGATTGCAATTCAGATGGATCCAGTGAATAAGAAATGACAGGTTATACATTCATTACCGTTCAAAAGTTTGGGAGCAGTAAGCTTTTTTAATGTTTTTGAAAGAAGTCTCTTATGCTCACCAAGGCTGCATTTATTTACATTTTTACATTATTACTATTAATTTAAAACAACTGTTTTCTATTTGAATATATTGTAAAATGTAATTTATTCCTGTGATCAGAGCTGAATTTTCAGCATCATTACTCCAGTCTTCAGTGTGACATGATCCTTCAGAAATCATTCAAATATGCCGATTTGGTGCTCAAGAAACATGTTGTAAACAGTTGTGCTTGATATTTTTGTGGAAATGTGATCCTTTGATAAATAGAAATTTCAAAAGAACAGCATTAATTTGAAATCTTTTGTACCTTATAAATGTCTTTACTGTCACATTTGATCAATTTAATGCACACTTGCTGAATAAAAGTATTAATTTCCTTCAAAAAAAGAAACATACTTAATCTAAACTTTTGAGCGGTAGTGCAGTATACTGCTTATAAGAATGGCAGTTTTTTTAAGGTTGGATGTTGTGCACCTCTGCAGGAAGATCTATTCAGCACAAAGCCTTAGAGACTTCTTCATTTTTTCTTTTATATAGCTGTTCTTATGACACACATGTGCTTCCCTCTCCCTGAGCAAAAATATGTGAAATTTTAACAAGAATTTTTCCAAGAATAGATAACTTTTCTAGAAATGTAGCATTGCATAGGATCTGTAATTCTGCTTATCACTGTGTATCGCCTCTGTCAAAGGTCTCTTCAATTCCTGTAGTTCCTCTTTCCTTAAGATAGATTGTTACAACATTAATCCAGCATTCAGTAACACATGGATTCAAGATGCGCTGTAGCTCGCCTGTGAATAATCATGAGGAAATAGACATTGAGTATTAAGCATATTCTAATCCTGTCTTATACGTGATGCTTTTTAGACTGTGTTTTGGTCAATATCTACATCTTCTGAAAGGACAAAAAAAAAAAAAAAAAAAAAGAGTATTGTGATAAATGTCAGTGGTTGCCATTGGTATCGATCCACAAATGACACTACAGGACAAAATGCCAGCATGAACATGCAGGAAAACATGAGAAAAGTCTTGATTTAGGGGACATTTGGACAGCACAAGACGATATATTGCCAGGACAATCTGTTTTCACGAGAACAGTGTTGTCAATCTACCCTGCGACACTCAACTCAAAATATGAAAATACCTTACAGTGAAAGCCATAAGACCAGAACATGCAAAACAAGTAATAAAGTCATTTACAAAACTGAGCTTCATTGATGTGATTTTGATGTTTATGTATGTTTGGCTTCACTGTTCCAATTGGTAAGATTTTTTTGCCACCCTGTCAATGCATTATTATATGGTTCTATTATTATATTATATTATATTATATTATTTGTTCCTCAACTCTTTTCAACTTGTCAGTTAAGTTTGTTTTTCTTCTTTGGCTCTTCCTTTGTTTCTGCAGACAAATTCATTGAGAAACACGGAAGTATAATTGTGCTTACGATGAATAACCAAAGGCAGTTTAACAACCATTTATGGCTGCTTCAATGGAAGAGCTGGAGTGAATCCAAGAGTTCATGGACATGCAAACAAACCTATGCAAATGAAGGGAATGCAGGGCATTAGGGCTTTATGTAGGGCTTTATATATTTTTGTGAGTAGGCAAAGTATCACTATGGAAACTACGGGAAGTTTTATGCATGAGGCCTCAGACCTCAATCCAAATGAGCACCTGTGAACGACTTCACAATCAGTCCTCCAACCAGACGAAAAGCTTACATATGCTCTGTGTGTGATGTTCCCATTATCTTGTGAAGATATATTTTCGTTTTTTCTTTTTTGGACAATTCAAAATAATAGGCCTTCCTTTTGTGTACCGCCTACATGTCAAGTTGGAAAACAAATACAAATACGCATTTATAACCCTAACCGTATTTAGGGAAATCAGTCTTCAAATTAGATATATATGATACCAACTGTTTAATCAGGCTTAGTTGGTCAGCTTAAAGGGATCATTTACTTACTCATTTACGTCATTTACATCATTTACTCACTATGATGTTGTTCTGATGCTGTATGCCATTCTTTCTTTCTTTCTTTTTTCCCCAGATCACAAAAGGAGAATTTGCACTCATCCATATAATGGCAGTGAATAGCGACCTGCATCAAACTTTTCACACTTACAAATTAGTCAGAGTAAATGGTATGCGTATTTGGCGTGCTGTCCGAGGAGAGGGCTCCGGGTCCGGTATTTGGCCCGAACCCAGAGTACTCCCTCATTATTCCTGGCTGTGGTAGGAACCAGCAAAGAGTGAGGTGTCAGGGTGGTAGAGGGATGCTGAAAACAGGAACGTAGGTGAGTCGACTCTGTATATACAATATATAGGCCTCCTCTCATGCTGATAGGATGTGTTAATTGCTGGTAACGTTGATTGGTTAGATCATTTGCACATGCTCCTCCCAAACTTTGTTAATGAAACAATTTCACAAGTTCACACTTACAGATGAGTCAGACAGAGTAAATGGTATGCGTATTTGGTGTGCTCTGTGAGGAGAGGGCTCCAGGCCCAGTATTTGGCCCGAACCCAGAGTACTCACCCCAAAAATTAGCAAACCAAAGTGGGACAGCAGCCAGAAAAGATGTTGATAACCCCCCAAAAACTTGGGAAGCGCAAACTGATGGTGTGCTAATCGTAGGATGAGAATTAGTCACTGGATCAGGAGGGCTTCTTGCATCATCAGACGGGAGTTTGGTGTTCATGGCGTTGGATGGGTGAGCCTTGCTGGTAGTTGGCTGGGGTTGGTCACACGTGGGTAAGCTCCAGCAGGAACGGAGGAGATAACACTGTTGTGGCAGTGAAAGCAAATTTGGATGGAGTAAGGGAGCTCCTGTGGGAGAGGAGTAGATGACACTGTTGTGGCAGTGAAAGCAAGTTGGATGGAGAACTGAGCTCCTTCGGGAGTGGAAGAGATAACACTGCTGCGGCAGTGGAGCAAGTTTGGATGGAGTAATGGAGCTCCTGCGGAGTATATGACACTGCTGCAGCAGTGAAAGCAAGTTAGAATGAGAATGGGGCTCCTGCAGGAGCGGAGGTGATGATACTACTGTGGCCGTGGAAATAAGTTTGCTTTCCAACTTGCTTTCCAACTATCCAATGAGCTAGTTGGACGGAGAAACTGAGCTCCTGCTGGAGTGGAGGAGATAACACTTCTGCCGCTGTGGAAGCAAATTGGACAAAGAAATGAATCTCCTGCGGGAGTGGGGAGATGACACTGCTGCAGCAGTGAAACCAAACTTTCTTTTAAACTTGCTTTCCAACTATCTAAATGGGCAAGTTGGGCAGGGAACTGAGCTCCTGTGTGAGCGGAAGAGATGACACTGCTGCGGCAGTGGAGCAAGTTTGGACAGAGTAACTGAGCTCCTGCGGGAGCGGAGTAGATGACACTGCCGCGGCAGAGAAAGCAAGTTGGAACGAGAACGGGTCTCCTGCAGCAAGTTGGACAAAGAAACAAAGCTCCTGCGGGAGAGGGGGAGATGACACTGCTGCGGCAGTGGAACCAAACTTGCTTTTCAACTTGCTTTCCAGTTATCCAATGGGCAATTTGGACGGAGAACTGAGCTCCTGTGGGAGTGGAAGAAATAACACTGCTGCAGCAAATGGAGCAAGTTTGGACGGAGTAGATGACACTGCTGCGGCAGTGGAAACAAGCTTGTTTTCAACTTGCTTTCCAACTATCTATTGAGCAAGTTGGACATAGAACTGAGCACCTGTGGGAGCTGAACAGATCACACTGCAGCAGCAGTGAAAGTAAGTTGGGTGGAGAGACAGAGTTCCTGCGGGAGCAAAGGAGATAACACTGCTGCGGCAGTGCAACCAATTTGGACAGGGAAATGGAGCTTCTAAAAGGAGTAACACTGCTGTGAAAGTGAAGCATGTTGGATGGAGAAAAAGGAGCTTCTGCGGGAGCAGAGGAAATAACGCTGCTCTGGTGGTGAAAGCAATTTGGATGGAGAAGCAGAGCTTCTGTTGGAGCTGAGGTAGTATCACTGCTGCGGTAGTGAAATAATGAAGTTGGCTCCTGCGGGAGCAATTGGGTGGATTCTGCTGTGGCAGTTAACGTGGAAATATTTCCATTATTTAGAATTGTGGATATGGTGAGCTTGTAGATTTGGAAAGCTGAAGCTAAAGAATTTAGCTGTTAAGGGTTCGTCGAGCCTCTTTGATGTGGAAGCGGGATCGAATGTAGCTCTTGAAAGCCTCTTAACGACCAGTGACCAAGTGCTTGAATCTGGTGCTGGGAGAGGCCTTTTTTGAGCAGCTGTGGTTGCTGCACCTATGCGAAACAAATGGCTGAAAAAGTGGTCTGCTGGGATGCCGGATTGAATCAAAATGGACCTGAGGTGTTTTTGGAACCAGAAACGTGTGACGGGGTGATTTGAGTCGTCTGCAAAGAGTAGGTCAGATGGGAATTATAATAGAAAGGACAATAGAAGGGATTGATACAGCTGAATTGGTGATGGGAGAGTGGGGTGGGGTGAGTTCTTTGGATTCCTTTGATGAGATGAGAGGTCTGTAAATTGGCTATTTCAGAGGAGGGTAAAAAAATAAGTTGAAAACACTGGATGTCGCTTAAGTCACCCTTGATGGAGCAGGCTTGGAGGTTCTTGATGCTATTGAGATGAGATATGAGTGAGGTAATGGTGAGCAGAGAAAAATTAGGAAAAGGCAGGTTGTATGTGAAGTGTAAAGACTTAAAACATCTCCTTTCCGTTCTTGGGGAGATGGCTTGAAGAATGGAGTTGAGGGAGGCGTCAAGGAGATGTTTCAATGGGTGGTTTATGGGAATATTAACTCTGAATATTGAGGTACTGGGTCCGTCTCTGGTGCCAGCAGCCTGAATTTCTTTGAGGATCTGTGCTCTGATGTTGCTGGCAACGGGAGGCAGTTCCAAGGCTGTAGCATTTGGTGGGATGGGCATTGGCGGCCCCTGGAGCCAGGTGAGGAATGAGGAAAGTAGAAAAAACAGGGAAGCTGGGGAGGAAAATAGGGCATCTGGGTCTGCGCCGCTAACAGAGGCAGCCTCAAGCTAGGGTCTGATGGTGGGGCTGCAGGCCACGGACAGGGGAGAGGGTTAAAGACAGTGAAAGGAAAAGGCTGTGACAGCATGCTAAGGGGGCGGCATGTATCGATGGAGGCTGGTATTGAGAAATGGGGCGCAGCACTAAGGAAAGCTGTGGTGTGTAGCTTGGAGGAGCGAAGAGGAGAGTGAGGCCGGGCAGCGGCGGAATCTGAGGCATGGCCCAGACTTGCTGAAGGCTTGCTGCCTCAGCCTGCTGCTCGAAGACCCGGTCTTGCAAGAGAGGGAGACGGTGTTCTTTGTGAAAGCCAAGTCAGGGCCCTACAACTCTTGCTCGCTTTGTTAGCAACCTTGGAGCGTGGAGTGGATTCTGGAGAAGGGAAATCTGATTGTAGGGAAACACGCAGGTCGTATAACTGTGCTTTATTCATTCTCCTTAATGATTCTGTGTGTGACTGTGTGTGTGATCTGTACGTGATGTGCAAGCTACTAGTTGTATGCGTGTTTGAGCTACAGGGAAGCAGCGTGTTAGTTTAGAACGACAAATCACTTCTTCAGAAAACTGTTTAAAATGTGTATTCCCTGATCAGTATAGAGTATTCTGTGTAAACTGTGCTTGTGATTGAGCGGCAGTGGGGCGGTCAAAATATGCATTTATTTATTTATTTATTTTTAACTGATAGAAACAGAGTAAAGAGTGGACTTCAAAGATTTCTTATCCTGAAAACCCACTAGTGGACGGCATTAGTATTATAGCCTTCGGAATATAGCAACACAAGTCAGAAGCAGGGTTTGGTGTTTGTAGCATTAAAGCTCTATGAGTAGCAATCGAAATTTTAGTTGTGTTAGTAGACTGCAGTCTAATCTTGTTTACATTAAATAAACCTGCCGATTCAGGGGAAAGTGGCACACAATTTTACTCAAGGTGGTTTAGTCACACTTTTCTCCAGTGTTGTGACGAGTATGAGGTCTCTGCAGAACAAAAGTGGGCGTTTCTGTATTTGTGGGTGTTTTAAACTGGTGGGTGTTTATATATCATGCAATGAAAATGATCCCCTTCACCCGACCCCACCCCTAAACCCTACCCACACTCTGACGTGGGCAAATCAGGTAACGCTCTCAAAAACGCCCCTCTGTTTATGTTTACATTAAATAAACCTGCCGATTCAGGGGAAAGTGGCACACAATTTTACTCAACAAGGTGGTCCGATGATACCATATGATATGGAGATTGTAAATTATCATTCCCAGCTAATAAAATATATCAGAAAGCAAACAAATGTATCAATTTTGATATGTACTGCAGTGATTCTCAAAAATTATCTTGCTATATAAAACATTTTATGCTCGTGCAAGCATACTAAGTATTTTTTAAGTACATTAGGTGAGAGCATTGTGAACCAATGTGAAGCTGCTTACATGTACAGTAAGATCCATGTGATGCATGTAACAACGTCAATGCTTCACTACAGCACGTTTATAAATAATTAAATACGCAATATAGCAGGTGTTGTTGATGATTACCATGACAAGTCTGTGCATTCACTATATTGGAAAGATCAAATCCCACCAATGAACACATAAAAAATTAATTGGCAGATGTACCACAAAGTTTGGTTTTGCAGGCCTAATGCTTGGCGGAGACTATGAGCAAGTAGTGGCATGAACAATTCTTACCTGTCGCACAACTTCTCTTATAACTACAGTTCTCTATAAAATGAACGTGCAAACATACAAACATGTTGAGGATTAACATCCAGGCAGTAATTTTATTATGCTTAACTGTTTACACATGAAAGAAGTTTATTTAGTGCACTGGGGCACATTATTATGTATTGCAGTATTTCCCAACCTTTTTTATGCCACGGCACAGTTTTGATAAGTAGGCCTAAAAAATCCCACGGCACACGCACTAAAATATAACAAAATTGCACACACATGCCAAATGGCATATTAAAACTAGATATTATATTAAAAGTAGTACTCACATTTAATTGTTGGTGATGATGATAAAACAACAAATTTACATATCGTTGCTGTCGGCCGGAAATCTCGTATTTAAAAAAATAAATAAATACCGTGACGTCGAAGTTGGTATTATGGTTTTAAATATGGTCAGACACTTGCATGTGTCATTTATAATATTAATATTTTATGAAAATCAAGCTCAAATGGAGTTACAAGGTTTTTGACCAGCGAACAGCCGCATCTGATGCAGTCAGGCGCATTACGTTTTCATCAACTCACAGGATATAAAGTTTGACCTTATGCGCCAGAGAAACGTGCACGCAGCCATCTTTAGAATTTTGTCTTTGAACTTCCGTTTTTGCGGTAAATTACGTAGCTCTGTATATTTCTATGGAATCGTTGTGAAAGAATAATTAGCTGGTAAATTGGATTTACTTGTAGAGTGATCTAGAGTGTAGATCATGAGCACTGAAATGTTTAAAGCAGATGTCTTAACAAATGTCAGTGGACCGGAAAGATTTTAAAACGAGCAGTTCATTAATAAATACATAAGGTCGCTGTTGAAATACAAACCGGAAGTCAAAACGAGCGCTGAAAGGGGGCGGGGCTACATAATAGATCTTCACTGTTAAAAAAATTACTGTAAATTTTACAGTAAAATACTGGCAGCAGGGTTGCCAACCAGTTACTGTAATTTTTACAGTAGTGTTACTGTAATTTAATTTACAGAATTTTACTGTAATCGAGAATACAGTAAAATTCTGTAAATTAAATTACAGAAACACTATTGTTAAACTTACAGTAACTGGCTGAATTTTAAATTTAAACTATTAACTGCATAAGCTTTAAACAAATTTTAACTGCATAAAGTGTTGTATAATGCATAACTTAATTCACCAAAAAAAAAAATATTTGATGTTTCTTAATCTTGAAAAACAGGTCAAAATGTAATATACAACTTTCAAATTTACATGAAAAAAATGCCATAAAAAGTGTATTATTTTGAATTTATTTTTTATTTAAAAAATGATTTTATTTTTTAAATGGACATAAAATTTTGTCATGAAAATGTTTTTAAATTACTTATTGGCCATCATGGCCCTTCACACAAAGAAATACGCAAACTGCGTTATAACTATAACTTGACCAACATGGTCATATAAAAAAATTTCTTAAAAACCAGATCACTTTCATCACTTCATGAACAGACCAACATGGCCAAACAACAAGTCCAACAAACTTGCGATCAAAAAAGAACAGTTCTGCTCCAGATGATGTTTTTATCCCAGGATTCAAAGAGAGGCTAGAAATATTGAAAGGAACAAAGAGGACAATGCATTAGATATGTTACAAAACATAATAATACTTTCAGAGACCGATAGAGGGATGACAGATAAAGTCAGTGACAGATAGAGGGATGATAGATACAGTCAGATACAGATATAGAATAATAAAAGTATATAATAAAAGGAAAAATAGATCTGTGTGTGTGTGTATTTCTTACATTTCAGAAATTCCACTGAAAATCCATCACTTTGCACAGAAGAGTGGCAACATGTGGGTTGACCGTAACCCGTTTCTTCTGAACCGTCTGGCCTGTCTGGCCGTCTTAGATGGCACTTTTCCTTTCTTCTTTGTTCCTCTCTTCGGATAAATACCTAGAAAGTGCCTAAAGGGTCAGGAAACAGACAATTCAGATTGGTTTTAGCTTTTGAGGCATGTAATCATGTTTTTGAAATTGTATCATGTGGTAGAGCAGTATTACAAATCCAGTCCTGAAGACCTACCTCCCAGAAAGTTTTAGATGTCCCACTAATCAAAACACCTTATTTAACTCATTAGTTTGCCAGCGTCAAATAGAGAGACATCTAAAACATTCACCCTAAAAAATAAATGTCTAATCTAGTTGAGAAACATTGTGTTAAAGGCCTCAATAGATATAAAATGTATATCTAAAAGGCATACACGATGACCAGTTTGTTCAAGTGTCAACAAACACGCATATCTGTAAATAGCACATTTCATTTCAAGTTAAAAAAGATTTGGTTTTGGTATGGTAATAAATTAACTATACAAGGCAAAATTTATATCAAACTGAGATGTTCACAAATACATATCACATTGGTTACGTTAACAGCGTGGTAATTTAGCAGCACTAATTTACGGGACACATCCTCTGTGAGCGGCCTGATCGCGTCGCGGGGATTTTTCGTTTCAGCCGTGTTAACAGATGACTGTCTGCCTCAACACGAAGTTCCCGTGAATTCCAGCTGTTTGTAATTATTTATTTTCGGCCCATAGCCGCTATGCTATAGCGCCGGGAAATGTGTGAGATCCTACTGTGGTCGCTTCGCGCCCCGCGGACGGAGTCAATCGGGGTTACCAATATGAATCGCGAATGTAGATACATACATAGTTACCAAAGACTGAGGGGGAAAATGAAATAATAAGTCACTTACCACAGTTGTAAATCACTCCTCTTGCTGCTACCCGAATCTCGACCGTTGAAGATCCCACAATGCCTCTGTATGTTTAAAATTTACAGCAATATTCTGTAAATTTGATTCAAACCGCCACGCCCCGGAATGCATTGTAGTTTACAGCAATATGCTGTATTATTAAAATACAGCCAGCGGCTGTAAAATATTGCTGTAATTTTTACAGCAATTCATTACAGTGTTGGGCGCTCTGTTTTTCTTGTAGAAATCTCATTATTAAAATCTTATATGATACAAAAGATATATGCACAGGATATTTAAAACAGTATGCTTCAACTAGACAGCAAATACTAAGACTATTCTCCACTCTTCAAATACAAAAAACGTTAGCCTTTATGGACATAGTGTTTCTTGAGTAAAGGAAATGCTGTACTTACTCAAACATAAGTTCTTTATTTACCCTTGCATTGCAAACAAGCAGAGGTCTCCAAACTGTGCGCCACACTTCATTCTACTTTAGGCGGGGTAGAGTTTGAGGTTTAACTGACAGTTTGAGGAACCAATGGAGTTACAAGGTTTAGTCACAACCTCTTTTAAAGTCCCCCTGAACCGGAAGTTGCAAACGACTTTTCCCCAGTGTTGTGACGAGTATGAGGTCTCTGCGGAACAAAAGTGGGTGCTTCTGTATTTGTGGGTGTTTTCAAACTGGTCGGTGTTTATATATCATGCAATGAAAATGATCCCCTTCACCCGACCCCACCCCTAAACCCTACCCACATCAGGTACCTTAAATCAGGGCTGCGTTCAGCCCCGACAAAACGTTGCAAAACGTTTTTTAAACGTAAACGGAGCACGTTCAAGCTCAAACCGGTGCGCAATGTTTTGCTATGGTTTCCGGGTTGAACGACATGTTTCCTGGAAACGGTGTGCAACGGGTTTGAGATACGTTTTCTCTTGTTTGGTGGGTGTGTCAGAAATGTCAGCCCATTCAGCAACAACAGACTGCAATCATTTGAAAAGTCCAAAAGTAATGCATGCACAACCTGATCAATTAATGTCTTATAACAAAACAATAGGTGTATAAAAAAAAAAAAAAAAAAAAAAAAAAAAAAAAAAAATTTAAAAGTTCTTCCTGTCTGCACTCAGTTCATTATGTAGCTGTGTAACAAATATGTTACCATGTTCATGTGAAAAGAAAGTGATGCTTTAATTGCAATAGAAGAATGAACTTCACATGAGAGTTCAGGCATTTCATACGGTATCAGAGCCCTGGTCAGAAGCACTAGTTTAAAGGTGAGAATGTTTTTCTTATTGATTTGTTTCTTGCATAAATCACAATGGTGGAACCCATTTTCTTGCATTATATATGCATACAGAGCTTGAATTTCCTGCAGATTAAAAAAATGCATTTGTGTTCTGATAAAGAAAGTCATGTACACCTGAATGGCATCAGGGTAAGTAAACAATGAGAATCTTCATTTTTGAAACTATACTGCTTTATACTTTAATCATTATGATAACAGTTTTAAGAGGAAAAAACAATGTTAAAGAGAAAAGTGTAAATTGCACAGTCCAATGAGAAGAACTAGTTTGTCAATAAACCTTAAGAAGAGACTACAAAAAAAGCCAACATGTTACACCAACTCTGAATAGATCTGGCAAGAGGTCTCTGATGAAACTGGTCATGCCCAGGTCTGAGAAGAAAACGTTTTTTTATCTTTTTTTTTTTTCTTTATGTTAGTAAATATAGCACATGACAAATGAGTTATCATTAACACTGCACATGGCTGTTGGGTTCTTTCTATAAAACTTTTATCCCAGTTTTGAAACTGTAATATTAGTCCCCAAATTCCACTCCTACATTAGAATTGTTTTAATGACCGATCGGCGGCTGACTTGAAGCAGTGCATGCCGGTAAGAAATTTTGTCTGACTTGAGACAGCGCCGACGCCATGTGACTGTGACGTGTGGCATCAAAGTACCGCGAGAGCGATTCGAGATCAGCCGCCTGAGTTAGCCAGCGCAGTTTCTGGCCCTGTCCCAAATGGCACAGTTCTATGCACTTTCGGTCTTGTGGACATGGCTGCCGCGTGAGCGTGTCCGTTAAGTCCACGAGACCGCAGGGTGTCCCATTTGTCAATTTTAGGCTTCAGAAGGGTAGTGATGGGCAGATCGAGGCTTGAAACACTGAAGCAGTTGAAGCAAAAGTGCCGTAATGTGTCGAGGCTTCGAAACAATCTGACACCCGTCTCCACGGTGACCCCTAGTGGTCAGAACAGTGCAAATGCAACAAAACTCAGGCCAAACATGCGTTAAAAACACCTTTTACAAATGTATTGCAAAAGTTTTATTGAAAGTAAAATCTATCAAATGCAATTAACTAATCATCTAATAAGATTAAATATAGAGTGTCTGTATAATATGTGTTCTTTTATCAATTTTCAAGGCTTGTTTCTCTGTTCCATGGCTCAAGCTAAACAGGCAAATAAGAGATTAATAACTACCATTATTTTAATTATTCTAATGTCTAATTAAAACATCTACACATGTATAAAACTGATCAGAGATCAGGTAAAACCCATAGACACGTGTTCAATAGTTCTCAGTGAATCTGCGTGATTCATGGATTTACTTTATCATCGCCCTCTACCAGTAAACCATTGAAATTTCGAACTGTTTTGAAACGTTTCGAAACAGTGATGACGTAATGAAGCCTCGTTTACTGAAATCACGTTACTTTGGCAGTTTGATACACGCTCCGAATCACTGATTCGAAACAAAAGATTCATAAAGCTTCGGAGCTTCATGAAGCAGTGTTTCGAAATCGGCCATCACTACAGAAGGGTGCTCGCGAGCGCCCCCTTTGTGGCCGATTTGCGCCCTCGATGCGCACTTTTGCTGAGCCCGCACTGGTGTGAGCTCGGCGGCAGACTTCTTCCCGACAGTAAAAGTGATGTTACGTCACGAAAGTGCGGACTCGTAGGAAGGCCGTGAGTGTTTAGGGTGCCATTTGGGACAGGGCCTCTCAAGAGGAGCTGCACGAGCGCTGATGACGACACAGCTGTTCCACGATTGGCCGGATTCACCGCATGACAACGATCACGTGTTTCGTGTTTATTTTCACGTCTTCAGTTCCACTAATGCTCACAAATCTGTATTTTTTACAGTTAAAGCTCTTTTCATGTAGTCGCGATGTTATTGTGTCATGTTTATCAAAATAAAACTGATAAAAAACGTAGACCCCACTACATTAGTTTTTATATAGTATATTGAACTTTATTCTTGTAAAAACAGAAGCTGTAAGCAGTACATAAAGTATTGAATGAAAATGTCTCTGAAACATCAGTGTATTAGTCAAATATTGCATTTATTTCACTTCAGCTGTGATAAAGTATGCAAACGCAGTGCGAGCGTCACTGCGAGAAGCAGTAAGTGTCCGACTTCACGTCTCCATTTTCAGCTCCTCCCCGCCTGCACGCGGCTACTGTCGCCGATCGGTTACATTCAGCCGCAGCCGATGTCGAACACACCTATAGAGTACCTCAGGGATGACGTGTTTTTGTAGGCCAACCCGGAAGTTAGCGGCGCACGGGTTCCCTCGATGAAAGCCAATGCATTTTTTCCCATAGACTTTTGGAAAATCGCAAAAAATAAGCTCTGTGTTTAACAAAGGGTTATGACACTTACACGTTTTGTCTATCAAGATAATCTTTACAAGTTAACACAACATTTATACATTTTGAAGCCTAAATAAAGTCGTCAGATATAAAAAGCTAACAGTAGGCTATACACGGACTACAGCACACCATGGTCGCAGATCAACGTCACCACCACCAAGCTTCCTCAAACTTTATTTAGAAAACAACTTTATTTAAAAACATGCTCGCTGATTATGATCTGCGCTGTGTATGAATACTTATCCACTTTCTCATGAGAAATGCTGTCCAAATGTCCTTTGTCATGATGACTTCTAAAGTCCCCGCCAAAGGAAGTCCCTTAAGCAATTTGTTAGCAACCGCCGTTTTTAAGACACAGTAAAGGTTTAAAAAAATCACAAGCGGGTTATAACTGGTGTGTTTTATGTCATAGATCAAAACGTGAAAATATTTAGAGGCTTTGTTAACCACAGACCTTATTTCAGGCGATTTAGCAAAAACCCATTGACTTCGGGGCGATGGAACCGGAAGTCCTAAAATGCTAACTCGCTTCCGGGTTTTGCCTACAAAAACACGTCATCCCTGAGGTACTCTAGAGAAGGAACACCATTCCAGACCGGAAGTAACTTTTCAGATTTTGATTAAAGATAACCACGACAAACAATTTTTTTTCTGTATATTAACTCACACGGATTAATTGTTCACAAGGAGTAATATGCACTAACAAAGTAAACAGGGTCAATTTTGATTTCATGACGACTTTAAATTAAATGCTTTTTATAGAGGGTATGCACGTGACGTCACCGTCGGTCGTGGTGACTGCAGTTCCCAGCTAACAATTTTTGGTTCCCAGAACATTCCGGAAACGTTCATTTCTGGTTCCCAGAACGTTCCCAGAACAAAGATTCTAACGTTCCCTGTTGGTTCTCCAGGAAAGTTTTCTTTACGTAAATAGAATGTTCTCTTTAGGTTATAAAATGAACCCAAAAAATAACCTACAGGGAACGTTCTGGGAACGTTCTCTTTAGATTATAAAATAAACCCAAAAAATAACCTTCTGGGAACGTTCTCCTTAGGTTGTAAAATGATCCCAAAAAAAGAACCTGCAGGGAACGTTCTGGGAACGTTCTCTTTAGGTTAAAAAAAAGGGAACCAATAGAGAACGTTCTCAGAACGTTCTTATTTGGTCCCCCCAAAAAACAACCAAACGGGAACCATATGGGAACGTTAGGGGAACGTTCTGTGTTTACTGGGTTACACCCACTGAGTGACAGCCTTGGTTTTTTTAAGCCTGAATGCCTCATGACTGTACACATAGATTTGACAATAAATCTGAGGTATATTTCTAGACTGCCGAAAGCTAAAGAAAAGAAAAGCAAATGGATTGCTTCAATTCAGAATCAACTGGACTCCAGGCAGCGAAACGTGGATTTGCAGTTATCATTTTGTCAATATGTTGAATTTTGGGGTAAAATCATACCCTATATTGTTTTGACAACTGGTCAATTAAATAGGCTACCATCTTATAGTCTGCATAACTGGGTGTTTTTAAATAAAAACTGACAAAAACTATACAAGTTTTAGAACTGGATGATATATAGGTTATATAACATTGATATAAGTGATCACCCGGATGAAAAAGCGTTCACAGGCAAATTTGCTTTATTTCCCCGGCGTCGAAATCAGGCACATTTAAATATCTGGAAACACGATTCCTGGCTGCATGTCAATATCCATGGATTACTGGATCTTTGGTAAGTTGTAACAGATATCGAGTCCAATCTTTAGTTTAATCGTTTGTTTTAATCGCATTTTCGCTGTTTCTCCTATTACATCCATTCATGTAGCAGCTCTTTTGCCACTCAGTCCGGCTGAGGGAGCGTGTTTGGGCGGGAAAGAGTCGTCAATGTTTGCAATATCAAGCAGCATAATGAGCTGTTTTGTACAACTAAATATAACTGGAAGTAGATGACACCGGAAACCAGACACATTAAATTTATAAATGGCCGGGCCCACTGTTAAAAATAAGGTGGTTATAGTAAGCTACACACAAACAACATTAATTTGAACATGTAATTATTTTCTATATAATATTAAAAAAAAATGCACATAATGCAATTTCTTTCACTTGATAAACTTTTTAGTTTAGGCCTATATAGCCTACCATTTTATTGGGCACGAAATTGTAGTGCAAGATGAGTTATTATTTCTGATCTGTTTTTCTGGAAGAGAGAGACTGTAAATTTTAAATGCATAGGCTAAAGGCTACATTAATTGAATGGGTTGGAGTCTGTGCATTGTGTAATAACTCTCCTACCACTTCATTAAATTCTATTCTACTGAAAGCAAATACAAATACTGTCGTTATGTCTCATTAAACCCCACCATAATAAATCCCTAATGACAGCCGAATATTTGGAGTTGAGATCATTCAAACTGTCGTACAGCGCCATCTAGTGTTAATAATCATTCCTGCATAATTAATGAGCAAACCACTGCGTGTGCGCATGTGATAGGCTATATACAAAGACCCTTTTCTTTTTCATGTATTTATTTGCATTCAAATATGATTCATATTGCTTTTTTACCCAGTCATGGATGTTATCCTCAAACAAGATTTAATGAAAGGCAACACAGACACTGTAAACTTGAGAAGTAATTGCAAAGACTGGTGGCAAGGACCGGTGTCTTTAAAACAGCTCAGTCCACGGGTGGTTTGTGTGAAAAGTTAAAAGGAATGGAATATCATTGCAAACAATACAGTTTGGGGTGTCATAGAGTCCCGTAAAAATAAGAAAAAAACATAAGCATGGTACAAACACGAGCGAGCTGTAATGATAAAAACCCAAAATAAATGCTCAGGTGACTGATACACAAACACTTGGTCATGCACAAGCTAAACACATGTAGCCTACATACCTGTGCATGTTCTGTCTCACTCACACACACACACACACACACACACACACACACACACACACACACACAAAGACCCACACGGTTGCATTCACTTGCACACCCACATGAACTCTCACGGAAATTAAAAATAAAAAACTTTTGGAAAAAAAATGTGAAACCCTGGTTAAGTTGCATACATCCAAATTCTTGGTGTTGTAGAAAACAAAGTTGAAAATGAATTGTGAAAGTGAAGTCAGATGAAAAGTGAAAAGCATGCCTAAATAAACTGCTCTAACCCCTCCCACACCATAAGCCCCGCCCACATCCACCTGAACCCCTGCCTCAGCACCGCCCTCTGCCCTGCACTGATATTAGCAACAAACCTATAGTATTAGCCAGAGTACTGTACTTTTTTCAGCCCCCTTAATGATTTTAGTGTAGATATGAGACCCTCTGTGTGGGTTTTTATTTTGATGTCATGACGTATGTTTTAACTGAGGTGTATTGGCTGTTGCTTGGGGCAGTGAGATGGTCCAGTGAGGTAAAGCCAGATCGGTCCACAGGTTTTTAGCAGGTTTATAGGGTTTGAGTCTTCAGCTCGATGGGCTCCCCGCGGGTCTCCTGCTGGTTTTCGGCCTCTGGGGGTCGGCTGCCCTTGAGAGTGGCTAGCCGCTCGGAGAGACCCCGCATACGGGGAAACAGCATGAAATCATACAGGATGGCACCCATAGCGCCTCCAATCATGGGCCCCACCCAGTACACCTGACAGAAGAGAAAAAGAAGGTCACTAAATATTATCTATCTATCTATCTATCTATCTATCTATCTATCTATCTATCTATCCATCCATCCATGTTAGGGCTTAACGCATTTAACGCACCCATCCCAGACCTAAGTAGGCCTAGTTCATCTGACATTTCATACAGTTGATTGGTGACGAACATGAAGCAGGGCAACAACTAACTGCGTTATGAATCCCATAGAATGCAGTTAGAATTACCCTAAACTTCAAGATATCAGGGTAAAAATGCCCCTGTATGAGTTTTTGTCTCATATTTATATCATGATATAATTAAGCAATATCACACGAGTAAAGAGCGCAATATCACACGAGTGCTGTTGTTGTCCCTGATAGCACACATACATCTTGGAGACGTCTATTTGATGTGTGTGTTTACATCTATAGGACATTTTCTGTCAGATTACAAGTAGACGTTTAGAAGATGTCTTTAAGATGTTTATGATTTAGAATGTTTGTAAAACTGACATCTTAAAGAAGTCTATCAGATTTGTACACAGCAGATGCTTTCCAGATGAAGTGATCTTTAACAGACATCTTGCAGATGTATGTGTGCTACCTGGGTCCCAAACAGCATGAGTACAAATGTGATATTGATTTTATACAAAAGTTCAATAAATAAGTAGTTAATATTGTGTGATATTTTTTAGACA